>CM072999.1:99135000-99662500 GCA_037038555.1 Rhynchonycteris naso
TTAAAGAGCACAAGGAACATTTTAGCATAGAAAAATATATATTAGAAATGAAAGAATTGTTAGATATTTAATCTCATACATTTTCACAAATTTTTTGTTTGTTTTTTTACAAGGATAGAGAGAGAGTCAGAGAGAGGGATAGATAGGGGCAGACAGACAGGAACGGAGAGAGGTGAGAAGCATCAATCATTAGTTTTTCATTGCCGTTGCGACACCATAGTTGTTCATTGATTGCTTTCTCACATGTGCCTTGACCGCGGACCTTCAGCAGACCGAGCCACCCCTTGCTGGAGCCAGCCACCTTGGGTCCAAGCTGGTGAACTTTTGCTCAAGCCAGATGGGCCCGCGCTCAAGCTGGCGAGCTCGGGGTCTGGAACCTGGGTCTTCCGCATCCCAGTCCGACGCTCTATCCACTGCACCACTGCCTGGTCAGGCCATTTTCACAAATTTTAAGTTACTCTGTTTTTAAAGAAACTTACAATTTACAAAAAGGAAATGAAAAAATTAACAACTGGAACCTTATGTGATGAAAACAAAAGCCTGCAATTGCTAGTATTAAAATACAAACATCTAACAAATAAAAAGTCCAAACATGTATTTGTACTAAAACCTGATATACCTACATATTAAAAGGACCTTTAGATTTAGAATTATATTTTTCTGTGAAAACTTTAGTGCCAAGGTTATTTATGTCTGTGAAACCATGTCCAGAATACTTAATTTTAGGATGTGTTTGAAAGGTAAACATACTTAATTATGGAATGATTAGGTTGTTTTGATAATAGAGAACTTTGATTTGTTATTCTCATGAAAATACTAATCTCTT
Organism: Rhynchonycteris naso; assembly: GCA_037038555.1. Classification (NCBI taxonomy): domain Eukaryota; kingdom Metazoa; phylum Chordata; class Mammalia; order Chiroptera; family Emballonuridae; genus Rhynchonycteris; species Rhynchonycteris naso. The sequence continues at coordinate 99,135,827 of CM072999.1, forward strand.
CCACAGAATCTACCTGTAACTCGTATTTTAGACAATCTCATGGAGATGAAGTCAAACCCTGTGAGTAGCATAACACATTTTACTTGTAAAATGTAAAAAATTCTTAAATGTATCAAACTGACTATATGAAGGTGATAAAATCTGAGTTTGTTTTGACCTTAATCACAACAGACTACAGGAGAGAAAGAAGAGTCCACATTCTCAGAGCCATGTTTAGCTCTTATCACAGATAATAGAAATTTGTTTCTCAGCTACTACAACCACTATGGCCAGTTTTCATCCAAATTAAATGTAGATTATATTCTACATGTATTATTAAATGTGAAATATGTCCTAAGGAGCAAATGAAAAAGACTAGTAAGCATCAGCTTGCTATGATATAAAGATTGCCAGTCCTGGTAATCTGAAAATTAAATCAGGAGAGGAATGCATAGTGAAACATTTAAGTGCATGTGTTCAGGTTCTACTAAATTTCTTGGGGCCAAAAAGTAAATTAAGAGCTAAATTGTTGGGTGGATAGACAAATGAGTAAATATTGTTAGCATTTACTTAAAGAATGGGTTACCAAGTTATCTGTTTACAGTTCAGGAAAGGAATGTAAAAATTACCACAATCTGTTTCATAAAACAGCCCAGCTTGTTACTGTGGCAACCAAGAAGTGGTTGTCATCACAGGAGCCTGGAATTGAGGAAGGCAGCCTGATCCTGTTCCCAGCAGTATCCCAGTTTGGGTTGATCTGTATCATTATAGACTTGATAGTGAGGCTTAAGATCCCAGGCTAAGAGAGTGAGAACAGAATTTTCAGATTAATGTGTAATTTTTTGTAATTATTAAAACATGATTCTAATAATATTAAAGAAAATAAAAATAAATTTTAAAACCTGCCCATGTGAAAACAAAAATATAGCATAATAAAACATCCCCAAAGGAGGCAGTTACAGTTATGAAAGGAATAAAAGAATTGTCTGTAATAATAAGCTAAACAGAATTGGATTCTTCCATCTGGGAATTTAGATATTGAAAGTGGTATACAATGTAGTAATAGATTTATTACTATATCCTAGAATATAGAAAGAAGGAGCTCTTTTGAAAAGATGGAGAGAAGTATACATTTATAATTAATAATTATCTTATACTACTTCACTATAGTCAGTAAATACCTGGAAGATATTCCAGACATTAATAAATAATAAATCCACTGGCCAGCTGACACAGTGGATAGAACATTGGCTTGGCATATGGACATCCTGGCACACAAGAGAAGGGACCATCTGTTTCTCTTCCCATTTTCTTTCTCTTTCCCTCCTGCAGCTAGTGGTCAGCCTCAGGTGCTGAGGATAGCTCAGTGGATTTGAGCCTTGGCCCCAGACGAGGATTGCTGGGTAGATCCAGGTTGGCGTGCTTGCTGGAGTCTCACTATCGCCACTCCTCTCACTTAAAAAGAAAAAAAAAGTATAAATAAATGCTAAATTTTAGACAGATGCCGAATCTACACGGGGTTAAAGAAGTTTAGTATATTTTATTACTGTCCCTAATCTTTAAATTGAGATGATAAATAACGACAGGATAATATTAATTGCTAACATATGTTGTGTACTTGGGCGCCTGAAACCATGCAAAACATTTTTTACATTTTATCTCTTTTAATCCTTATTAGACTCTTCTAAGAAAAATTTCATTTTGTTGTTATTCTCATTTTATAGATTAGAAAACTGGCACAATGAGGCCAATTAATTTGCCCAAGGACACAGCTAATACATGGCAGAATTGGGAAGGCCACATTTTTTCACCACTATGCTGTATTATTGAGGGCAAGAACCATAGCTTTAATGCAATCACAGAAGTTTAGAGTTTAAAGAAACATTAGAAGTAATTTTTTAAATGGGAGAGAGGAAACCAAGAGATGTTAAGTGACTCTTCGCAAGTTACACTATTTAGTAGCAGAATTAGAACCCAAGACCTGTTAACTTCTGTATTCCTGCCACTGCTCATTCCACCATGTGTATGCCTTCCACAGCAGTTTCAGTCATAGACGCATGGATTGCTAAATTATGAATCCTTTTCAGATGTTTCTCCATGTGTAAAAATTCATTTATCAGTTCTATTGACTTTGACTCTATAATTGAAGGAACATTATCACAGGTATTTTTAATTAGGAAAAGTAAATATTTTCTGCTTTGAAAGCATTTTTCCATCTAGATGAGGCAGCTGCTTACACTTCTCTGATCCCTCTCCTTTTGACAGATAAGTTTATTTAGAAGCATTAAATAGATTAGCAAAGTGTACAGTACTAAATTAGACCTAGCTAGTAATCTTGAACTTATCTCAAAGGCTTTAAAATGCTATAAGCTAATTCTAGGTACATTCTTATCACTTACATTTATTAAGTGTTCTCTTTTGGTTTGTCTTGATTGAATAAATTAAAAGAAAAGAATTAAGGCTGTATCAGATAGATTTTATGTTACCTTGTAAATCTAGCTGGTAGTGGTTTCCTCGAGCAATGTATTAATGGATTGACTATATTTGGGCTGAGAGTTTCCCACGGGGTACAGGACCTGTCAGCAGCAATGCATGCATAGTTTTTCATCCATCAGGTTTGGGGGTGCCATCCATGCCAGAAAAGAATGAGTCCTTTGGCTGGTTGGGCCATGGAAGGAGAGGGAGGCAGAGATTAGGAAGTGATTACATCATAAGCAGTACTTCCCAACTCCTTTAATATCAAAAAGGAGGTCTGCAACCCCTTTTCCGGTGCTTCTAAAATCCAGAAAGTTCTAAAAACTAAAAGATTCATATAACTTATTTGGTGGCAAGCCTAACCTTAAATTCAAGTTGAGGCTCTTTATAAGGCTCTTTATTTACTTTAACACATCACAAGTGCTCGGTAAATGGTGGTGGTGGTGGTAGTGACACAGTCTACCAAATTAACCCTTTAGTAGTATGAACATCCATGTCCGTCCTCATGCCTCCTGACCATCCAGAGTACAACCGTACATGTGTAAGGCAACATGAATAAAAGGCAAATGTATGTTCTTCTTGTTTCCATAAATGGGTTATCAAACAAACATAATTTTAAGCTAATAAAACTGGAACTAATTTTATTTTTTTAAAAAAACTCACTCCCAGGGGTCAGCGAGCATGAATTAAACTCACTACTCAAAGTTAATAGATTCATTAAAATAAGTTACTCTAAGTCCAACTCTACCTTTCTTAAGAGAAATTCCATAGTCATGGTAAAATTCTATTTTTTATAGGAAACTGATGACTACAGATACTTTGATCCCAAAATGCTACGGGGCAATGACAGGTGAGCTGCTCCCGTGTATTTGTTGTAGGTTTCCTCACCCTGCCAGAAATGGAAATAACATCATTGATTTTTGTTATAATAGCTAGTTAATATTAAAAATTCCAAATGCATAAAAATTTGGTAAATACACAGTATATAGAATCTCATTACCTAGAGATAATCACTGGGAATCATACTTTAAAAGTTTTGGTGCTTTTCTTTACAATATACAGTGTGTTCGTAAAGTCATGTTGCACTTTTGACCGGTCACCGGAAAGCAACAAAACACGATAGAAATGTGAAATCTGCACCAAGTAAAAAGAAAACCCTCCCAGTTTCTGTAGGATGATGTGGCAGCATGTGCGCATGCGCAGATGATGATGTAACACCGTGTATACAGTGGAGCAGCCCACGGCCATGCCAGTCAAGATGTGGATGGTACAAAGGAAAGTTCAGTGTGTTCTGTGGCTCACTAAATTCGAATCCGTGACCAAAGAGCAACGTGAATATCGGTGTGTTTATAACAAAGCGCCACCACATAGGAATAACATTACTCAGTGGGATAAGCAGATGAAGGAAACCGGCAGTTTGGTGGAGAAACCCCGTTCTGGTAGGCCATCAGTCAGTGAAGAGTCTGTAGAGGCTAGACGGGATAGCTACCTAAAGAGACCTAAAAAATCCGTGCGTGCGTGTGCTCGACAATTACACCTAAGCAAGACTACAGTTCATAAGGTGTTAAAGAAACGTCTCTGTTTTACGGGGTAAAAATTGCAGCTGTAGCATGCTAACAAACCGGCAGATAGACCCACACGATGTGCGTTTGCTACAGATATGCTTCATGAGATCAACAATGACGCAAGATTTTTACAGAAGATTGTGTTTAGCAATGAGGTGACCTTCCATATCTGTGGACATGTTCATCGCCATAACATCCGGATATGGGCTGCTGAACATCCTCATGCCTCGCTGAGTACAAACGTAACACCCCTAAAGTGAACGTGTGGTGTGGCCTGATGCATGATAAGGTGATAGGCCCATTTTTTTTCGCGGAGCAGTCTGTGATGGCAAACACCTATCTTCACATGTTGGAATTGTATGCAGTGCCACAATTTCCAGAAGGTGTCATCTTTCAATAGGACGACACTCCTCCACACTATGCCACCATTGTTTGTGAGTTTCTGGATAGAACATTCCCCTGGCAGTGGATAGGCAGGGGTTCTGTCAAGCCATGGCCACCACGATCCCCAGATCTGACTCCCTTAGACTTTTACTTTTGGGGTTTTGTGAAGCAACATGTGTACACTGAACGTATCAACGACATTAATCACTTAAAACAGAGAATCACAGACGTTATTCACTCTGTTACACCAGACGTCCTTACCCGTGTGTAGCAAGAACTTCACTATCATTTGGATGTGTGTAGGGCAACAAATGAGCCCACATCGAACTGCACTGAATAGGTATGAAACTGGGAGTTTTCCTTTTATTTGGTGCAGATTTCACATTTCTGTCGTCTTTTGTTGCTTTCCTGTGACCATTCAAAAGTGCACCATGACTTTACGGACACACTGTATACATTTTTGTTTTTAGTGAAATGATGGTTGTATTACAAGCTATGGGGGGAAAGCAGAATTTGGATAATGTGTGTTTTTAAGTAAATATTCTTATTAGACCAAATGAAAAAATTGGGTTTTATGTTTAATACCAGTTTTGCTGTTTCTACTTTTTCTTTAACTGGTCCGTGTAATCTGAGTTGGTATGGGTTGCTATAAATACTTCTTTATGGCAATGAAACATTCTACAGATAATTTCTATATTTTATGACAAAATGGTGTGGTAAGGTATTTGTTTACTTTATCGTGGATATTAGTTTTCAAGATTTAATTCTTGGTGATATGAAAAATAGCCTACAAGATGCAGAAAAGAATAGGCAGATTCAGAAGGGAGAGAAACCTTCTTGGAACCGTTGTCGCTAGCACCAGAGCTTGGGGGAGCTGCTTTTCTGCTTATACCTAACGTTTGGGGTCTTTAGAACTTTGTTTTTGCTTTACCCCAGGCTTTCACATCTTTGTAGGCAGTCAGGATAAATAATCTGATCACTAGGTAGTTTGATTATTTGGTTGTTTTGGTAATTTAAAAGGTTATTCTCATTTCTGAACTTATCAGAAATACAAAAGTTGCAAAAGAAGATGCTAATAGCACCTGCAGCGGGCAGGAAGGAATTTGACAAAGATCAAGTTATAGAAGAGAGAACAGAGAGTGACTGCTAATGGCTATGGGGCTTCTTTGGAGGATGAAAAAATAACTCTGAAGTCAGACACTGATGAGGGTTTTACAACTCTAAATACACTAAAAACCATTGTGTGTACACTTTAAAACAGTGGATTTTACAACTCTTCCTATCTTGACATTCACAGGGTTACATTTTTTCCTTCCTTGCATGTGCGTATGGCTAACAGGAAATATATATTTCTATTTAGAATCCTACTGTGAACTCTTTTCATTCGACTTGTAGTTTATGTACGATAGTGAGGAGGCATGTTGGCATCGTTAAGACAGTGGAGTTCAGGCTTTCTTTTTTATAGAGTCATTCTTCTGAGCTATCTCATCACTGTTAGGTCTTGGTTATTAGTAACTAGTAATACTCTGCTCTTTAAGTCTCACCTGTGTTCGTTCATTCCATGTCTACTTAGAGAAACTTAAAGCACTCTAGCAAGAAGTTCAATACTGATGAGGTGTTTCCAATCGGGTGGGCCTCCAGTCCCTTCTGTGAAATATTCAGATGGGCCACAGAAATAAGGGAAAGATGATAGAACTGTGGAATCAGCCTCTGAATAATTAAGGGAAGTTACAATAGCTCTCTTCTCTTGGTTGGGCTTTTCAAAAATTGCTTATGAGGAAAAACTAAGTTGTCTTTGTACAGTCTATTTTAGCACTCAGAACAAGTATGTATCTGACTCACAAAAGCTTTAAAAAATGTCTTTATTAAAAGACCTCTCGGACACCAAGGAAGTATTTTTGAAATATATTATAAATATGTAATTTATATGTAATATTTATAAAGAATAAATAAGCTTTGGCAAAATGCAGAGCTCTCCTCACTCCCCCCTTTCTCTCCTGAACTGTTATCTTTCCCAGACATGTGTTTATAGTGTTTTCACAAATGTAGATACCCACACTGTAATATCGTGTTGATTTTGGTAAAAATTTTACATGATTTACCACTAAAATATATACCTAACTCACTTCACCTCATACCCAGATTTCCACACCTTACATTGAGCTGTTCTTAGTCTTTCCTTCTTCCACTCAGGCTCCTATAATTTTATTTAAAGTCAACAGGTTACCCCATTGCCTTTTAGACATGGACCTCTGTATTCTTCCTCTGCATCCCAATTCATTACCTGACTACACAAAACTGAAGGACTCCCTGCTCCAAAAAGGTGAAGGAGGAAGAATTATAACTATGTATTAATTGTGTATGTGTTTCCTGTGCCTATTTTTATCCATCAAAAGGCTTGGGTGAAATTTTCAGTATGGTTTTTCTTTGTTACAGCTCAGTTCCAAGGAACAAAAATCCATTCCAAGAGGTAAGGTCCATATAAAAATAATCTGCCCCTGACAAAGACCAATGAAAAGATGACCAAGTAGTCAAGAATATTTTCGTCCTAAATATGGCTTTACTATGATGACTGTGTGACAATCTTGATAAAGCCGATTCTGTGCACTCAAGTTCTTTAAAAAAAATTCTTAGCAACTATATTTTTCTGATTTATAAAGCTTATACTGAAAATCATTTAAGCATAAAGTAACTGACACAAAATTCTCAGAAAAAGAAGTCTTTAAGATAATTTTGTATGTGTGCAACTTCTATAATTGGATTCCAGACATTTGTGAAGATACCATGACTATATTTTCATTTGAAATACAAAGAAGTTTCTTAATAAAAATAAATACAGTAAAGAACATACAAGAGTGGGCAAAAATAGGTTTATTCTTGTATTATTTATTATTTTGCATACAAACAACTGTAAACCTACTTTTCCCCCACCCTGTGTATTGGAAATTATATAAATGCTAATAAGTTCTCTGTTTTTTCCTACCTACAATAAATAACCTCAAGTTCAAGAAATGACCTGGGAGGAAAGCCCTTGGATTTATATGCTGTTACTTATGTGAAGAATAGGTTTATTTTCCTCTAATTTTTTTCTGAAAAATCCCTACCTCATTCACTACTTATTAGGCAGTATAAATTTATAGACTTTTAGGAACAAATTTCTTTATAATTGGAGTAAGAGGCAGGTAGAATATGACCTTTGCTAGCTAGTATTTTTTTTTAGCCTAAGTTGTAGAATATGCTCCAGCCTAAAAACCATGATGCTTGACTGTTAAAATACTGTTTTAACTGTTTCTTTTAATTTACCTATTTTGGCCTGAGCTGTGGTAGTGCGGTGCATAAAGCATCCACCTGGAATGCTGAGGTTGCCAGCTCGAAACCCTGGGCTTGCCTGGTCAAGGCACATACAGGAGTTAATACTTCCTCCTCCTCCTCCTCCTTCTCCCCCCCTTCTCTCTCTAGAAATGAATAAATAAAATAAAAAAATTTTAATTTACCTGTTTTGTTTCTGTTTACATTTTTAGGCAATTGTTTTTGTGGTGGGAGGAGGCAACTATATTGAATATCAGAATCTTGTTGACTACATAAAGGTACATGTCAGCCTTTTGTTCTCTCCTCAGTTGATGTTTCAGAGTTGCTCTGCATTTAGAATCCAGCATTATCAGGGGGCTTTCCTGATTCTTACATAACCCATTTTCTAGAGGCAGTTTAAAAATCCTGCATATGGGGGAAATGCCCATGTGTTCATTGTTTTTTTTATTCCTATCACATTCATTTCTGGCCTAAAATTATACTTGATGTGGAAAAATAATGTATCTCTTTGATGTAATGTACTTTGCAGCTGTCTTAATTTGACTTTAAATGTTTGGAGCACTCAGGTAAGCCCCCTTGCAAAGAACTCTCCCTTGGTGAAATGATGTTAGCAAACACGTTTACCTGAATCATAAGCACTTTTCTCCCATCCTGGTGACTGAAATCAGCAACATACTTCTAACAAATGTAAAATGTCTGCTTTTTCGGCGGACCAGAGCTTCTGAGATAGCGCCCGAGCTGACAGCAGCAGGGAGTGACAGACAACTGAGCAGAGTGTGTGAAGGAAAGGGTATGGCCTGCACAGCAAATGTGCCGTTTAAATTGCAGGGGCAGTAGAATTAGGGATTGTTACAATGACGTTTTGTAATCTTCATTTATTCACTTAACATTAAATAATGATAATCCTCATGTTCTGTGTTATGTAAGGCTTTAATAAAGGTAAAGATTTGGGTACAGCAGAAGTAAAAATAAAAAATTATATAGGCAGTTGCCACAATGCTTCAAACTACCAGACACACCTGCTGGGACAGGACCCACTTCATCTGCAGAATGTAAACCATGAAGATTTGTGGGAGATGCCTTGGTCTCAGCAGTAGCATCTTGAACAAGGAGGAGCCTTGATAGCCTCTCTGGCCCTGTAGCCAGAATCAGCTGCATTGCCCGGTTCAAAAGCAGAAACCAAGAGAACATAACAGAAACCAGTTGCAAACTGTACAATTTCTATAAACAGTGCTAACATGCTAGTGCAAGTTATCTCCTGGTCTATCCATGACCCTTACACAGGACTGTTTATCTCTGTTTGGTCTGTTTCCTTCAGGTTTGAGCAAGGGCCAACCACATGACTGGTTCCAGGTGTTCCTAAGGATCATCACCTGGTAGACACAGACCAGCTGAAATTAATCCTGTTCTAATACATTCCACACCCCCCATTCTTGGTTAAGCTTTCTTAGTTTCACTTGTCAGCATTCTTTCTGCTTTTTTTTTTTTACATTTACAGAACAAAAAATAAACTAGAAGGATAAATAACCAAATACTAATCATTTGTGTAGTGTAGTGACTGGCATGCAGGTGTAACTTCCGGGAAACACTGCAGTTTACTGAACATTCATTCCAGCACAAACTATGACTGTCAGGCATACAGCAGATATTTCAATGTCCCTGCATCTGGGAACCTTTCTAAACAGATCACCACATAGGTGTACAGAAATTGTACACAGTGGTCTTGGGCTCTGTTTCATGCATCATCTTTTACATGCAGCAACAGAATCCTCAAAAGGAATCCTGTAAATGAGAACCTGTAAAAGAAAAATGACATTAAAAGTATTCTAAGTGTTTATCCCCTAGATGTTTTTAGCATCATTAAGATCTAGCACATGAATAACGTAAATCTTCCATAAACCTCCCGGAACCTATATTACACCTTCAGCTTCAGATTAGGAGGCATTTCAGCAGGCCTCAGGGCAAAGCAAAAGCAAACTTTGTAGAAGTGCCGAAGGACTTTTTGTTAGTTTCTGAATTATTACCTCATTTCCTTTCTCCCTTATTTTTCCTGCAGTATCTCAATATTCTCTCCATTGTTGATTGCCCTCTTTAATTACATGTAACACACATTCCATCATGCAAGTCATTCTGTCTTATTAATAAGAGTTGTGCCCAGTTTAGTAAGTATTTCAGTGAAATTCTAGTCCACTGCTTTGTGTTTTAATAAGGAATAATAAGTCCATCTATTGTAGATGATGCTTCTTAGATCACTGTTGAACTGCACTTGCAGCAGAATCAGATTTCTTTATCAAGTACTAATATGTAAAAAGGGAATACAGATCGAAATAGTTTTTGTGATGACCTCTAATGGTGTTTGCTTCAGTTACCAAGTGTACGAATCCAAATTCAAAATGTATAAAATCTGTTGCTGTCCACCTGAAACCATAGGTAATAGGCCAAGATTAATTCGGTGTGAATATTTTAATTTCTCTTAGTGGAGATGCTGGGTAATCGTGACTTTGTTTAACCTATTGAGGATATCATTATTGTCTCCCTGAAGGTTGGCTGGGTCTGGAGAAGGCAGGCACCGAGGCCAGACCTATGCAGTTCAAACCTGTGTTTTTCAAGGGTTAAGTCTATGTAGAAAACCCTAAAGATTATGAAAACTAATAATGGAACTCAGTAATTCAGCATACAAAAATCAACCCACAAAAAGTCTGTTGCATATCTATACACTAATATTGAACTATCAGAAAGAGAAAAACAATCTCATTTACAATTGCATCAGAAAGAAAATACCTAGGGATAAATCTAACCAAGGAGGCAAAAGACTTATATATTGAAAACTACAAGAAATTGAAAGAAGGCAGAAATAAAGGGATAGGTCTCTGCCCATGATTTGAAAGAATCATTATCGTTGAAATGTCCGTATTACCCAAAGAAATTTGTAAATTCAATACAATTTCTATCTAAATTCCAATGCTATTTTTTAAAGTAATAGAATAATAAAATAATTTGTATAAAAACACAAAAGAAAAGCCCAAATAGTCAAAGCAATCTTGAGAAAGAACAAAGCTATAGGTATCATGGTCCCTGATTTCAGATTATATTACAAGATGATGGTAATTAAAACTGTATGGTGTTGCCTGACCTGTGGTGGCGCAGTGGATAAAGCATTGCCCTGGAATGCTGAGGTTGCCGGTTCAAAACCCTGGGCTTGCCCTGTCAAGGCACATATGGGAGTTGAAGCTTCCTGCTCCTCCCCCCCTTCTCTCTCTTTCTCTCTCTCTCCCTTTCCTCTAAAATGAATAAATAAATAAAAATAATTAAAAATATTTTTTAAAAAAGTACCCTTTTTAAAAAAAGAAAACAAAAAACTGTATGGTGTTGGCATAAACACAGATATATAAATGAATGGAACAAAATAGAGCCCAAAAATAAATCTACACCAATATGGTCAATTAATTTGTAGCAAAGGTGCCAAGAATATACAGTGGGGACAGTCTCTTTAATAAATGATGTTAGGACAAGTGGACAGACACATGCAAGAGAATGAGATAGATCGCTGTCTTACAACATACACAAATATTAACTCAAAATGGATTAAAGACTTGAACATAAGAACTGAAACCATAAAATTCCTAGAAGAAAACATAGGTAGTAAGCTCCGTGGCATCAATTTTGGTGATTTTTTTTTAAATCTGAAACCAAAAACAAAGGCAAAAATAAATAAGTGGGACCACATCATACTAAAAAGCTTTTTCCCAGAAAAGAAACCATCAACAAAATGAGTGGGAGAAAATATTTGCACATTTTGTATCTGATAAGGAGCTAATATCCAAATTATATAAAGAACTCATAGAATTAAAAAAAAAATCTAAAAAGGGTAGAAGCCTGACCTGTGGTGGCACATTGGATAAAGCGTTAACCTGGAATGTTGAGGGCTTTAGTTCAAAACCCTGGGCTTGCGTGGACAAGGCACATCAAGAAGCAACTACATGTTGATGCTTCCCATTCCTCCCTCACCACCTTTCTCTTTCCGTCCTCTAAAATCAATACATAAAGTCTCTTTTTTAAAAAAGTGGGCTGAATATCTGAATAGACATTTTTCCAAAGAAGAGATAGATTTCGCCAACAGGCAGATGAAAAGACACTCAACATATTAATCATCGGGGAAGTGCAACTTAAAACCACAGTGAGCTATCACCTCATACCTGTTAGAATGGCTGTTATCAAAAAGACAAGAAAATAGCAGTGTTTGTGAGGAGAAGGGGGAACCCTTACACACCATTGGTGGGAATGTAAATTGGTGTAACCACTATGGAAAACAGTATGGAGTTTCTCAAAAAAATTTAAAAAATAACTGTCATATGAACTAGTAATTTCACTTCTGGGTATTTATCTAAAGAAAACTAAAACACTAATTTGAAAAGATATATGCATCTCCATGTTTATTCCAGCATTATTTACAGTACCAAATATATGGAAACCTCATTGCCCATCAATGGGTGAATGAATAAAGAAATTTGGTCAACCCTGAATGAAATGTACTAACAAGTGATTTATTTGGTCCTCTGCTAGTGCCCAAGATGGACCAGCAGGCAGTTGACACTAGTTTGTCAGCACTGTTTAATAGAAAATGTCAAGATGAATGGCTTGCACCTGTTTTCTGTCATGTTTTCTTGTTCCTGCTATTGAGCCTGGTTATCATTTTAGCTATGTGGTCAGAGAGGTATAAAAGACCTCTCCTTGGGCAACAGTGGAGCTCCCCTGCGACCAAGGTATCTCCACTAGATCTTGGTGCTTCACAATCAAAAATGAAGTGTCCTGTGTTACTGAGATGGGATCCTGGGAGCTGTGCCTAGAAGTTATGGACCCATCTGATGTTTCCCTATGCCTTACTTATTTTTATACGCTGTGACCTCTACCTTTATTAATGGCTTATGTAAGTACATCTCATGTGGCCTCAAGAATCTCAATTTTATGACCCTGCATAATTGCTGCATGTACCATCTCATTTTGAAAAAATTGAGTGAGGTGTGACTTGTCTTATTTGTTCTCAGAGCTAGCCAGCTCTAGGATATTTATTCAACCAAAGGTGTTTGTTCAGCTTATACATTACAGAGAAATATCCTGCTCATGGATTACAAAACATTATGTCTAGTATCCCAAATCTACAAAAAAGTAAATTCAGAAAATTTAAAATTTGAGTAGTGTGCTCAGTTAGGAAAAATTTAATTATAATTCTTTTCCTTGATGAGTTATATTTGCTTTGTTGTAGAATAAACTTTTTATATTACAAAATAAATCTGACAGATTTACCTTCAAGTTCATAGAACATGTAAGAAATTTAGCATTAAGGACTTAAACTTTTGACTGCTATAATTGGGCTCCAACATTCTGTCAAAATTAAGAATGAAATTCAGTGTTAGAAAACAAGACGGAGCATATAACATGTAAACACTGTGTTAGAAAACAAGATGGAGCATATAACATGTAAACTCTGCACTGCGCAGAAAGACTAAAATGACAGCCCGTGCTGTTTGCATCGCCTCCTACTTTCCACTTAACCGAAGTCCAAGAATGTGCTCCTTAGCTAGTACGGATCCTACACTGCAAGAATGTTGGCCTGTGGTTTTATAGATATTTATGAAATGTGGCAGTCATCAGATTCTTTATGTTTCCAGTAGAAACAGCACCACACTGCATGCCACTTAACCACTTTATTCTGTGCAATTTTAGAATAAAATCCATCACCTTCCCCCCAAAAAAACTTGTTGTCTTTGATACCTCTTCTTGGGTATATTTACTTAGATCTAATTTTTTGTCTCTAATTTTTGCAGGGGAAACAAAGCAAACACATTTTATATGGCTGCAGTGAACTTTTTAATGCTGCACAATTCATAAAACAGGTAAAGTATACCTTTTTAGTTCGTTCTGTTAACATACCCTGAAGTTGGGTTGGTATTTTTCAAAATAGAACAGAGGATCATCATATTCTTCTGAACCAAATGAAACCATAGAGCTGTATGAATAGAAGATTTTGCCATGGACAACTATAAAGAAAACTGATAGGTAACATTATGTTCAGTATCCTAAATCTATAAAGTAAATTCAGAAAATTTAAAATTCAAGTAATGTACTCAATTAGGAAAAATTTAATTCAGTATTTTCTAACATACTGTCCACACTTCTGACTTTGCCAAGCATATCACAAATTGGGCTCAGGTGATATAATGGAATAACATTCACCTTAGAAATGATGACAGCAGGAGGTGAGGTGTGCAGGGCTATTCATTGTGTTAGGACTGTTCCCTGTATTGTTCTCAGTAATATTACCTTTAGCTCTTCTAAACTACCTGAGCTGCTCAGTAGACTGAGCAATGATGTCTACTCACCTTTGCTGCCACAAGACAATAACAATAACCGGGATTCATTTTTAGCACAACTTTCTTACGTTAGGTGGTTACTGTATCTTTAATCTCAATACAGTGGCCCAGTGGTATTAATGAGAATTTCAAATGTACAGAAAAGTTGAAGAGAATTTGCAGTGAGCACATGTACACTCCCATTAACATTTTCTGTCCTTTCTTTATAGCAACCCGTCTAGTCATCATTCATTATATTCATCACTCCATCTTACCTACAATTTACTTTAAAATTAATACAGTGTCAGTCCACTTCCCCCTTAAAACATCTATGTCAGTACTATTTATTACCTAGAGTTCATAAACTGCTCACAAAAATAAGGGGATATGTTATAGCTTCGTATTCATTGTCGATATGCACCCTAATTTTTTGGAGCAGTGTAGTTTGTTGGAGGTAGATTTTACAGTAATGAAATACACAAATCTTACATTCCTCAGTTTTGTCAGATCTGTTTCCCTGAGTAGCCCACCCCCTAACCAGATGCAGGCCATCTCATCACAGTGTTCCTCTGCGGCTGTTCCCAGTTGGTCCTGCCCAACACTGCCTTGATATTCTTTAATGTGGATTAGTTTTGCCTGCTCTAGATCATCCTGTAAACAGAATCTTTTTGCTTGGTTAGGTTAACTAGAAAATTCTCAATTTTGTTAATCGTTTTTAATGAGCCAAACATTTATGCTAATTTTGTGTTGTTTTCTAGTCATTGCTTTCAACTCTTTATCATTTCCTTAATTTTAATACTCAAAGTAATCTTTTCCTACTTTTCCTAGCTTTTGAAGTGGGAATATTAAGTCAGTAACTTTAGTTTTTCTTTTCTAAAATAAGCATTTTAAAAACTATATAATTAAAACTCTTGCCAAACCTGCTTTTGTTATATTCCACAAATGTTATATTTTCATCATCATATTTGAAATATTTTTCAATTTTGTATATATTGATTTTAGAGAAGGGAGAATGAGAGAGAAACATCAATTTATTCCACTTATTTATGATTGATTCCTTTTTTTTTTAAGTGGAGGGGGGCAGATAGACAAGACAAGGGAGAGAGATGAGAACCATCAATTCATAATTACGGCACCTTAGTTGTTCATTACTTTTTCATATGTGCCTTGACTGGGGGGCTCCAGCTTAACCAGTGACCCCTTGCTCAAGCTAGTGACCTTGGGCTCAAACCAACAACTTTGGGCTTCAAACCAGCAAACTTTGGGTTCAAGCCACTGACCATGAGGTCATGTCTATGATCCCATGCTCAAGCCAGCGACCCCACAGTCAAGCCAGATGAGCCTGTGCTCAAGCTGGTGACCTCAAGGTTTCAAACCTGGGTCCTCAGTGTCCCAGGCCAATGCTGTATCCACTGCACTACTCCCTGGTCAGGCTATTGGTTGATTCTTATATGTGGAACTGAAGCCACAACTTTGGCTTATGAAGGCAACACTAACCAACGGACTATTTGGCCACAGCTGAAATATTTTTAATTTTAATTTCCCTGGTGGTTTATTCTTTAGCCCATGTTTAATGTAGAGATCTATTGTTGTTTTCAAGTGTTTGTCTGTTTTCTTTTGGGGGGGGGAGGGAGAAGGGAGATAGTTACACAGATGTGCCCTGACCAGGATCCACCTGGCAACCCTATCTGGGGCCAGTGTTTGAGTACCAAGCATTTTTAGTGCCTGAGGCTGATGCACTCCAAGGGAGCTATCCTCAGCACACAGGACCACACTTTAACCAATCAAGCCACTGGTTATGGGAGGGGAAGAGAGAGAGGAGGGGGAGAGGGAGAGGTGGGGGAGAGAGAGTAGGAGAGAAGCAGATGGTTGCATCTCCTGCATGTCCTGACCTAACTGAAAATGAAACCTGGGACGTTCATATACTGGGCCAATGCTTTATCCACTGAGCCACTGGCCAAGGCCAGTTTTCTAGACATATTATTCTTACTGAGTTCCAATTTAATTCCCTTGTGTTTAAAGAATATTCTTCACATAATTTCATTGTTTCAAAATTTAAATTTCTTTTAAGACCCAACCAGTAGTCTGTTTGCTAAGCACTCCATGTGCACTTAATAAAAGACATGTATTAGGCAGAAGTTGAGGGAAGGGTTCTATAAATAGCAAATTTGGTCTGGCTGGTAAATGGCATTACTTGGATTCTATGTATACTTTTATTCTGGTCCAGTTCATCAGACACTATAATAAAATCTCCAACTGTAATTGTAGAATTGTCTCTTTCTCTCTTTAGCTATGTCACCTTCTGCTTTTTGTACTTTTAGCTTTGTTATTAGGTACATACACATATATAATTGTTTTATCTTCCTAATAAATGGACTCTTTTGTAATTATGCAGTAATCCTCTACATATCTGGTGATGCTTTACCTTGAAGTCTACTTTATCTGATTTTTTCATGGGAGAGAGATGAGAAACATCAATTCATAATTGCATCGCTTTATGAATTGCTTCTCATACATGCCTTGACTGGGGCTTCAGCAGAGCCAGTGACCTCTTGATCATGCCAGCGACCTTGGGCTTCAACCAGTGATTTTTGGGCTCAAGCTGGCAACTCTGCGCTCAAGCTGGTGACCCTGGGATTTTGAACCCGAGTCATCAATGTCCCAAGTTGATACTCTATCCACTGCACCACCACTGGTCAGGTTCTCCCTTTCTCATGCTTATGGTTTACATATTATAACTTTTCGATCTGTTTACTTTCAACTAACTTATCTATGAATTTATATTTAAAATGAATATCTTGTAGATAACATATAGTTGGATCTTTGAGGGATTCTTTAGAACCATTTTGACAATCTCTGCCTTTTAATTGGAGGCTATTGGTTTATTGATAATTTAATTAATTATGTATATGATTGGATTTAGGGCTACCATTTTAGTATTTGCTTTCTATTAGTCTTCTGTTTGACATTCCTTTATTTCTCCTCCCCTGCCTTACTTTGTATTATTTTAACACTTTTTTGAATTTCATTTTAATTCACCCACAGACATATTTAGCGGCTATTTCTCTGCATTTTTAATTTAGTGGTTGCTATGGAGATCATCATATATATACATCTTTAACTGTTCATAGGTTAGGATAAGTATTGTGCCATTTGCTTAATGCAGAAACCTTGCAATCATATAGACCTATTTCCTCAGTATTTATGCTATGATTGTCATATTTTATATCTATATACATCATTAACATCACCAGACAGTGGACAGTGTTATCATTTGTTCTTCTTATATAAAGAAATCTTTTGCATTTGGACAGGTCTTTTCTTTTACATAAATATGATTTCTTCATCCCTTAGAATAATTCTAATTTTTATTTGTTTACTGAAAAACTTCTGACATTCAGTGTAGCCCAGGTATGCTAGCAGTAAGTTTTCTTGATTTCCTTTTATATGAAAACATCCTATTTCACCTTTATTCTTAAGTGATATTTTTGCTGAATATAGAATTTTGAATTGACAGTTTTTCAACACTTGAAAGATTATTTTATAATGTTCTACCTTCTCTTCTTCCTTCCATTGTTTCTGATAGGAAGTCACCATTCAGATTGGTGTAATTTTATGTAATATGTAATTTTTTTCTGACTGCTTTCAAGATTTTTTTCAATATCTTTGGTTTTCAGACATTTAATTTTGATGTAACCTGTATAACTTTCTGTGTATCTTGTTTTGGGATCACTGAATTTTTAAATCTCTAAATTTATTTACCACAGTTGGGGATTTTCAGCTGTTATTTCTTCAAATACATATTTTTATGCCCAGTTTTCTTTCTCCTCTTCTTTTGTTATTCCATCTACATATATGTTCAACTTTTTACATTATCTCACTGATCCCTGAGGATTCGGTTTATTAGACTATAAAGTTTTAAGTTGTTCTGTCCTCAGACTCATTGTCTTTCCTCTCTTATCCGTATTCTAATGAATAATGAATAATGTTATATTTTCTAGTTCTAGAATTTTCTTTTGGTTTTTTTATATAGTTTGTATTTTTCTACTAAGATTTCTTACCTCTTTATTGTTGGCATATTTTTCATGATTTCACTGAGGATAGTTGTCATAGCTGCTTTTAAAACTTTATCTGTTAATTACAACACATGGATCATTGCACTGTCCTTCCCCTACAGAATGGGCCATATTTTCATGTCACTAATTTTAGACTGTATCCTTAATAGTGCGAATTTGTTTTGGAGAGTGTGTAGATTTCTCTAAAGAGTGTTGATTTGCGATTTTAGCAGGCATTTAACTTGATTAGACTCAAATTTCAAACTCTGTCTCAGGCAGAAATTCATATCTCATTTCTTAGTCTCTTTCATTCACATATGGTTCTGGGTTTTACCATAAATTAGGAAAAGTCTACACACACAGTTTAGGACTCCCTCGTTCTCACTCTTTCCTTTTTAGGATTTTCCCTTCACTCCCCAGTAGCTCTGATTGCCCCCAAACTCCTCTAGTCCTTTAGGCCAGAAAGACTGCAGTTTTTCTATCAGAATTTTAGCTGCCAGTGAACATCAGCTATGACCTGTTTTCAGGCTAAGTATCACAGAAGCAGGGAACTCCGCCCTTGCTCTTCCCTCCTTCCAAGTGTCCATTGTCTTCCAGAACCTTTCTGCTTTCGGTTGTTCCCCATTGCTTCAGGAAATTGGTTTTGTATTTTATTTAAAATTTATTTTTGCTATATCTGAGAGAATTCATCCAATAAGCAATAATCCAGCCTTTTTAATTGAAAGCGTTATTTTTTAATGACCTCTTAGAAATATAAATTAATTAAAATATATGGAGAAGTGATCCCATGAAATCCCACTTACATTTTTTTCTTTATATTTTCATATTGCATTAATATGTTTTTATCCTCGGGGTTTTTGTTTTTTATTAGTTGAATTTGCATATAAACATTTTTCACATTTTTGCTATGACAGTGTTTATTGCTATTTAGTTTTAAAATATCAACAAATCTTAAACATTTGTGTTAGTGGTAAATATGAGTGAAAATATATTATTCATTTAGAAATGCAAAGAATGAAATAGGAACCTTAACGTTTTCCATGATGAAAGTGCATGTTTTTGTTTTTCTGGTTTTAAAAAGTGAGCATTTTTAAGGTGTTTAAAAACATGTTTGAATGCATATGTCTTTTGTGATTAATAGTTATATTTATGGTTTTATGATTTGTTTTAGCTGTCACAACTTGGACAAAAATAGCACAGAAGAACTTTAATATAAGAATCTACTTGGAGTTGGATAAATGTAAAAAGAAAAGTGTCCTCTGTATCAATGTCCTAACAGTGAAACTTAGACTTGTTAATTTTTAAGGAAATTCTATACTTAATATAATGTGTACTGATTAAAAGAATAAAGCATTTCAGAAATAAATTTGTAACATTGTACATTCTCCTGTTGTGTTTGACAAATGAGAGAGTACTTAAAAGATAAGAAAGCTCTGAATATAATGTTGAAGTATTACCTTAAAACTAATGTGTTGTTTAAGCTAGTGAGAGTTTAAGAATATAATACACAAATGTTACTTTATTGGTTCATGACTCTCTTACTTGTATGCATTATAATTATAAAGTCACCTTCCTGCAGCTTTTGGTTTCTCATGTTGCCTCTAGATTCGAAGTGGAGACTTTAAAACCACTTTTATACCTCTTCTCCCTCTAGCATACCTGTGTACATTTTATCACTAAATTTCCTACTTTAGGTAATGGCAACAGTCACTAACACCACATAGAATGAACATATACAAAATGTTTACCCCATGAAGTTCTAAATCATACATAAAAGTGTTAAATTTGGTTTCAGCCTTCCTGGAATACAGCACCAAGAACAAATGTTGGTCAATCATATAACTCAAGGCAGCCAAAAAATAAAAGGAAGACAATAGCTTTAGAGAAAAAAACTGTTCCTATATAAAGGTCAAGGAGCTTTTCCTACTAAGAAGCCTCATCAAGAAGAACCTATAATTTATAGACAGCACCCTCATCATGAACACAAGATTTACAGGACAGTTTCTGCACCCCCAGACCCCATAAGCCACTGTCATCATACCAAAGCACACATCAAGAAAAATAACTTGTTGAGCAGTGACCTGCTAATCTGATTTAGTTCTGGGATATAATTTCAAGTATATTTAGGTTGCTATAACAAATTACCGTAGACCAGGTAATTTAACAACATATTTCTCTTAGTTTTGGAGGCTGAGAAGTCCAGGTTCAAGGTATCAGCAGATACAGTGTCTAGTGAGGACCTGCTTCCGGGTTTGCAGACAGCCACCTCATTGTATCTACACATGGTGGAGAGAGAGAAAGCACTCTAGTCCCTTTATCCCCTTATAACCTCTAACCTCCATGACCTCATCCAAAACCAGTTACATCTCACAGGACCCACTTCCAAATACCATTACATCAGAAGTTAAGGATTCAACATGTGAATTTAGAGGAAAGATACAGTCAGTCAGTCAGTCTATAGCACCATGTCATCCGTCAAAGTGATCAGAGTGGACATGCTCAGGGCTTAAGGAGAGAATATTATGCAGATACAAGGCTAATCAAGGTGATAAGCCACAGAGAAATAAAGCAATGTCCCTGTTTCCTCAGTAAGGAGAACTCAGACTAATTTTATTCAAGAAATATTTATTAGGTTAAAACTACATGAAAAACAAAGAAGGTGGTCTCTTTTAATGTTCTCTTTGCATTTAATAATAAGTACTCGCAGACTTCCAGTTAAGTTGGCGAAGTAGATAAACACTCGCCCCCCCCCCTTCACAATCACATCAAAATTACAGCTAAATTATAGAACAGCTATTGAGAATCACCTGAATGCTAGCTGAACAAAAGTCTTCTAACTAAGGATATAAAGAAGAAACCATGTCTGGTTGGTAGGAGAGGTGGAAACACAGAAAGGCAGCTCCCAAACTCATTGTGTGGTGATTAAGAATTGGGGGAAATAGCTGCGGAGGGTTTCTTGAGGATTGAGGGGCCCCACAACAGGCTCCCCAGCCCAGGACACCAGCGCCAGGAAGAACAGACCCCAAACTGTGTGGTTGTGAAAACCAGCAGGGATTGTATCTTGAGTAGCCAGAGGGCTGCTGGAGACCTAGGCTCTGCAGAACTTATGGGGAATGCACACAGAATCACTCACTCACAAACTCACAGTGAGCTCCAACACAGAGACAACAACTCTACAAGCACCAGGGAAGGGCTAAATTGACTAGCTTCAGGGCAGGGGCTAAAGGGACAAGGGTTAAGACAGCTCTCTCCCAGGACAGAAGTGCTGGTAGCTGGCATATCATTGTTCCTTTGTTGAGCTCTCCTCCCACCCAGCCTGCAGGCTCAGTGAGTGCCAGACCTGGCTCCCTTTTAGCCTGCCTCACACCGCTTGCCCCTCCCACTACTCTAGCACTTGGTGGAATGTCCTCTGGTGGTTCCTCCACACAAGCAGCCCACCTCGCCTTACCTAACACTGCATTCAGACTTTCCTAAAACTTCTCAAAAGTCCACAAACCCCAACATAAAGCAGCTGGCCTTAGTGTGCCCTGTGCCTCACTACCCCACACCTGGCATAAGCAGTGACCAGCTTCAGCTTGGAAGGTAGTCTCAACTAAGTGGACACAAACCTGGCACAAGTGGCAGCTGGCCTCAGCTCACCCTGTGGTGCCCATCAAAGGTTCCCCGGCCTTACATCAGTGACAGTAGCCTTAGTTTGCAGAATAACCTATCCCAAGTTCCTCTAACCCCAACACAGTGGCAACCAAATACAGATCACTTTGTAGCTCTTACCAGATGGTCCCAAGCTGGCACAAGTGGAGGCTGACCTTGGCCATTACCAGAGCCCTTCCCTAGAGGCTCCAGAGCAACTCACCTTATGGCCACCTTCAGACTACTCAGAGCATCACCCAATTAGCCCCACAAGTGATTCACCCAAAAGGCAGGCTTAGCTGGTGCTGGAGCCCCGCTAAAGGAACTCCCACTCTGTGGGTTAAGCCCCCTCACAACACTGTCTTCCACAATCGTGGCCATTCCTCACAGCCAGTCAGCATGAGGGTCAGTCTCACCCACTGATATGCCAACAGCAGTCAAGGCTCACCTACAGCAGGGGGGTACATACAGCCCACACAAGGGATACCCCGGGAGCACCCAGCTCTGGTGATGAAAGAGACTGCCACTGATCTCCACAGGACACCTACTACATAAGGCTACTCTATCAAGGCCAAAAGATATAGCAGCTTTACCTAATATATAGGAATAAACACAGGGAGGCAGCCAAAATGAGGAGACACTGAAATAAGTCCCAAATGAAAGAAGAGGACTGAACTAAAAAAAAAAAAAAACTATATGAACTAGAGATGAGCAATCTAGATGCAGAGTTCAAAACACTGGTTATAAGGATGAACTTAGGAGAAAAATAGATCAACTCTGTGAGAACTTCTACAAAGAGATAGAAACTATAAGAAAGAAATGGTCACAAAGAATACAATAACTGTAATGGAAAATATATTAGAATCAACAGCAGATTAGATGAAGCAGAGAATCAAATCAATCTGGAAGACAAAGTAGCAGAAAACAACCAATTGGAACAGAAAAAATTTTTTTATGAAATCAGGACAGTACCAGAATGAGAAAAGAGAAGGAATTGAAAATCTATTAGAAGAAATAATGACTGAAAATTTTCCTAACCTGGTGAAGGAAATAGACCTTCAAGTCCAGGAACTGCAGAGTCCTAAACAAAGTGAACCCAAAGAGGCCCACACCAAGACACATCATGATTAAAATGTCGACGGTCAGAGAGGATCTTAAAAGCAGCAAGAGAAAAGCAGTTAGTTATGTATAAGGGGACTCCCATAGACTGTCAGCTGATTCCTCAACAGAGCCTTGCAGGTTCAGAAAGGAATGACATGAACCATTCAAGGTGATACAAAGACCTACAACTAAGATTGCTTTAACCAGCAAGAATATCATTTAGAATCAAAGGAGAGATAAAATAGTTTCCTAGAAAAGAAACCTCAAGGAGTTCTTCACAACTAAACTAATGTTACAAGAAACGTTAAAGGGACTTTTTTAAGCAGAAAAGATCAAAACTATGAATAAGAAAATATAGGAAGGAAAATAATTCTCACTGACAGGCAAACGGTAAAAGCAGTAGATCAGCCAACTTTGATACAAAGTTTAAAAGACAAAAGTAGGAAGATCTTGTGTAATATGATAAATTAAGAGATATAAACAAACACACAAAAGATGTTTAAAATAATGACAAAAACAAATGTGAAGTCAGTGAATAAAAAGAGAAGAAATGCGCCCCCATGTTCGTGGCAGCATTGTTCACAATAGCGGAGATCTGGAAACAGCCCAAGTGTCCGTCAGAGACGAGTGGATTAAAAAGCTTTGGTACATATATACTATGGAATACTACTCAGCCATAAGAAATGATGACATCGGATCGTTTACAACAAAATGGATGGACCTTGATAACATTATACAGAGTGAAATAAGTAAATCAGAAAAAAACTGAGAATAGCATGATTTCATACATAGGTGGGACATAGAAGTGAGACTATGAGACATGGACAAGAGAGTGGTGGTTACGGGGTGGGGGGAGGGAGGAGAGGGTAGGATAGGGAGGAGGGGAGGGGCACAGGGAAAACCAGACAGAAGGTGACAGAGGACAATTTGACTTTGGGTGATGGGTATGCAACATAATTGAATGATAAGATAACCTGGAGATGTTTTTGTTGTACTTATGTACCCTGATTTATTGGTGTCACCCCATTAAAATTAATAATAATATAAAAAAGGAAAAAATATATATAAAAACCATTCTTGTAACCTGAAAAAAAAATTATAGTGATTTTAAAATGTGTTCTAGCTTAAGTGGCCATCAATTTAAAATAGACTGCTATAAGCATAGCTGGTATATATGAAGTAAAGAAGTAAATAGTAACCATAAACTAAAAATCTGTAAGAGACATGGAAGAAATAAAGAGAAAGAAATTCAAACATATTACCAAAGAAAGTCATCAACATTCAAAAAAAGGGAGCAAGAGAGTAAGAAAGGAACAGAAAAGTACTACAAAACAACCAGAAAACAAGTAATAAAATGACAATAATTAAATACCTATAATATTACCTTAAATATAAATGGACTAAGTGCTTCTATCAAAAGACGTAAGGGGGCTGAATAGATAAAATAAAAGCCAGACTGGTACATAGCTGTCTACAAAAAACCCACTTCTGATTGAAAGACACACTGAAAGTGTGAGAGTAAAGGGATGGAAATGGATTTCATGCAGATGAAACAAAAAAGCTGGGGTAGCAATGCTTCTCTCAGACAAAATGACTTTAAAACAAAGGCTAATGAGACAAGGGTATTTCATAAAGATAAAGAATCAGTCCAATAAGAGGCTATAACTCCTGTACATATCTATATACCCACCATAGGAGCACCTAAATATATAAAGCAAATATTGACAAACACAAAGGGAGAGACTTGTAGTAATGACACTCTTTGATACCAATGGATAGATCATCCAGACAGAAAATCAGCCATGAAGTAGTGGCCTTAAATGACACATAGAACAGCCTGACCAGGCAGTGGCGCAGTGGGTAGAGCGTCGGACTGGGATGCGGAAGACCCAGGTTCAAGACCCTGAGCTTGCCAGCTTGAGCGCGGGACCATCTGGCTTGAGCAAAAGCTCGCCAGCTTGGACCCAAGGTCGCTGGCCCCAGCAAGGGGTGGCTCGGTCTGCTGAAAGCCCGTGGTCAAGGCACATGTGAGAAGGCAATCAATGAACAACTATGGTGTTGCAGCGACAAAGAAAAACTAATGATTGATGCTTCTCATCTCTCTCCCTTCCTGTCTGTCTGTCCCTACCTATTCCTCTCTCTGACTCTCTGTCCCTGTAAAAAAAAAGAAAAATGACACATAGAACAGATTGATTTAGTTGATTTATAACATTTCACCCAAAAACAGATTATTCATTCTTCTCAAGTACCTATAGAACATTTTCCAGAATAGACCACATATTAAGCCACAAAACAAGACTCAATAAATTTAAGAATATTGAAATCCTACCAAGCATCTTCTCTGATCACAATGGTATGAAATTAGAAATTGATTTCAAGAAGGAAACTGAAAAACATGCAAACACATGGAAGCTAAATAACATGCTACTAAACAATGAGTGGGTTAACTTTTGAGACAAGTTATAAAGACACAATGACCCAAAAACATAGGTCATAGTAATTCTAAAATGGGAATTCATAACAACATAAGCATATCTTAAAAAAACAAGAAAAATCTCAAGTAAACAATCTAACCTTACACCTAAAGAAACTAGAAAGAGAAAAGTACAAAGCTGTGGCAAGTAGAAGGAAGGAAATAATTAAAATCAGAGCTGAAATAAATAAAATACAGTCTAAGAAATTAATAGAAAAGGTCAATGAAACTAAGAGCTGGTTCTTTGAAAAGATAAACAAAATTGATAAACCTTTAGCCAGACTCATCAAGACAAAAAAAGAAGACCCAAATAAATAATACAAAGAAATAACAACACAGAAATACAAAGGATTATAAGAACATACTACAACTGACTATATCCCGAGAAATTAGACAGCCTGGAAGAAATGGATAAACTTTTAGAAACATATAATCTTCTAAGACTAAATAAGGAAGAAACAGAAAACCTGAACAGACCTTATAACTATTAACAAAATTGAATCAGTAATCAAAAACTTTGAACAAACAAAGGTTCTATACCAGGTCACTTCACAGGTTCATTTTACCAAACATTTAAAGAAGAATTAAGACCTATCCGTTTCAAACTACATGTTTTCCCTTGCCATATCGTGGTTAACGTTTTGCAATCTCACTGTATCGCGAATTTTTAAATTGTGCATATCTAATTTTGTATCACGGATTTTTGGCTATATCACGGGATTTTGCAACATATAGGTATTTTTATATATTTATTATTTTAATTATTTTTGCGACACAATAAGCACTTTCTAGCCTAAAAACTGAAAATGTTTATAATAGTGTGGGGAGAGGTTATAAAGCCTTAGAATGTGTGTAAATAATAAAATAAATACAAGATCGCTACTTTGCAGATTTTTGCCTATCACAAGGGGTTCTGGAATCTAACCCCCATGATAGACGAGGGAAGAGGAGGGAAGGCTCCCAAAATCATTTTACAAGTCCAACATTACCCTGATACCAAAACTAACAAAGACAATACCAAAAAAGAAAATTATGGGCCAGTATCCCTGATGAGCTTAAATGTAAAAGTCCTTCATAAAATCTTTAGCAAACTAAATGTAGCAATATATTATAAAGATCATACCACATGATCAAGTGGGATTTATTCTCAGGATGTCAGGTTGGTTCAATATTCACAAATCAATTAACATGATATACCACATAAATGAAGGATAAAAATCATATGACCATATCAATACATGCAGAAAAAGCATTTGACAAAATCCAACATCTCATGATAAAAACTCGCAGCAAAGTAGGAATAGAGGGAACATACCTTGTCATAAGACCATATATGACAAACCCACTGATAACATATAGGTGAAAAGCGGGAAGCTTTTTCTTTAAGGTCAGGAGCAAGACTAGGATGTCCACTTTTGCCATTTTTATTCAACATGGTATTGGAAGTACTTGCCACAGCTATCAGACAAGAAAAAGAAAAGGCATTCAAATTGGAAAGGAATTAAAATGTCATTATTTGCAGGTGACATACTATAGAGAGAAAACCCTAAAGCGTCTACCAAAAAACCTATTAGTACTAGTAAATGAATTCAGTAAAGTATCAGGGTATAAAATTGATATTCAGAAACTGGTTGCATTTTTATACACCAATAACCACTATTACAAAGAGAAATTAAGAAAACAATCTTATCTACAATTGCATCAAAAGAATAAAACACCTAGCAGTACTTAGAAAATGATATGACATTGAAGAAAGAAACTGAAGAAGATAAAAATAAATGGAAAGCTAAAGATAGGAAGAATTAAGACTATTAAAATGTCCATAGTAAATGCAACTTACATATTCCATGCAATCCCTATCAAAATACAAAATGGCATTCTTCACAGAACTAGAACAAATCCTAAAATTCACTTGGAACAACAAAAGACCCCAAATAACCAAAGCAATCTTGAGAAAGAACAAACTTAGAGGAATCATAGCACCTGATGTCAAACTATACTACAAGTCTCTAGTATTCAAAACATCATAGTACTAGCACAAAAACAAACATGGATCAGTGGAACAGAGAATCCAGAAATAAACCCAAAGCTATATGGTCAATCTATGAAAAGGAGGCAAGAATATCCAATGAGGTAAAAACAGTCTCTTTAATAAATGGTGTTGGGCAAACTATACAGGTACACGCAAAAAAATGAAATTAGATGACTCCTCTCATACCATATGCAAGAATAAAGTCAAAAGACTAAAATATAAAACCTGAAACCATAAAATTCCTAGAAAAAAAATAGGCAGAAAACTCAGTGATATCACTCTTAGTAATGTATATTTGGATATGTCTCCTTGGATGATGGACACAAAAGAAAAAGTTAGCAAGTGGGACTACATCAAATTAAGAAGGAAACCAAAAAAACAAAATACAACCTACTAAATGGAAGATATTTGCCAATGATACATCCAATAAGGGTTAATATCCAAAATATATGTTAGCTCCCGGTGGTCCTGAAGGGTCCTCGGGGGGACCTGAGGAATGAACAAAGAGACACAAACACACACAAAGACGAACAAGACTGCAGCCCCGAAGGACTTCAGCTTTTTATTTTTATACTCTTTCACTGCCCTGGCGATGGTCCACATCCTGCTGCTATCTTACAGCTTACGTACTTGGACACAGCCTGTCTCTTGTTCCTTCAAGGCCAGCGATTTCCCATCCTCAGCCCATCTTTACTATCAAGCAAGGGCTCGGACATGTCCGCCTGCTGCAGCACATGTCCTCTAGCACATCTTGTACTGGTCTTTATCTCAACGAGGTTACTGTATTTGCACAGCTTCCTCAGTTAACCCTTCATGGCACTCTGTCTTGTTTGCAAGTACAGTTTAGCCATGAGAAATCACAACACTCTTACATTTCCCCCTTTTTTCTTTTATTTTTATTTAGTCTATACTGACTATTCTAGTTAATTCTACTTATACCTAGTCATTTCTTTGGCGACAACAGTTCTACTAAAGTTTCTAAAATTTCCCTAAAACCCTACTGGTTTTGGGACTACCTTATCATAGTATCATCAGCTGTTGAGTTTCTACAGACTCCTCCTCTCTAGGTGGCTTGTACAGTGGATGATTACCACTACTTCAGGAGAGCAGTCTTATGCATTCTCCGGGGTGAGGGTTTGAGACTCACCTTCATTGGTTCTTAAGTCTTCTCTTGATGGCCCCCCTTCGACTGTGCCTGTCTTAGGTTGTTCCTGCCTTCAGGAATCTTACCCGTCATTGACTAACCAGCCATCTTAGGGGCCAACCAGATTTATTTATAGCCACGAGAGTGAGAGGGGAGCAACATCCTTTCCGAAATACTTAGTTTTGACAGCTGATGTATCCACCTATTAAAAAACTTATAATACATTTCCTTTCTAACTTCTAGAGCTTAATACCAGATAAAGACTACATTACTTTTTTATCTAGCTTGCATCTTATGCAGCATAAGAGATAACATGGTAGATTGCTGCTCTATTTTGCTTTGTCGCCAATTGTCTTTTATTTAGAAAGAGATAAATTGTTCACAAGTTCTCGAAGCATCTGCTTGTTGTCTTGTTTTACTCTGTCTCTGAACTATCGCCAGATGACTAAAAACAAAATAAATACAACAATTATAATCACACTGGTATTGACAATGATATGTGAAAACATATTAGTTACAGTAGTAAAAGGATTCATATTAGCAATACTATCAGCCATACTTTGTAAAATTTCCTTGCTGTTAAGATCAGGCAATTGTTTGGCAAAGGTTTCTGCAATAGCATTTTGCAATTCTATTATTTCCTCCGTAATATTTTGATGTCCTAACAAATTGTTTTTTATCTTATCCCATTGCTGGGTATAATTATATGGTACAGATGTTATACATAATGTAGTAGAATTCCAATCACATTTTAACAAACTTCTAGTAGTCAAGACAGTAATTTGATCCCCTAACCATTTGACCGTATGTTGCAAGTTTTGAATGTCTATGTTCATCTGAGAGTCCACCCGTTGTTGTTGCATCCATAAGGAATGGGCGGCTTGGTACCAACTCTTCACAAAGTCGGCAATCTGGACGCTATGGTAAAGTGCCATTCCAGCAACGGCTGCGGTCGCAGTGACTGCTGCAAGTCCGAGTACTACTGCAAGTATGACTCCCACCATCCTTCGTGTCCGCTTCAGCAAAACATCAACAGCATGGTAAAGGGCGGTTAGTCCTGCCGAATCACTCCATGGTCGAGACAATTGGACAGGCAACCACAGGTCCGTTCGTAGTCTTGTGAACAGCAACTTGTCAACAGATGCATTAAAAGAACTCCACCAAGTTATATTAGTACATTGTAATAACTGACATTCAGAACAAGTAATCCGTCCTAGAGTTCTATTCCAACTCCATGGTCCTTTCACTAACATGTAAGGATATCGTACACATGCCTGAATCCAAATGCTTTTATTATTGTAAAGATGAATGTGAAAAGGTTGCAAAGTATTATGTTGCAAAGACATGTTACCTTTCCAAATATGTATAGGTTCAGCAGAAGCAAGGATTTTCCAAATTTGTCCTTGTGGGATTGAAGTGTTTTCATAAAAAGGGTGTGGGGGCGCTAAGCCTCCCTCTCGCCAAATGATTGTTTCATTGGCAGAACCATCTAAGGTATTGTTATTCTTATGCCATCCTAAACGATAGTGAGCAAACTTAGTTTGAAAAGTACCATGGGCACTCTAATCTAATATGCGATGCTCGCTATTATTTACAAGCATGGTAGGAAAATGACCTCTACACCGGACCCAGTCTATATGCTGAATTGGTCCAGAAATGATGGGGGTCGTGCATAAAGGCAAATTAGGGGGTTTAAGAGTAGAATTGTGAATATGTTCTAACTGCTTAAAACTTTTCATGGTTAATACAATCATGGATGAAGCTAATGTAGAATAATTGTGTTTTAAAGCCCATACTTCATGAGAAAAGTCTAGGCACATACTATCATTGCCTATACAAACAGGAACATTAGATGAGGCTATAGTATAATTATGTACAGTGGGTGTATGAAGCCATGAATGATGCGTCTCCCATCCGTTGCATGATGGATAGGGAAGTAGGTTAGTATTATTTACACAAACTGGCACTTCTAAATCACCCCATGCTACAGCTTGTAGCAAAGGAGGGTTGGGCAAATATGCCCAATAAGTATAGTTGTTAGCATGGACCATACTTACCTGACATGTTATCACCGCCATCATAGCCAGCAGTAAATTGGCAGGACTCAAAGGTTGATTTATGTGATTCAGCACTTTTTCTGCTTCCTTGGACAGCTTCTTCAATTGCTCCCAAGAAGGGGGGTTGGCTTGCGCAGCAGCTATAGTAAAGGTGCGCTGAGTGCTCAGAGTGGAGAAGGTCCGGAAAAGCATATCATCCACAGAGTTGTTCATGATGAGATCTTCACCCGTCGAGATGGAATCCAAAAGTAATTAGTACCTACGGAAACATAAGAAGACCCTCGCCCCAAGTGCCACAAAAGGCCTTGTTCCCATTTCTTATCATCAGTCTGAATCCAGACAGATTGAGGAGTACCAGCGCGAAAATTTTTTATTTGTTGTTGTGTATTATTGTGTTGTTGTGAAGTGTGATGTTGTATGCTGGCTGTAGTATTCTGTGTTGTCCAATAATTGAGATGATTCAAGGTGAATAATACTTGAGCTAACTGCATTTGTGGACGAAGCACTTTTTGTTTATAAATATATTGCTTTAGAGTTCTATTGGCTCGTTTAATGATAGCTTGTCCTTGGCTGTTTCCTGGAATGCTAGTAATGTGAGATACATTATATTGTTGTAAAAAATTACGTAGTTTTACAGACTGATATGGTGTGGCATTATCTGTTTTCAAAGTTTTAGGCACTCCTATGACAGCAAAACAAATGAGAAGATGCGAAATCACATAGTCTGCCCTTTCTGATGATTGGGCGGTAGCCTATTGAAAATGAGAAAATGTGTCAATGGTGTGATGTACATACTTTAATCGTCCAAATGTAGGAATGTAGACAACATCTATTTGCTATACTTGATTGATATCAAGGCTTCTGGGGTTACTTCCTGATAATAGTGGAGATATATGAAAAGGAGTACAGGCTGGACAGGATTTAACAATTGTGGAAGCCTGTTTTCTGGTTATATGATATCTATGTTGTAGGCCTTTAGTGTTGGTGTGATGAAGGTCATGTTCTTTCTGTGCAGCCTTAACAGAGGCTACTAATAATTGATCTACTTCTGCATTCCCTCGAACAAGGGGGCCAGGTAATTGAGAGTGGGATCGAATATGGGTGATATAGCAGTGATGTCGTCGTTGAAATAATAATTGTTGCAGATAAGCAAATAATTTTTCTAGAGGTGTATGAAGTACTAATGGCAAAGAGACTTGTGTAATTTGGATAGTGGTAAATACCGCATACTGGGAGTCTGAGACAATATTTATAGGTGTCTCATTAAAATGTTCTAGAACTTTGCATATTGCCTATAGTTCAGATTGTTGGACAGATGGCCAAGGGGAATCTTCTACAAATTGAGTGTCTTCACACCAATAGGCTATACGCCTATTGCTAGTGGCATCTGTAAAAATAGTAGGACTAGAAACAGGACTGGAAGTGATAGGATTATAAGGAAGAATAGAATGTTGCTGTAGAAAAGTATAGAGTTTAGAGGGGGGATAATGATTGTCGATGTCCCCTGTGAAATTGGCAAGGGCAATTTGCTATTCATCATTAATCTGTAATAACTGCTCGACCTGATTCCTTCGAAGATGTGTTATAATTCGGATTGGATCTAAACTATGTAATTGTCGGGTACGTTTTCTTCCTTTATAAATCAATAAAGCTATTTTATCAAGATAGGTGGTCAATTTCTTATTAAATTTATTTGGTAAAAAAATTCATTCAATTATTTTATCTTGTTGAGCAATACATCTAGTAGGAGAATGAGGAGTATGAAAAATGAGAACATCAAATGGTCGAGTACGATCAAAATAATCTAACTGTGCTTCTGAGATTCTTTCTTGTACTAAATTTAATTCTTGTTTTGCTTCTTTTGTAAGAGTTCTAGGACTATCTAATCGTGAGTCCCCTTCTAAAGTCTGAAATAAATGTTGTAAAGTATAACTAGGAATACCTAGAACGGGGCGAAGCCAATTTACATCACCTAATAATTTCTGGAAATTATTCAACGTTTTTAAGGAATCTATTCTAATCTGAATTTTTGTGGCCTGATACTTGCTTTTTGTAATATATATCCTAGATAATTGAAAGGAGGTTGTAATTGAACTTTCTCTGGAGCTATAATAAGATTATATTGTTTTAAAAGAGCTTTCAATTCTATATAATACTGATCTCTTAAGGTCTCAGTGGGGGCTGCTAGCAAAACATCATCTATGTAATGATATAATATAATGTCTGAATATTTTATCCTTAATGGTTGTAAGGCTCTATCTACAAATTCCTGACACATAGTAGGGCTATTAATCATGCCTTGAGGCAGTACCTTCTACTGGTATCGCTCTGTAGGACGACTGTTATTATATTCTGGGATGGTAAAGGCAAATTTTTCTTTATCTTGCTCTTGTAGAGGGATAGTAAAGAAACAATCTTTCAAATCAATCACTAATATACTATAATTTTGAGGTAAAAGAGATGGGAGAGGTAATCCAGGCTGTAAAGCTCCTATGGGCTCAATACACTTATTAATTTCTCTTAAATCTATTAAGAATCTCTATTTACTACTTTTCTTTTTGATAACAAAAACTGGCGAATTCCAAGGAGATACAGATTTTTCTATATGGCCTGCTACTAATTGTTGCTGGACTAATTCTTTGAGAGCCTCGAGCTTTTCTCTAGTTAAAGGCCACTGTTCTACCCATTTAGGTTTGTTAATTTTCTATTTAAGGGCTATTGCTCGAGGTTTTGAAACAGTGGCTATCAGTTTTCCTGCAGAGGATTGTAATTCATACGAAACATTATGTTCTTTACAGCAGGAGATAAATGAGGAATGTGAAGAAATGCTCCGAATTGCTGTAACAAATCTCGGCCCCAGATGTTAATTGGTATATCTACAACATAAAATTGAATACTAGCTTTTTGTCCATCTGGGCCATAACAGGTTAATTTATTAACAGCTTGCTGGACATTCTGAGTTGTTCCAATTCCAGAAAGAGTAGTAGACACTGGTATCTTAGGCCAGGAAGGTGGCCATTGTGACAGAGATATGAGAGAGACATCAGCTCTAGTGTCAACTAATCTATTAAAATTTAGACCTTTAATATTAAGAGTTATAGATGGTCTTTTATCACTTATTAATGTTTCCTAAAACACAGTCTTTCCAGTGCTACCAAATCCACCAACTCGATGTTGTTCAAGAGAAGGAAGCTGCTTATAAGGTAAAATCAATAATTGAGCTATTCGATCTCCCGCCTGAAGGGAGATGGGTTGTGTTACACTAACCATAATTTGAATTTCTCCTGTATAATCAGAGTCAATGACTCCAGGTGTGATATGAATGCCTTTTAGGGCTGAACTACTACGTCCTAGTAAGAGACTAAAATATCCTTGAGGAATGGGACCAAAAACTCTAGTTGATAATTTACATACTCCTATGTTGGGATGCAAATCATATGATTGGATTATAGATAGATCCGCAGCAGCACTTCCCCTAGTGGCTGCTTTTAGATTTTCTACTTTAATTAATTGAGATGACTTTGGCTGTTGTTCATGGGAAAGGCTGACATCCCTGCATTTTGTCCTGGGCCCCAGGGACTCGGGCCCGTTGCAGAGTTTCCCTGATTAGGGGAAAATCCTAACCCTGATTTTTGATGAGTAACAATCCAACTACCCTGTTTGCCCTTTTTGGACCAACATTTACTGGCCCAATGATACCCCTTTTGACATTTTGGACACAATTTAGTAGGCTTAGTTTTAGTACTAAAATTTCTTTTTTGGATTAGTTTCGAATTTGCTCCCTTCCGACGATCTTTTTTAAGATGCCCTGTCTTCCCACAGTTGTAACAGGTTCCTTTTTGTTTTAGAGCTCCGGCCATAGCCGTAGCAAACACAGCAGCTTTATGATCAGCTCCACCTACTCCAGCACAAGCACGAATGTATTCATCTAACCCTGCACCTTGTCCCTTCAGAGTGGTGATAATTCGCTTACAATCTGGATTAGCATTCTCGTATGCCAAGGTTTCAAGGACAATTCGACCTGCATCATTTTCTCCAACAGCTCTGTCTACTGCTGTACGGAGGCGAGACAAGAATTCAGCATAACCTTCAGAGGGCCCTGTACTATTTTGACAAAAGGAAGAGACTGTTTACCAGGAGTTTCAATTTTTCGCCAAGCTTTTAAAACAACATTTTTTATATCCTGTATTTGAGCATTACTGAAACCACACTGAACACCTAGTGTGGCAGCAGCGCCAGTCCCTGTTAGCTCTTCAAAGGTGGTACCAGGGGGTTGGGCTTGAGCATTCAATCGAGCCTGAACTTTAGCCTCTTCAAACCACCAGCTACGCAATTGTAGCCATTGGGGTCCTTCTAATATGGTTTTTCCAATATTTTCCTAATCTATAGGTATTAACAGATTGCCATCTGTATAAGCATGAAGCAGTCCGAGAACAAAGGGTGACTGAGGGCCATAATTAGAAACAGCTATTTTCATTTCTCGTAACATTTTATACTCTAATGCCTCATGTTCAACATTTACTCCTCCCTGTGGAAAGCCCTGTTGAGGTCCGAAACCTTGCCTAAGAATTGGAAGTACAAAATGATCATCCCCTGACAATTCTTGAGTTAAATCAGTAACCGCAGCGGCGGTCGTCAATGCCTGTCGGCGTTGCGCGGCCTTTTCTAGATTTAAATTATGTGTCTTTTTGCTTTTGATTAAGGGATATGCTGAGGGAGAAAATGGAGGAGGAGGTGTATAATTAGGAATAGGGGCAGAAACTGCGTTTTGGACCGTGTAGATCCCTGTTGTTGTTTTACTTTCATTTTTGCCAAGAGCGCCACAATGCGTTCAACTTCAGAATCGCTCTCATCAGAATCTGATTTTGGGGGGTCAGAAACATGAATATATGTCTCAGGAATAGGATCAGGAGGATCTGGATCAGGAGGGGGTCTCAAG
The DNA here is from genome assembly GCA_037038555.1 of Rhynchonycteris naso. Taxonomy (NCBI): domain Eukaryota; kingdom Metazoa; phylum Chordata; class Mammalia; order Chiroptera; family Emballonuridae; genus Rhynchonycteris; species Rhynchonycteris naso. The sequence goes on from CM072999.1 coordinate 99,171,320, forward strand.
CAAGAAGCATCACAAATAGGGTCATCATGGTCACTAGAGCCATGGCATTCATTTCTCATTTCCTCCACGTCGGATTCATCATCTGTATGATTAGAAGCAGTAGAGGAATGATCAAGTAAATCTAATGCTTGGGTAATAGTAGTGCAGAGAGACCATAATTTCAAGTCCATAGTATGACCTTGTTGATGAGCAAGGCGTAACTCTTTTAGTACACGCTTCTATTCCCCTTTATTTAACTGGACTTTATGCTGGGAAGCAAACCAATGACAATGTTTATGGATATGTTTAAATAAATCTTCAAAAGTTTTTGCAGAGATTTTAACCCCTATAGAGTACACCAAACCCCTTAACAGGCGTACGTACTCTTGCTCCACTGAGGGGGAATTACCCATGTCTATTATTTTATTCCCTGGAAATCCCCTTCCAGTTCCTTTTCCACTCCTCTATTCCGAGGATGCTTATTATTTTATTCCATGGAAATCCCCTTCCAGTTCCTTTTCCCCTCCTCTATTCCGAGGATGCTTATTATTTTATTCCCTGGATATCCCCTTGTACACGTCCAGGGGCAGCCTTCCAGTTCCTCTTTCCCTCTTCTATTCCGAAGACTTACCCTATCAGGAGGTCCGTAGTCGAGCCCCGCGTTTGAGCGCCACTTGTTAGCTCCCGGTGGTCCTGAAGGGTCCTCGGGGGGACCTGAGGAATGAACAAAGAGACACAAACACACACAAAGACGAACAAGACTGCAGCCCCGAAGGACTTCAGCTTTTTATTTTTATACTCTTTCACTGCCCTGGCGATGGTCCACATCCTGCTGCTATCTTACAGCTTACGTACTTGGACACAGCCTGTCTCTTGTTCCTTCAAGGCCAGCGATTTCCCATCCTCAGCCCATCTTTACTATCAAGCAAGGGCTCGGACATGTCCGCCTGCTGCAGCACATGTCCTCTAGCACATCTTGTACTGGTCTTTATCTCAACGAGGTTACTGTATTTGCACAGCTTCCTCAGTTAACCCTTCATGGCACTCTGTCTTGTTTGCAAGTACAGTTTAGCCATGAGAAATCACAACACTCTTACAATATATAAGGAACTTGTACAACTTAACACACACAAACTCAAAATTTGATTAAAAGTGGGCAGAGTACTTGATTGACATCTCCCCAAAGAGGACTTAACAGATGGCTAACAGACATGAAGAGATGTTCAACACCACTAATCACAAGGGAAATGCAAATTAAAACCACAATGAGATATTACCTCGTACCTGTCAGAGTTCCTATCATCAATAAATCAACAAATAACTGTTGTCAAGTGTGGGAAGGAAAGAGAACCCTTGTGCATTATTGTGGCATTGTAATTTGGTGCCAGTAGATAGTATTGGAGGTTCCTCAAAAACTGAAAAATAGAACTATCATATTACCAAGGAATTCCACCTCTGGCTATATACCCAAAGAAATAAAAAACTCTAATTTAAGAAGTTATATGGACCCCTGTGTTCATTACAGCATTACTTAACAATAGCTAAGATAAAGAAGCAACCCAAGTGTCCATCAATAGACAAATGGATAAAGAAGTGGAATATACATACAATGAAATGTTACACAGCCATAAAAAGGTGAAATTTTACCATTTGTGACAACATGGATGGACCTGAAGTGTATAATACTGAGTGAAATAAGTCAAAGGCTAATACCATATGATTTCACTCATATGTGGAATCCAAACAACAAAACAAATTCATAGATACAGAGAGCAACCTGATGGTTGCCAGAGGGGAGGGCAAGTTGGTGGGATGTGTGAAACAGGTGAAGGGATTAGGAAGTAGACATAGGCAGTTATGAAAATTGTCATGGGGATGTGAAGTAAAGCATAGGAAATATAGTCAATAATATTGTAATAACGATCTAGAGTGTCAATGGGTACTAGACTTTTTGAGGTGATCACTTCCTAAGTTATATAATGCCTAATCACAATGTTGAACACCTGAAACTAATATAATATTGTATGTCAACTATAATTGAAAAATAAAACATTTTTCAAAGAAAAATATTCTCATCAATGAATGTATAATAATTTTTTAAAGCTTGCCTTATTTATGTTACATATAAAAAGGTCATTGTCAAGGTTCTAAGATGGGTTTCTGTGGGACTTATTAAGGTTTGGGTTCTTCAGAAAAAACTCTCTTGGGAAACCTTGACCTTTCTCAAACTCTGCACAGCTTCTCCCCGTCCATCCTGGTGTGAGGTCCTCCGCTGGCCGTTCACAATATTGCCAGGGTCACGGTTGCCAATATCTCGGACTGGGCAGTTCAGCAAGCCTGTACCAGCGAGGCCACACTTGCCTAATTCAGAAACCAGTTTTATCTGTCTCCCCAAGGATGAGTCCCCTCAGAAGAATTGATTACTGCACTGGGAAAGCTCAGATCAGGGGTAAAGATCAATAGGAAAGAACTCCTCTGCCAGGTGTTTTCTTGAAGTTACACTGATTAGTCCTCACGGTCACACTCATGAGTAGGTAATACAGCTCCAATTTTATAGCTGGAAACAAAGCTCAGAAGGTAAGTACCCTGCTCAAAGTCGTACCTTGTACATGGTGGAGCCAAAGACAGTGCACACCTGTCTGCTCCAAATCTGTCCTCTTTCCACTGCTTGAAACTGCCTGGTTGAGGAAGCTGGAGGCTTGGAGTCTTGCCAGAATTCTCCTCCTTTACCAACCTGGGTCAGTCACTTTACTTTTCTTCTTTCTCCTGTGTGTGATGAGTTGTACAAAGTAGGAACATCTCTGGTGGACCCTTGAGGCAATGCAACCCACCTGAACCCACCATCTCAGGTGTTTACCATAACAAATACCTCGCTAGTGAGCTCACACACATGAACTGGCAGGCTCAGCCTCCTCTCAGAGGATTCCAGTAGTTTGGCATAAACATGGGAAAGGTCAGCTCAGTTGGCATAGATGGGGTTTTACAATGAAAGAAAAGGCCAAATTAAAAAGGACAGAGGAGATTCAAGTAAAAGAAAAGTTTACCCTGAAATGGAAGTGTCCATTTCATCATCGTCGGGTAATTTTGTACCAGGACAGACTGCAGCACAGACATATCTTAGTGTGATCAAAATTGTGGATTTTTGACATGCCCTTGAAATTTAGAATTTTTAGGTAATATTGAAAAGAAGTTGAAGTTGGCTGTGAACATTTTAATTCACTTAAATATATACCCAGATTACACTGTAAACATTAGAAAAAAATTTTAATTGTTTTTTTAAATTGTAAGACACAGAGCAACCTGACTCGAGGGGCATATAAGACAGTACTGATGTGACATATGAATAAAGAAAACTGGAAACTGAATTTCTGGTTTATTATAGTGACCACATCAAAATGTACATAGACTGAGCAGAGAGAATTAGGAACTAATGCAACCTTGTCTTAATTGGCCTAGGTTCAACAGAATCATGAAATTTCAAAAATTGATATCCAAAGAGATTTCTTGGCTATTCATGAGTGTGTACCAGGCTTTAAATATTCGTAGCTGCTTTTACCATGGAAACCACAGGATGATTCTAATTATCAAGCAGCAACCCTATCAACATGGCTCAATTTTAAGAGGAAGAGCTAGCTGATGATGCTAAAAGCAAGCTCTTCGTACTAAGCTGACATGGTATTCTAAGATTTCAGAGACAGCCACATGAACTCTAGGACTCTCTTGAAGGATTATGGCTAAGTGATTGTAATTACCTATAGTATGTTGATTTGCCTGCTGACATCACTTTTCCCGATTTTTGTCCCCGTGATCGTCTTTCACCCATATGTCTCAGTTGGAGCTGACTCTGTTCCTGATAACAACAGTAATTGATTAAGAGACCGACAAGTAACCAAACTCAGCCAAGGAAAGGCAGACTCTTGCTGAGATCATTGCTTGGGAAGCATATGAGAGCCAGCGTCTTCTGCTGGACTTAAACTGGTGCACTTTAAACATGAAGATGTAGATGTCACCAAAACACACCCCAGCATGATGTCAGTGCAGAGCCTGAAGATGTCCTAATGACATCCTTTGAACCCCTGGGTCTAGCCTTAGTATATATAATGTAAGTATTGCAGCCAGCGGCAGACACCAAGTTGAGAAGAATGCAAAAGCCAAAGGGTGACTTAAACATCCTAATACAGACAAAAAAATGAAAACCAGACAAAATATAAGAAGCAATGAATTTTCAGGCATTGGACATCAGGAAGCCAGCAGAGTGACTCCCAAGAGAAGGAGAGTAAACATAAGCCCTACAATTGCACCAGTTTCTTCCCTGATATTTTCGGGTTAGGGCACAGGCAGTTCTAGCCAAGAGGCCTCCCTGAGTTACAGAGACAGAGTTGGGCATCTGGGGAGATGAAGGCAAGCTAGCAGGGTAGAATAATGGAGAGAAGAGTTCTGGAGGTCTGCAGAAGATCAGATGAATATGATCAATGCATGTGTATAAGGAAACTACTGAGGCAAGGGAACAAACCACCTAAAAGGGTTATAGGGAGCAAAACAATCTTCTATGCTCACATGAGACCAGAACTAGCCTGTTCCCATCAATCAGTTACCTCATTACTCATGGGGCATCAGTAGAGCATCACAGGCTTTTGCCTCAGTAATAGGGCAAATTAGACTAAAAGCTATTCTGGTCCAATCTAACAAACCTTAAATGCAAGACCCAATTAGATCACCCAGACCTTTCGTGGTGCAGTGGATAAAACGTTGACCTTGAATGCTGAGGTCATTGGTTCAAAATCCCGGGTTTGCCAGGTCAAGGCATATAACAAGAAGCAACTACTATGAGTTGATGCTCCATGTGTCTCCCCTCTCTTTCTCTCTCTAATTCTCTCTAAAATCAAGAAATAAAATCTTCCCTGACCAGGCAGTGGTGCAGTGGATAGAGCAGAGGTCCAGAACAGTTTTGGCTGAGAGAGCCATGAACGCCACATATTTTAAAATGTAATTCCATGAGAGCCATACAATATGTTTAACACTAAATACAAGTAAATGTGTGCATTTTATGTAAGACCAGCACTTTTAAAGTACAATAAGTCTCTGAATTATTTTTAATAACGTTGTTATGCTGTTGTTAACCAATGATGAATAAAATACTTCTTACCATTAATGCGACTTCTGGTGCTGCATGGTTTTGCTAATGGCTTTGTAGTCGTTGTGAGGTTAAGCTTCATGCAGGCATTGAGACTTCCATTCGTTAAACGTGATCGTAGGTTGCTCTTAACGTTCTTTAAATGTGAGAAAGACAGCTCACATGCATACGTAGAGCCAAACATTGTCAGTACAGCAATACTCACATGCTGCAGTGTGTGGGAAGTGATGAGAAGCGCAATCCAAGTTTTGACAATCATCCGGTCCATGGATTGAAGTTTTTTCATTTCTCCCCACTTGTGTTTGCTCACCAGCTCTGCTGTCGTGCAAGTCTTTCCAAATCTTCATTCAATGACTTGAATTTATTCACCCACATGTCTGAGGCCTTCAGGTCAGCAGCTATTTCAGGTCAGTAGCTCAAAATATCTGACGGAGACACCAGGGATGTAACTCAGGTTAGCGCTGTCCACTGCACACTCGTGTGATGGGTGATGAACTTAAAAAGATGAGTGTGCTCACGAAATTCTCCAAAGCACGCTTTGAATGACTTCAGGAAATTAGATGAGAAGCCCGCTAGCTGCTGGAGATCAAAATGTTGAGCAGGGTCACTTGCTGTGCATGCATCTTTAAATGCTACCAGTTTTTCAAAGTGTAGTAAATGACCTGTTTCAATATCAGTGATGAAGAGTTCCAGCTTGTTTTCAAATGCAGTCACTGCTTGTAGAAGGGATAAGACTGTATTTTCAACGCCTTGCATTTTCACATTTAGCTGGTTCAGATGTTCAGTCATGTCCACTGGATAGTAGAACTTCAGGAGCCACTCAGTGTTAGCTAACTCAGGATGTTCAATGTTTTTCATTTCAAGAAAAGTCCAGATTTCACTCAGACAAGCCACAAAACGGCTGAGCACCTTCCCTCTTGACAACCAACACACATTGCTGTGCAGAAGCAGACCAGGATAATTATTCCCAACTTCATCCAGCAGTGTTTTAAACTGGCGATCATTTAAAGCTTGGGCAACAATAAAGTTGACCACCCAAGTGACCAGCGACATCACCTCACCAAGCTGCTCGACACACATCTGAGCACAAAGCACCTCCTGATGTAGCATGCAGTGATAACTTAGGATGGGTCTCTTTTCATGTTCACGAAAAAGTGCTACGAATCCTCTGTTTTTCCCCACCATGCATGGTGCACCATCAGTACACACTGAAATAAGTTTATCCATCGGTAGATTTTTTTCTTTAGAGAACTCAGTGAAAGACTTGAATAAATCCCCCCCTCTTATTGTCTCTTTCATAGACAAAACAGCAAGACTTTCCTCACGTAGTGTATCACCAACAGCATACCTTGCAATCATGCTGAACTGGGATAAATGGCTTACATCTGTTGACTCATCCAAAGCGAGAGAAAAGAATGGTGCTGAATTTATGTCCTTCACTTGTGTTGCCTCAATTTGATTTGCCATCATGATGGTTACGATCGTGAACAGTTCTTGCTGACAGAGGCATGTCTTTTATTCATTTGATTATCTTGTCTTTATCCGAAAAGTCATCAAAAAGTTCATTGGCAACATCAAACATGAATGTTTTGGCATGCTCCTCGTCTATGAATGGCTTTCCGTTTCTCACAATTGCTAAAGCTCCAGCAAAGCTAGCCGAATTCTAGTCACCTTATTGGGTCCAAACACGGAGTTGCTGCTGACTAGCTTGCAATCTGCATAGTAGCTCTGGACATGTTTTCTTCCTGCTGTCCCCCACTGGATATTTCGATACAAATGTAGTATGGCATGTGTCGAAGTGCCGCTTTATATTTTACCATTTTATCAATGCAATTTTATCATTGCATATTAGATACACTGCAGAATCTGCTCTCTCCACAAAGGCAAATTCCTCTGTCCATTCCTGCTGAAAAGTACGATACTCCTCATCTTTTTCTCTTTTAGCCATCTTCTTCATCAAAAGGGTTTCTGCAATTAGCTAACTGACTACTTGATTAAAAGGAGGGAAGTTTACTTCCAGACCTCACAACAACCCATGTACATTATGCATTATCCTATAAAAATTTGGTATTGTCCCAGACAACAGCTGTGATTGACTCCAGCCACCCGCAACCATGATCATGAGCAGTAGGAAATGAGTGGATTGTAATATATGAGATTATTTTATATGTTTAATGTTATTATTTTTTTATTAAAGATTTGTCTGCTAGCCAGATGCAGCCATCAAAAGAGCCACATCTGGCTCGTGAGCCATAGGTTCCTGACTCCTGGGATAGAGCATCAGACTGGGATGAGGAGGATCCAGGTTCAAAATCCCAAACTCACCAGCTAGAGCACAGGCTCATCTGGTTTGAGCGGCTCATCAGCTTGAGCCCAAGATCGCTGGCTTGAGCAAGGGGTCACTCAGTCTTCTGTAGCCCCCTGGTCAAGGCCCATATGAGAAAGCAATCAATGAACGGCTAAGGTTCTACAATGAAGAATTTATGCTTCTCATCTCCCTGCCTTCCTATCTGTCTGCCTCTCTTTCTGTCTCTGTCACACACACACACACACACACACACACACACAAAATAATAATAATAATAATAATAATAATAATAATAAATAAAATTTTTTAAAAAGACCCAAATAGGATCAAACTCCTTCCAAGTAATTTAATCATGTGCAACAAATCTTAAGAATAGAGGAATACAAGAAAAAATTACATTTGCACTATGATCAAAGCTTACCAGATAAGATAGGGGAAAATAAAGTTTATGGAGAAAAACTCTCAACAGAAAGAGATCCAGAGGGGACTTCAGAGAAACGGCATCGTGAGGGGTGCTCCCAATACCTCTCCCTGAAATTTCAACAAATTTAACAACTAGAGACAGAAAAACAATCCCAGGAGCATCTGAAATACACATACATGAAACAAAGGTATGATTGGTGAAACGGTGGCTGAATATATAGTCTACTCTGAAGGAAATAAGATGGAGAATGGAGTATTCCACTTTCCTCACAGACCTGAGGAAGGGCTGCTTTCACTTGGAACTGAGAGGAAGGGAGGTCTAGGGGAAAGGGAATAAGCTGGCTGGGCAGAAACATTCAAGCCAAGGAGAGAGTGTGCCCATGGCTCAGCTTGAGATCACCGACATGGAGCTAATGCCAGCAGCAAACCCCAGCAGAGGTGGGCAAGCAGGTTGCCTGCTAGGCTGATACCAAAGCAGCTTTGGGTTTTGTTTACTCCCAGTCTCCCAGTCTGCAATCACGGACAGTGTGCAATTGGTTCCACCTGGTGCTTCGGGAGTGGGTGCCCGCATTCCTCTAAGGAGGGGATAGTTCAGAGACTGTCAGCAGTGGACTTCTGCGTGGGCTGTAGCCAGAGTTTCTGTGCAATCCTGACTCCCTGACCAACAGCATGAGGGAAATGCATGAGAGCCGGCTTCCTTACACCCGGACCTGTTCAGGAGGGGCACCTCCGCCGGCCGACACAGGCTACAAAGCACATTCCTTGAAAGAGAACTGTGAAAGTGCTGGGGGCAGGGTGCACAGGCAGCTTGCTGGAGCAGGCAGCCTTTGGAGAGCAGACCCACGAAACGCTGAGGCAAACTAGACATACCCTGGAACCCTTAGAAAGGAGCCTAACCCACAGTCTGCTCACTCCTCTGCCTGCTTAAGCTGGTGGCTCTGGTTGACAAAGCTTTCTTTCCCAGAGCTGTGCTTTGAGCAGACCTGGAGGAGCAACTTGGCAGCTTTTAGGACCTCTTTCTCTGTAGGCAGTGACTGGGGCATCTTCCTGCCAGCCGATACAGGTTACAAAATGCAAAATGCCTGGGGAGAGTAGACCTGCGGAGCACTGAGGTATACTAGACATGCCTGAAGGCTCATAGAAAGACACCTAAAAAGCAATTAGCTCCCAGCCTTGCCTGATTATGCTGGCAGTTCTGGCTTGGAAAGTCTTATCCAGAACCCAGCTTTGAGCAGGGATAGTGGGAGGATTTGGCAGCTCCTAGAGCTAACTCTTGCTCTCCAGGCAGTGGCTGGTGCAACTTCACACCTAGGTCCCCAGGCTGCTGGTTCAGGAAGGAGAGAATTGGTGAGAGGATCCAGGAAAACAGACTCTCCCATTGTCAGAACCAGCAAATGCTAACAAATCCTGCCTACCAATGGGACTGAGGCCTAGTTTATGTCATTGCCATAGCAACACATCAACTTCAAATCTCTGCCTAAGAGTGCCACAGGGGCAGAATCTGAGGGGCAGTGCCACCAGCCAAAAAGAGAGAGAGAAAAGAAAAGGGAAGAAGATAAGCTCTCAAAACCAGGAAAAATCCACAGTCTTTATAACTTTATCCAATTTTTTTTTTTTGTATTTTATATCTTTTTTTTCTTCCACCTTGGTCATTTTATCCTCTTTCCATTGTATTATTTTCTTTTCATTTTGAACTGCATTACCCATAAATGCTATATTTTCCATTCTTGTTTTTTCTCTATGAGGGTTACATTTCAACAAACTTAACTCTCTCTTTTTTTCTCTCTCTCTCTCTTTTTGTTTTTTCTTTTCTCTTTTACTTTTTCTCTCTCATTAGATCCTCACTCACAAACAAATTATTTTATTCTGGATTCAAATTTTTTACTTATGGCATTTTGTGTGCTTTTTACTTCACTTTTTACTTCACATTTCCCCCAACTCCGGCTCTCCATTGTATGTAGTTTTTGTTCCACTTAATACAATAGAATTTACATTTTTCACTGTATTTTTTTCTTTTTCTTTTTTTTTCTTTTCTCATTCACTATTTCATTCATTCAACCATCATTTAACACAGAATTATTTTATTCTTTTTTTTTTTACATTTTTTTTAAACTTCTTTTTATTTTATTCATTTTAGAGAGGAGACACAGAGTGAGAGAGAGAGAGAGAGAGAAAGAGAGAAAGGGGGGAGGAGCTGGAAGCATCAACTCCCATATGTGCCTTGACCAGACCAGTGCAGGGTCTTGAACTGGCGACCTCAGTGTTCCCAGGTCGACACTTTATCCACTGCGCCACCACAGGTCAGGCCCAGAATTATTTTATTCTTGATTCGAATTTGTTTCTTGTGGCATTTTGTGGGTTATTACCTCATTTTTTGTCTCTTTGTCACTTCCCCCCCAACTTCTGTTCTGTGTAGTTTTTGTTCCACTTAGCACAATAGATTTTTTATTTTTTCACTGTATTTTCTCAAAAATATTTTTTATTGTTTTTATTTTTATTATTTATTTTTTTATCAACTCTTATTAGTGTTATTAACAATACCACTCTCAAATGCCATTAATGAAAAAGAAATAAAATATTATGGACACAAAAGACAGAGCTGTAGCTCAGATAGATGAGGAAAAATCTAAAGAAAAAAGTTTTAATAGCTTGGAAACCTTGAAGCTAAATTACAGAGAATTTAAAATTGAAGTCCTAAAAATACTCAGGGATATATAAGAAAGCACAGAAAGGCAGCTTAGGGAGCTCAAAAAACAATTCTACAAACAGAAAGAATACATCACCAAGGAAATTGAAATTATGGAAATGAATCAAACAGAGATAAAAACTTAATTCATGAACTGAAAAACAAGATAACAAGCTTCGCCAATAGAATAGGCCAGATAAAGGAGAGAATTAGTGACATAGAAGTCAGGCAACTAGAGACACTACAGAGAGAAGAGGAGAGAGACACGCGAATTTAAAAAAATAAAAAAGCCCTACAGGAATTGTCTGACTCCATCAGAAAGAGCAACATAAGAATAATGGGTATATCAGAAGGAGAAGAGAGAGAAAATGGAATGGAGAATATATTCAAACAAATAATCAAAAACTTCCCAACCCTTAGAGCCTCGAATTTAAGAAGCAAACAGAACACCGAGTTATCTTAACCCTAACAAACCTACTCCAAGGCACATCATAATGAAATTATCACAAATCAAGGACAAAGAAAAAATTCTCAAGGCAGCCAGGGAAAAGAAGAATACAATATATAAAGGAAGGTCCATTAGATTATGATCAGATTTTTCAACAGAAACTTTACAAGCTAGAAGAGAGTAGACCCCAATATTTAAAGTTCTGAAAAAGAGGAACTTCCACCCAAGAATATTATACCCATCAAAGCTATTCTTCAAATACAAAGGAGAAATAAAAACATTCACAGATATAGAAAAGATGAGGGAATTTATCTCCAGAAAATGCCCACTTCAGAAAATACTAAAGGGGGTTTTACAACCAGATACAAAGAACAAAACTAAAAGTAAAAGTTCCATCAAGATCACAATAAAAACAGGATTAATCTGAAAACAAAATAATAAAAGGGGAGTGGACAAAGATTAAGAGTAGCAAAAGAGAATGGAGTGCAGAAGCACTTATGAGATAATGTACTATAATGAACATGACATGTATCCTTTCTATTACTCAATGGTAACCACCCCTGAAAAAATCACCACAGAAACACATGGCTTTAAAAAAGAAGAAGCAGAGGAAAGAATTATGGAGTACAACCAAACAAAAACAAATGATAGAAAAACAAAAAGAAGAACCAAACAAGATACAAAACTATCAGAAAGCAATATATAAAATGGCAATAGGAAACCCTCAAGTGTCAAAAATTACACTAAATATAAATGGATTAAACTCACCAATAAAAAGACACAGAGTAGCAGAATGGACTAAAAAAGAAAATCTAACTGTATGCTGCCTACAAGAAACACATCTAAGCTACAAGAATAGAAACAAATTTAAAGTGAAAGGTTGGAAAAAAATACTCCAAGCAAATAACATCCAAAAAAAAAGCAGGTATAGCCATACTCATATCTAACAATGCTGACTAAAAGACAACAAAGGTAATCAAAGACAAAAATGGTCATTTAATAATGATAAAGGGGACATTGAATCAAGAAAACATAACAGTTCTTAATATATATGCACCAAACCAAGGAGCACCAAAATATATAAGACAGCTACTGACTGACCTAAAAACAAAAACCAACAAAAATACAGTCATACTTGGAGAGCTCAATACACTGCTCATGGCTCTATATTGTTCATCCAAACAGAAAATCAATAAAGAAAAATGGGCCTTAAACAAAACAGTAGAACAATTGGATATGGTAGACATCTACAGGACTTTCATCCCAAAGTTCCAGAGTATACATTTTTCTCTAGTGTACTGGGAACATTCTCAAGAACTGACCATATGTTTGGCCACAAAAATAACATCAACAAATTCAGAAAGATTGAAATTATACCCAGCATATTCTGTGATCATAAAGTCCTGAAACTAGAATTCAACTGCAAAAAAGAGGTAAACAAACCCACAAAAAATGTGGAAATTAAACAAGATACTTTTAAAAATTGAGTGGGTCAAAGAAGAAATAAAAGCAGAGGTCAAAAGATACATACAAATGAAAATAACAATATGACATATCAGAATCTCTGGGATGCAGCAAAAGCAGTATTAAGAGGAAAGTTCATATCACTACAGGCCTATCTGAACTAGAGAAAGCCCAAGTAAACCACTAAACTTCACATCTTAAGGAACTAGAAAAAGAAGAACAAAGGCAATCCAAGACCAGTAGAAGAAAGGAAATAATAAAAACCAGAGCAGAAATAAACAAAATAAAGAACAGAAAAACTATAGAACAAATCAATAAAACAAGAAGCTGGTTCTTTGAAAAGATCAACAAAATTGATAAACCCTTGGTAAGACTCACTAAGGAAAAAAGAGAAAGGACTCATATAAACAAAATCCAAAATGAAAGAGGAGAAGTCACCACAGATGATATAGATATAAAAAGAATTATTGTAGAATACTATGAAAAACTATATGCCACCAAATTTAACAATCTAGAAGAAATGGATAAATTCTTAGAACAATACAATCTTTGTAGACTGAGTCATGAAGAAGCAGAAAGCCATTTATGATAAACCATCAGCTAAAATCACATTAAATGGCATAAAACTGAGGACTATTCCTCTAAAATCAGGAACAAGACAAGGTTGTCCACTCTTTCCACTCTTATTCAACATAGTGCTAGCCAGAGCAATCAGATAAGAAAAAAAATAAAAGGCATTCATATTGGGAAAGAAGAAGTAAAGGTTTCACTTTTTGCAGATGATATGATCCTATCCATCAAAAACCCCAAAGACTCCACAAAAAGACTACTAGAAACAATAAACCAATACAGTAAGTTCTCAGGATAAAAATTAATATACAGAAATCTATTGCCTTCCTATATGCCAACAATGAAACATCAGAAAATGAGCTCAAAAAAATAATCCCCTTCATGGTTGCAACAAAAAAATAAAACACCTAGAAATAAACATAACAAAGAATGTAAAGGACCTATATAATGAAAACTACAAATCATTGTTAAGGGAAATCGAAAAAGATACAATGAAATAGAAAAATATTCCTTGTTCTTAGATAGGAAGAATAAATATAGTCAAAATGACTATATTACCCATAGCAATATACATATTTTATGCAATTCCCATCAAAATTCCAATGTCATTTTTCAAAGAAATGGAACAAAAAATCATCAGGTTTATATGGAACTATAACAAATCCAGAATAGCCAAAGCAATCCTAAGGAAAAAGAACAAAGCTGGGGGCATTACAATACCTGACTTCAAATTATATTATAGAGCACAACAATCAAAATAGCATGGTATTGGCAGAAAAATAGACACTCAGACCAATGGAACAGAATAGAAAGCCCACAAATAAAACCACATATATATGGTCAAATAATTTTTGACAAAGGGGCCAACAACACACAATGAAGAAAAGAAACCTCTTCAACAAGTGGTGCTGGGAAAACTGGAAAGCCACATGCAAAAGAATGAAACTTGACTATAGTTTGTCCCCTTGTACTAAAATTAATTCAGAATGGATCAAAGACCTAAATATAAGACCTGAAACCAAAAATTACATAGAAGAAAACATAGGTACTAAACTCATGGACCTTGGTTATAAAGAGCACTTTATGAATTTGACTCCAAAGGCAAGTGAAGGAAAAGATATATAAATGGGACTACATCAGAATAAGAAGCTTTTGCACAGCAAAAGAAACTGACAACAAAACAGACAGACAGCCAACTAAATGGGAGATGATATTTTCAAACAACAGCACAGATAAGGGCCTAATATCCAAAATATACAAAGAACTCATAAAACTCAACAGCAAACAATCCAATAAAAACATGGTAAAAGGACATGAACAGACACTTCTTCCAGGAAGAAATACAAATGGCCAGTAGATATATGAAAAGATGCTCATCTTCACTAGCTATTAGAGAAATGCAAATCAAAACTACAATGAGATACCACCTCACACCTGTTAGGTTAGCTATTATCAACAAGACAGGTAATTAGTGTTAGAGGGGCTGTGGAGAAAAAGGAACCTTCATTCACTGTTGGTGGGAATGTAAAGTAGTACAACCATTATGGAAGAAAGTATGGTGGTTCCTCAAAAAATTAAAAACACAGTGGTACCTTGAGATACAAACAGACCAACATATGGATTTTTTTTTAAGATATGAGCTGCAACTCAGTCATATTTTTGTTCGAGAACTGAGCAAAATTCCGAGATATGTGTCGTGATTCAGGAAGCTGTTGCTAGTTGGTGTATTGGTGCACGGGTCCAGTATTGGCAGTTTGATATATGAGTTGACTGACTTATGAGCTTGGTTACAGAACGAATTAAATTTATATCTCAAGGTACCACTGTAGAACTATATACCATATAACCCAGCAATCCCTCTACTGGATATATACCCCAAAACTCAAAAACATTGGTACATAAAGACATGTGCAACCCCATGTTCATTGTAGCATTGTTCACAGTGGCCAAGACATGGAAACAACCAAAAAGCCCTTCAATAGATGACTAGGTAAAGAAGATGTGGTACATATATACTATGGAATACTACTCAGCCATAAGAAATGATGACATCGGATCATTTACAACATGGATGGACCTTGATAACATTATACTGAGTGAAATAAGTAAATCAAAAAAAACTAAGAACTATATAATTCCATGCATAGGTGGGACATAAAAAAGACTCAGGGACATGGACAAGAGTGTGGTGGTTACGGGGGGGCAGGGGACAGAAGGAGGGGGTTGGAGGAGGGGAGAAGCACAAAGAAAACCAGATAGGAGGTGACGAAAGACTATTTGACTTTGGGTAATGGATATACAACATAATCAAATGTCAAAATAACCTGGAGATGTTTTCTCTGAATCTATGTACCCTAATTAATCAATGTCACCCCATTAAAATTAATAATAAAGGGGAAAAACACATTAATGGAAGTAGATGAATGAAGCCATAGTCTGACTGTAATCTAATTAGAGTAGTAATGCTTATTAAGCATGTACTACTAACTTATTAACAAATGGGCCCATAGTTACACTACAAGAGGGAATCCATTCAAAATGACAGAATAACGTGGTTGAGCTATTAGATAGATCACTTATGTGAATGTTACACTTTTCCAGAAATAAACTTTACTTGAATTAGAGAGAAAAAAGAAAGAGAAATAGACCTAGAAATGGACAGATGATAGAAAAGACAAAGACTTCGAAACAATTATTATAACTATGTATATTCTGCATATTCAAGAAGGTAGAAGAAAGTTTGAACATTTTAAGATTAAAAAATATTTTTAAAGGCCAACACTGAACTTGTAGAAATGAAGAAATTCAATATCTAAGGTGAAAATATGCTAGATATGTTTGTAGAATAATAATATTTACAAATTGAGCTTAAACCATAAAAACTGAGTTTTTCAGTTTAAGTTTGATGAACAAAAAGTAAAGTTTTTAAACAAAAATAGCTCCTAGATATTTTTTATAACCAAACCTTACATTAATAAAATCAAGACATACCTGAAGCTCTTTTTTTTTTTTAATTACCTGAGTCAATAAGTTCACCTTTTGGCTTAAGACAGTTTGAAAGAAATTTGCCATTTGAAAGGAAAAAAGTAATGAAATAATTGCCAAAATATGGGCAATGTATCTGTCTAATTCAGGGAAACCACATTGTCCTTCAGAGAACTGCTAATGATTTTGGCCTCGAATGTAGGTTCAGAATTAACAAAGAATACAAACCACAATTCAGGAATTCCCCAATCTGCTAGATACCAGAATTCTCATTGATTTTTATTCTATTTGACCAATTACTTAAACTAGGTCTACAATTATGAACCTCTGTGGGTATAAAATTGATTAAATCATTTTGTGTTGCTAAAATGTTTTGAATTGTTAATTTTGCGAGTAATTTTTAATTTTTTAAATTTTTCTTAAAGTAGGATATATAACTTTTAATGTTTTTTAATTTCTTTATTATTAATTTTGAGAGAGAGGGAGGGGCATCAATTTGTTGTTCCACTTATTCTTGCATTTATTGGTTGATTCTTATATGTGCCCTGACCAGGGATCAAATCCACAACTTTGGCATATTGAAACAACATTCTAACTGACTGAGTTACCAGGCCAAAGCACTAATTTTTTAAATTATGCAGTTCACACACAAAGAAAATTCTGATCATGTATCCCCTACTTAAAATAAAACTTTTAAGACTCCATTATATTCTATTTTTAGGTTACAACCAAAACTCACAGAAAACTGATTTATAAATCTTTATTCCAATTTATTTATAAACAACATATACCAAAAATCAACAATGATCAATTGCATGGGTCATACCTTAGAAGAGGCAAAAGAGCAAAGAAGAGGAAAGGAACAATTGAAACTTTTGTTTTCTGACAAGAATTTTGTTAGGTGCTCTAAATGTTAGCTCATAAAAACCCTAAGAAAATAAGTAAAACAATTCTTACTTTACAAATGAGGAATATGAGATCAGAGTTCAGCCACTATCCAGAGTTACTCAGTAAGTAGTAGGTTTTGAACTGGTCAGATCAAATGTAGAAACTTTTATATTGGAAATGAAGAATTAGAGGATATGAGAACTTAGAGTATCTAAAGATGCTAGAGTTACAAGGATGAAAAACTTACCTTATTTCCCCAAAGACTGAAGACAGTATCTCAGCTGCTTCTAGCTAATGCATAAGGAGATACATATGCCACTTTCAGAAATGAAGTTTTAAGTCATAATGCAGGGTGGTATGTTGTAAGAAAGTCCATCCAAAGTGAGCTAGTTCTTGTTGAGTTCAATGAGCCCTAGTGTAGGTACCCTTTTAGCACATGGATGGTCCTCCGCTCTCTCTACATACTCTAGATAGCTACCTTTCTGTTCCTGGAAGAGAAAGCCCTTTCCGTGCCTTCCCCAGATGCTGGTGCCTTTTTATGGTCAGCTGGAAGCATACCTTTATTAAATAAATTAGAATACATTCATATCATGGAACCCTGTACATCTATCTGCAAAAACCAATGAGGAAACTTGCTGTACTGTTATGGGATGGGCTACAAGACTACGGAATATTGTTAAATTAACAACAACAAAGGTGCACAACATTGCATATAGTATGATACTCTGGGAAAAAAAAGTATATACACTTATTTATTATATGTGTGTAGAGTATCTCAGGAAGGATACACAATAAGTTGGTAATGTTGCTTGCTTCCTGGAAAGGGAACTGGGTCCTGGGTGTACAGGAGAGAGCTCAGAGGCTTTCATTCTTTTCCTCTTACACATTTTGATTTTAGTACCAGGTATATATGATCTAGTTCATTAAAACTGAGAGAGAAAAAGATCTTTTTGGGTATACAAGGAGACAATAGATATAAGCCTCTATAGTTTTCTTAACCAGTGTCGACCCAGTAAGTTTTATAAAAATAAAAAATCTAATTGCAGGTCTGTTGGAATCTTTTTAAGCTGTCATTTTACTTTTTTTATTTGTAGCAGTTAATATTATTGTCTACTCCTTTTTTGAAATTCTCCTTCTTTGGCCTCCTTGATTTAAAATGACCAAATTAGAGTCATTTGATTTGCAGTTTGTTCCTGTCATTCCCAAGATTCGGACATAATGGATGAGAATCAAGGTAAGACAGTGTCACTGGATTTGTCATAGAATACTTTATATAGAAACAGCTAATCTTACTATATCTTGCCACTGATGAAAAACTAAGATACTACAAAAATATTACAGAGTCTTTTCACTAATGTCTCTTGAAAAAATATGAATCCACAACTGAGCCTGTGGAGCCATACTCCCTGAACTCAGTTCCAGCTCATCTCTTATCAGCTGTGTGGCCCTAATCAGGCAACTTAATTTATTAGAAAAATTAATCTTCATTAATTTCCATTTCCCCATCTCCAAGAAAGGGAAAATAATTGTCCAGCCTCATAAGGTTACTGTGCAGAAGGACATTCCATGAAAGTGCTAGTTACAGGGTCTGAAGCTCAGTGCATGTCAGCTGTGACTGGGTACATGCTCCGTGAGTCGGGACCCTACCATCCAATCAGGGAGCTGCAATGGTTGCAGCAGAGACCTTTCCACCCGCAAGGTCCCTCTGGGTCCCCTCGGAGTGGTTCTCACAGACGAGAACCCAGGAGCCAGCCCGTCAGCACTGCCCCCTTTGGGCTCTCTGTGGCTTCAACAAAGACATGCCTGAGACCTTTCCAAAGACTCTGCTGTCACTGTGGGTCAGGAAGCCTGCTGCGGCCGTGGCACAGTGAAAGGGTGCGGGCATAAGAGTCTGTGGAGCAGGGGTAGTCAACCTTTTTATACCTACCGCCCACTTTTGTATCTCTGTTAGTAGTAAAATTTTCTAATTGTCCACCAGTTCCACAGTAATGGTGATTTATAAAGTAGGGAAGTAACTTTACTTTATAAAATTTATAAAGCAGAGTTACAGCAAGTTAAAGCATATAATAATAATTACTTACCAAATACTTTATGTAGGATTTTCACTAAGTTTGGCAGAATAAATCTTTATAAAACAACTTACTATAGTTAAATTTATCTTTTTATTTATACTTTGGTTGCTCCACGACCGCCCACCATGAAAGCTGGAATGCCCACTAGTGGGCAGTAGGAACCAGGTTGACTACCACAGCTGTAGAGAGCAAAGGGAGGTTCCGTGCCCCACTCTGCCCCTCATTCAGCTGTGCGAAGTCCAAGGGGCGGCCATGCTATGTGTTCATAATTGTACTCCTCCTGTTAGCAAGGCAAGTCTTCCTCACTCGCCTCTGTGTAGGCAGCAGTTCAAATATGTTTTCTTGGAAGACCACAAAATGTCCCAAGTTGTTCCCAAGCTGTAGTAACAGGAAGAGAAGGAAATGAGTAATTTTCTTGTTCCTTAGGTGTCATCTCTGATTCGTGCTGCCTCACTCCTGGCACAGCATCTGATGTGACCACCCCCGTGTGGTCTGCATGTGGCTAATGGGTGCCAGCTGTCACCTCTCTCTTGGCTGCCCATGTGGCCAAATCTGCCAGGGTCTATATCCCATATATCTGCCTTGGCACAGACTCTGAATCCTGACAAACATCAAGAGTCTGCTGTCGTGTCTCAACAAAGACCAGATTCAGCCTCCTGAGAACTGGCACGCAGGCTCCCTGAAGTCAGAGAAATGTCTGGTAGCCAGCAACCTCGATGCTGACACGAGAACAGATCTGGCCCCGGAGACAACCCTTTGGCTCCAGAGTGCTGGATGCTCAGGTTTCTAATAAATGGCTTGTGTGCAGAAGGAGAGTGATCCAAAGGTGAGAATGAAGGAGACCACTTTGAATATGAAGCTGGTAAAAATAAGGATAATAGTTCTCAAAAAGTAGAAATAAACTCCCACATCAAAGGGATCTTTGTCCTTTGTCCTCTTTAGGCAACAGACTCTCACCTGATGTTGTCCTTCTTTCCTTCAACTCCTCACAAACCCCACCCTCATATCAATAGAAAACTCCACCGGTAGTTAGATTTACCCCAAACACATCCCAAGAATAGATCCAATGTCCGCAATACTAAAAAAGCTTTTCCAACTGCTCTAAAATATTCTAATTTGAATTGTCTTCTAATCCAGGCATCCCCAGACACTATCATTGAGAAGCTATAGCATCATTGTATGACCTCACACCGTGTTCTCCTCTCTACATGTCCAAACTGTATGCTATGTTTTCAAAAATTATAATAAAATTTTTCATTTGAAAGGAAAGAAAAAGAGATGATGGCAATAAATGGAGAATATCAGAGTTTGGGAGCCATTCTCTTAATATTTTCTTAGGTGAAAACTTGTGAAGGTATAGGAATGGAAAAGTTCAGGATTGAATGGAGAGCCCACATGATCCAGTCTAACTGTTCAAATCCCCTCTCCAACCCCTCCACCAACCTGGACGTGACCCAGGCCAACCGTCCTCAAGGTCTTGGCTATAATTTCCTCCCAAGACAACCAGTACCATCCTTGTACAGCTGAGCCAAACTGTAAGAAGGCTCAGGAAATTCTACCTTCGTAGATGCACAAGCAAGTCAAACTTCTGACACCATTTTTCTTTTTATCACCAATTATAAAGGCCATGATTTGGTTTGAAGGAAATTTTTATCAAACAATTATCAGAGAGAAGGTAATTCTAGAACTGCTGATGCTTACATAAAAGCAAGTCTTCTTGCCTGGCCAGTGGTGGTGCAGTGGATAGAGCCTTGACCCAGAACACTGAGGATGCAGGTTCAAAACCCCAAGGTCACCAACTTGTGGGCAGGCTCCTTGGCTTGAGCATGGGGTCGCCAGCTTGAGTGCAGGGTTGCCAGCTTGAGCAGAGGGTTGCCAACTGGAGCGCGGGATCATCAACATGATCTAAAGGTTATTGACTTGAGCTCATACATCGTTGGCTTGAGCCCTCCCCAGTCAAGGCATGTATGAGAAGCAATGAACAACTAAAGTGAAGTAACTATGAGTTGATGCCTCTCATCTCTCTCCTCCCTCCCCCTTCCCCAAAGAAAGCAAATGTTCTTGCAGAAAAGCCTTACTAATTCTCTAAAAGTCTTTCTTTTCAGACCCACTGTGGACCCTGACACAGTGTTTGTATTCTACCTACTAAAAAGTATCTTCTCTGTAGAGTGGCATGGGTACACACAAATAGAACCCACAAATGTATTCATACAATAAATGGGTCTGCTGGCACCTCCCAAAGGAAAGGCACTACCGCCACAAGGAGGCAAACATGAGGGCTGCTTTGTCAGCATAGAAAATTTGGGCATCAGCCTTGGCCAGTTGGTTCAGGTAGAGCATCAGCCTGGTGTGTGGACATTCCGGGTGCAATTCCAGTCAGGGTACAAAAAAGAAGCAACCATCTGCTTCTCTACCCCTCCCCCTCCTCCTTCTATCTCCTCTTCCTCTCTCTCTCCTCCTCCTGCAGCCGTGGCTCTGTTGACTAACCTCAGCCCCAAGCGCTGAGGATGGCTTTGTGGGCCTCAGGAGCCAAAAATAGCTCAGTTGCCAGCATGGCCCCAGATGGGCAGAGCATCAGCCCCAGACAGGAGTTGCTGGGTGGATCCCAGTCAGGATGCATGCGAGAGTCTGTCTATCTCCCCTTCTCTTACTTGGAAAAGAAGAAAGCAAAGAAAAGAAAATTCAGGCATCAGACTACAGCCAACCTTCCTTTTGCTTATTTCGTGTTTTCTCTGTTGCCTGATGTACCTAAAGAAATAGACCTCGTGGTCATCAGTGTAAAAGTCACAGGAGGCTCAGCATTTCTTAGACTTTAAATTGCTTCTGGGTGTGTCTCTGACGGTGTTTCCTAATGAGATGAGCATTTGAATCCATAGATTTAGTAAGTAGATTGCCCTTCCCAGTGCAGGTGGGCATTGTTTAATTCAAGGCATGAATAGGACAAAAGGTAGAGGGAGGAGATATTTTCCCTGCTTTCTTCTTACCTACCTTCTTGAGCTGGGACATTGGTATTTTCCTGCCATTGGGCTTAGGTTGACACCAGCTACCCTGATCCTGCCTGAGGCCTCCAGTCTCAGAGTAGAATTGCACCACTGGTCAATCTCTGGTCAGAGCACACATGGAAAGCAACCAAAAAATGCATGACTGACTGGAACAACAAATGCATTCCTCCCCCTTCCCTCTTTACTCCCTTACTCTCTGTGTCTGTCTAAAAATTCAATAAAAATTAAGCCCTGGCCGGATAGTTGGTTAGAGTGTCGCCATGGAGTGCAGAGGTTGCCAGTTTGATTCTCCAGTCAGGGCACATACAGGAGCAGCTCGATGTTCCTGTCTCTCGCTGCCTGCCTCTCTTAAAAACAAACAAACAAAAATAAAAGAATTAACCACTGGTCCACTGGTTTTCCAGGATCTTCAGCTTATAGATTTCTCAGCCCCCATAATCATGGGATCCTATTCCTCACATAAATGTCTCCCTATCTCCCTCTTCTCTTCCTTTCTCTGTTGAAATATATCACATACAAATATATACAGAGATATATGAGAAAATATAAGGAGACACACACATATATATTATCTCCTATCAATGCTAATGCAGACAGGTGTTAGATACATATAGAGATAGACCGATATAATCAGAGAGCATTTCAAAGCAGGCCTGGGCAGCAATAAAAATAAGGTGTAGAGGTGACGGAAGATGGCGATGGAGTAGGTGGACGTACCAACTTCCAACTCCCAGAACCAAAGTGGATTATAACTCAATTTTAAGAACCATCATCTGGATAAACCAATTTTGAACTAAACTAAGTGGACTCTTCAACCAAGGAACACTGCAGAAGTCACATTGAGACTGGTAGGAATAACGAAAACGCGAAGAGGGCTGCCCAGCTCCCCGGAGCAAACGGCAGCCCGGAGAGACCCGCGTGGCGGGAGGAGAGTTTGGTGGAGAGGGAGGGACCTGGGTCCCAGGAACCAAGCCCCAGCTTGCAGTCCCAGAGCCTAGAAGAGGCGTATGGGCAGTATTGAGCTGTGAAGCAAGTGAGGATACTGTTTGTGAAAAAGAGAGAGTTTTCTCAGACCCAAGAATCTTTTCAAAGGAACAGTGCAGAAACCCTCTCTCACAACCACGCACCCGGGGCTCCGAGGAACGGGGACAGAGTAGAGGAACAGAGCAGCGGGAACAGAGAGTGGACTGAAGGCACGAGAACACTCTGAGGGACAGCCATCCAACCCCTGGGCTAAGTCATTTCCCTAAGCAAAAACGAGTATTTCCCCTGGAACTAGCAATACCAGCAAAGGGAGACAGGACACTAGCCAAACAAGTTCTCCCGCGACAATTAGAGCAGAGCTGCTTAGAGGGAGGGAGCTCCCAAGCCTACAGTGTGGAGACTTAAGACACTGGCATCTCTCTGGGGGTTGCTGAAGGGATGTTGGCAGCAGGACGCTGAAACATGGTCCTGTCGACGTGCGCGGAGGCACAACCAATGTGAGCTCGGTCTAGCCCAGCAGGGCCGAAGGGGACGCGCAAAAGCGGTCCGGCAGCTGCAGGCCGCCTGTGACCCCACTTGTGGGGAAAAATACGGGCAGAGATCGGCTCTGTGACCCTGCGCAAACCGGCCCTGACGTGGGGAAGGGGTTAGGACAGGGATGGGCAAGGGGCTCGCGGCTGAGCTCACGCTGCCAACCCTGCCCAGACGGAGAAACCGCGGTGGTTTGAAATCCTATGTACGCGCAAGCTGGCTTTCGCGGCTGAGCTCGTGCTACTAGACCTGCCTGGCCAGAGAAATCCCGGCAGCTGGCCATCCTGCGTGCGCGAGCTGGCGCCGAACGTGGGGGCGTGGTAGAGTCCAGATCGATTGGAAGCTAGCAGCTGAACTCACGCCAGCAAAAACACCCAGCCCGATAAACCGCAGTTTGCGACCATGGGCAGGAGGGCTCTGGCCTCGAGGATGGGGCTAAATTCAGTACGGGCAAAGGCTCACAGCTGAGAGCACGTCAAAAGCCCCGCCAAACCCACAAAACTGTGGTGAGCAGGCTCTGACTACGGGGGCAGGGCATAAGCCTTCCGGAAACGGGCTGGGTCCGCAG
This sequence comes from Rhynchonycteris naso, assembly GCA_037038555.1. NCBI lineage: Eukaryota > Metazoa > Chordata > Mammalia > Chiroptera > Emballonuridae > Rhynchonycteris > Rhynchonycteris naso. The sequence continues at coordinate 99,195,362 of CM072999.1, forward strand.
CTGAGCAAAGGTGCTCACCTCTGCCCTTGGTGCAAAGGCTTGAGGCTTGAGTGACAGCCCCAACAGTGGAGGAGAGGCAGAAATCGCAGCAACAGCTGCAGTAGGCTGTCGCTGGCAACGCCCATCCCCAACCACCCTAGGCAACAACAGAGGGGGTGGCAGGCCTGCAGACAGACCACACCTAGAGAACACACAAAGGGAACACCTACTGGACTCCAGTGCCCACAACTTGCCTATATACAGATAAAATGGGCAGGCAGAAGAATGCAAACCAAATGAATCAAGAGAAATCCCCAGAGAACGACCTGAATGAACCAGATATAACCAAACTACCAGAAGCAGAATTTAGAATAATGATAGTTAGGATGTTCAAAGAAATTAGAACAACAATGGATAGTCACTGTGAACACCTAAATAAAGAGATAACAAGTATAAAAAACAAAATTGAAATAATAAAAAAGAATCAGACAGAAATGACAAATACAGTATCAGAACTGAAGACCACAATGGAAGGAATTAAAAGCAGGATGAATCACGCTGAGGATCGAATCAGCGAGTTACAGGACACAATAAACAAAGGCACAGAAGCAGAGAAGAAAAAGGAAAAGAGACTAAAAAAATGTGAGGAAACTCTAAGGGAGCTCTGTGACAACATGAAGAGAAACAACATTCGCATCATAGACGTGCCTGAAGAAGAGGAAAAAGGACAGGAAATGGAAACTTTGTTCAATCCAATCATAGCAGAAAACTTCCCTAAATTAAGGTGGGGAAACATTCCACACGCTCAAAAAGCACACAGAACTCCAATAAAGAGAAACCCAAAAAAATCTACACCAAGACACATCATAGTTAAAATACCAAAGCTAATGGATAAAGAAAAAATATTAAAAGCTGCTAGAGAAGAAAAGGCTATCACCTACAAAGGAGCCCCCATAAGGATGACATCGGACTTCTCAACAGAAACACTTGAGGCCAGAAGGGAATGGCAAGATATATTCAAAGTAATGCAGAACAAGAACCTACAACCAAGACTACTCTATCCAGCAAGGCTAACATTTGAAATTGAAGGAGAAATAAAGAGCTTTCCAGACAAAGAAAGCCTCAAGGAATTCATTAAAACCAAACCAATTCTGCAAGAGATACTAAGGGGCCTGTTGTGAACAGTTCAAAAGGAGGAAAGAATAAAGCCAAAGAAGAATACAGCTTTAAAGAATAAAATGGCAATAAACAACTACATATCAATAATAACCTTAAATGAAAATGGATTAAATGATCCAATCAAAAGATATAGGGTAGCTGCGTGGATAAAGAAACAGGACCCATACATATGCTGTCTACAAGAGACACACCTTAAAACAAAAGATGCACATAGACTGAAGGTAAAAGGATGGAAAAAAATATTTCATGCAAATGAAAATGAAAAAAAAGCCAGGGTAGCAGTACTTATAGCTGACAAAATGGACTTTAAAACAAAGGCTGTAGTAAGAGATAAAGAAGGACACTACAGAATGATAAAGGGAACAATACAACAGGGAGATATAACTATTATAAATATCTACGCACCAAATATAGGAGCCCCGACATACATAAAGCAGACTTTGATGGACATAAAGGGCGAGATTAACAGCAATACTATCATAGTAGGGGATTTCAATACCCCTCTAACAACACTGGATACATCCTCAAGAAAGAAAATCAATAAAGAAACAGCAGACTTAAAGGAGACACTAGATCAACTTGATTTAATAGATATCTTCAGAACTTTTCACCCTAAAGCAGTAGAATATACATTCTTCTCAAGCGCTCATGGTACGTTTTCTAGGATGGACCACATGTTAGGACACAAAAATGGTCTCAATAAATTTAAGAAGACTGAAATCATATCAAGCATTTTCTCTGATCACAATGCCATGAAACTAGAAATTAACCACAAAAAAAAAACTGAAAAATACTCAAACACTTGGAAACTAAATAGCATGATATTAAATAATGAATGGATTAACAATGAGATCAAAGAAGAAATAAAAATGTTTCTAGAAACAAATGATAATGAGCATACATCAACTCAAAATTTATGGGACACAGCTAAAGCAGTACTGAGAGGGAAGTTCATTGCACTACAGGCATATCATAGGAAGCTAGAAAAAGCTCAAATAAGCAACCTGACCCTGCATCTAAAAGAACTAGAAAAACAACAACAAATAAAACCCAGGACCAGTAGAAGAAAGGAAATAATAAAGATCAGAGCAGAAATAAATTACATAGAGGCTAAGGAAACAATACAGAGGATCAATGAAACCAGAAGCTGGTTCTTTGAAAAGGTAAACGAGATTCATGAAGCTTTAACTAGACTCACCAAGAAAAAAAGAGAGAGGTTTCAAATAAATAAAATGAAAAAGGACAGTGGAGAAATAACAACTGATACAACAGAAATACAAAGCATTGTAAGAAAATACTATGAAGAACTCTATGCCAAAAAATTAGACAATCTAGATGAAATGGACAAATATCTTGAATCATTTAAACTTTCAAAAATCAATCTGGAAGAATCAGAACACCTAAACAGACCAATTACAACAAATGAGATAAAAACAGTTATCAAAAAACTCCCAAAAAAGAAAAGTCCTGGGCCTGATGGCTTCACAAGTGAATTCTATCAAAAATTCAAAGAAGAACTAATTCCTATCCTCCTCAAGCTATTTCAAAAAAATTCAGGAGGAAGGAAGACTTCCAAACTCCTTTTATGAGGCGAGCATAATTCTGATCCCAAAACTGGGCAAAGAAAACACAAAGAAAGAAAATTATAGGCCTATATCCCTGATGAATTTAGACGCTAAAATTTTAAACATAATATTAGACAACCAGATCCAGCAATATATGAAAAAAATCATACACCATGATCAAGTGGGATTTATTTTGGAGAGGCAAGGCTGGTTCAATATTCGCAAATCAATCGATGTGATTCATCACATAAACAAAAGGAAGGACAAAAATCACATGATAATTTCAATAGATGCAGAAAAGGCATTTGATAAAATCCAGCACCCATTCATGCTCAAAACTCTCAGTAAAGTGGGAATACAGGGAACATTCCTTAACATGATAAAGGCCATCTACGACAAACCCACAGCAAACATCATACTAAATGGACAAAAATTAAAAGCAATCCCCTGAAGATCAGGAACCAGGCAGGATTGCCCCCTTTCACCACTCTTATTCAACATAGTTCTAGAAGTCCTAGCTATAGCAATCAGACAAGAAGAAGAAATAAAAGACATCCAAATTGGAAAAGAAGAAGTAAAACTGTCACTATTTGCAGATGATATGATATTGTATATAGAAAACCCTAAAGTCTCAGTCAAAAAACTACTGGACCTTATAAATGAATTCATCAAGGTGGCAGGATATAAAATTAATACTCAGAAATCAGAGGTATTTCTGTATACAAACAATGAACTGTCAGCAAAAGAACTTAAGGAAACAATCCCCTTCACTATTGCAGCCAAAAACATAAAATACCTAGGAGTAAATTTAACCAAGGAGGTTAAGGACTTGTACTCAGAAAATTATAAAACATTGATAAAAGTAATCAAGGAAGATACAAACAAGTGGAAGCATATACTGTGCTCATGGCTAGGAAGAATAAACATCATTAACATGTCTATACTACCCAAAGCAGTTTATAAATTTAATGCAATACCAATTAAAATACCAATGACATACTTCAAAGATATAGAAAACATATTCCAAAAATTTATATGGAACCAAAACAGAACACGAATAGCCTCAGCAATCCTAAAAAGAAAAAATAAAGCAGGAGGTATCACTCTTCCGGATATCAAGGTCTACCCCAAGGCCATTATACTCAAGACAGCTTGGTACTGGCATAAGAACAGACACATTGATCAATGGAACAGAACAGAGAACCCAGAAATAAACCCGCAGCTTTATGGACAACTGATATTTGACAAAGGAGGAAAGAACATACAATGGAGTAAAGACAGCCTCTTTAACAAATGGTGCTGGGAAAATTGGACATCTACCTGCAAATAAAAAGAAACTAGACCATCAACTTACACCATTCACAAAAACAAATTCAAAATGGATAAAAGATTTAAACATAAGCCGTGAAACTATAAGCATCTTAAAAGAAAACATAGGCAGCAAGCTCTCCGACATCTGTAGCAGCAATATATTTGTCGATTTATCTCCACGGGCAAATGAAATAAAAGGCAAGATAAACAAATGGGACTATTTCAAACTAAAAAGTTTCTGCACAGCTAAAGACAATAAGAACAGAATAAAAAGACAAACCACACAATGGGAGAACATTTTCGACAGCACGTCGGATAAGGGGTTAATAACCAAAATTTATAAAGAACTTATAAAATTCAACACCGGGAAGACTAACAATCCAATCAAAAAAATGGGCAAAAGAAATGTATAGAAATTTCTTTAGAGAAGACATACAGATGACCAAAAGACATATGAAAAAATGCTCAACATCACTAATTATTAGAGAAATGCAAATTAAAACCACAATGAGGTATCACCTCACACCAGTCAGAATGGCACTCATCAGCAAAACAACACAGAATAAGTGCTGGCGAGGATGCGGAGAAAAGGGAACCCTTCTGCACTGCTGGTGGGAATGCAGACTGGTGCAGTCACTGTGGGAAACAGTATGGAGATTCCTCAAAAAATTAAAAATCGAACTGCCTTTTGACCCGGCTACCCCACTTTTAGGAATATACCCTAAGAACACCATAACACTGTTCAAAAAGAAGAAATGCGCCCCCATGTTTGTGGCAGCATTGTTCACAATAGCGAAGATCTGGAAACAGCCCAAGTGTCCCTCAGAAGACAAGTGGATTAAAAAGCTTTGGTACATATATACTATGGAATACTTCTCGGCCATAAGAAATGATGACATCGGAGCATTTACAACAAAATGGTTGTACCTTGATAACATTATACGGAGTGAAATAAGTAAATCAGAACAAAAAACTGAGAACACCATGAATTCATACATAGGTGGGACATAAAAGTGAGACTATGAGACATGGACAAGAGTGTGGTGGTTACGGGGTGGGTGGAGGGAGGGGAGGGAAGGGAGGGTGGGCAAGGGAGAAGGGTAGGGGCACAGGGAAAACCAGATAGAAGGTGACAGAGGACAATTTGACTTTGGGTGATGGGTATGCAACACAATTGAATGATAAGATAATCTGTAGATGTTTTCATTGTACATATGTACCCTGATTTATTGGTGTCACCACATTAAAGTTAATAAAAAAAAAAAAGTAAGGTGTAGCAACCATTGACTGAGTGTCTCTCATGTCCAAGCACTTTACATATATGCACTGGGATTGCAGCTTGGCAGGAGAATGGATTAAAGGTGCTGGGTATGGAGTTAAAGAATCACCCTTTGAGAGAGCCTTCTGGTACACAAGCCAGCCAAAGGTTTTTTACCTGTCCGGAGCACCAATTCAGTTTTCCCTGAGCTACATGAGAGAACTGACTCCCTGTTCTAACTTGCATTCAGACATGGGTAACAAACAAGGGTGAGAGCTAAGAGAAGATCCCTACTAAGTGAGAAAGAAATATAGGAAAACTAGCTTGCTAGGGACTTTCTGAAAGTCCTGGAAAGGAAGAGCTATGGGGTAAAAATAAAAATAAACTATGTCACTAAAGCCCAATGTGTGCTGTTGGAAGCACCCTGCTCCGAGGAGGTTGGGTGGATAATGAAAGCTGCCAGCACTGTGGCTCCTGCTCAGATGAGACAAAAGTGGCGGAAGGTAGTTTTCTCCTGGTTGGAGAGAAGAGTTCAGTGGGAAGATGGCCAGGAGGCTGGAAGAAAGGCACCAAAATAACTGTCATGTCAAAAAACACTACATATTCACAGGAAGAAGATGACGATGAGGACAACCTCAGGCCCTGCTAGGGGACCCCAAAATGGCCACCAGAACAGGGAGGCTTGAAAGCCTGCCCAGGTGACATTAGAGGCATCAAGGAGGAAACCCTGTCTCATACTATGCTGGTCAAGCCTGGAACATAAAAGACACATATGTTCTTTGCCCTGGCTTCACTACAGATTCATGAAAGAGGTACTCAAACTCCCATTTTATAAGTGAGGAAAACTGAGGCACAGAGAGGTTTTCCAACATAACAGTCTAGAAAGAAAAGTCACAGTGCTGGGATTAGGAGCCAAGACTATGTTTGCAAAGCCTTCTCTTCACCTTGCTTTGCTGCCCAGTCACTTAGCAGCATTTGGATTATCTAGACGAAGGTCCAGACATGCTCAGGGAAACAAATGATGTGTTCGTGTGACCCCCATGCTCTCAGACCTTATTCATGAATAGCAGGATGGGGTCTGGCATCATGGCCATCCGTGATCCTTTGTATGAGATATACATCCCACCCTGCACATGAGACTCTGGCTAGTTGCCTGTTAGTCTCTATGAACTGCTCCAGCAAGTACCTTGGCTATCACCTCTTGTTTGGCCCTTTCTGAGGGAGACTGCCCTATTTATCGGCCCTGCTACCTTGGCCATTGGGTGATTGGTTCGGGATAGCAGCTCAACATCTAAGCTGGTGTAGGGCAACGCCAGCCCATTTTGGGGGTGACTGAACCATAAAACCCTCTCTCATAAAAGGCTTGCAGAAAGGAGTGGTTAGCAGCAGGCGTGAATGAAGAATGGCTTTCAGAGACAATCAAAACAGAGAGGACTCAGAGCGGCCAGGTGCGGGTGGTTGCAGAGAACTTCTGTTCACTCTGTGAAGTCCTGATACTGATGGCAGACAAGGACTCTGCAGCCAGAGTCATGAGGCATCCTGACTGACCTTTTGGGGACTGAACTAGTTTCTAGACTTATGAAGCCTGATTGCAAGACTGTTCCTTGGTCCCCACAGGCCTGGCAACATGACTGCAATCTGCATCTGTGTGAATCCTCAGAGTGAAGCCACATACTCACTAAGTTAGTCTGAGTGAGACTTTTACTCAGGGAGTTAGCAACCACCTAAATAATTACACTGTTAAACCAACAACACACCAGGGTTGGTCAGGTTCTATTTCAGTGAAAATATTTTGGAAAGGGTCACTTCTTCCAATACAACCTTGAGACGCAGCAATGGCAAAGCCAGAAGCAGACGGTAGCTGCAGACAGCATAGTGCATGGGGAACACACATCTGGCTTGGCTTTTCCATCCCTGCTGTCATTGCCCTGTTAGTATTCCTGGTCCTCATCCCGAATCTCATGAGCACTTCTCTTGAGCTTTCATGTCTCCATCAACTTATTCACACTCCTCACTTTGTTTCTATCTGACAATGAGATTCCAACACTCCTGGGAGCTGGGCAGCAAAAAGCCCTGATAAAAGTGTGTCCACTGATAAAAAGTGTGAAGCCTTCTACCGCCATCTCTTTCTCAAGAACCCTGCAATGTCTTTGTAGCTTGTGTCTACTTCCGTGAACAAGGCTGTGATTGAGCAAAGGCAAGAGTGGTCTGGCCCCCTTTCCAGATGCTACAGAAGATCCCATGCTTGTCAAGGTTTGCCACTGAGTCTTTATTGTCTTCTGAATTTAAACAAACATGACTGCACTCCCACCTCCGAAGCACATTGCTGGCCTTAACCAAAAATCGCTCTGTGCTTTTCTCACTCCTGGGACTTTGGATGACTGTGGGGCCAGGAAAATCTCAGTGAACCCTTAGCCTGGACTCCAATTTGTTGCTATTATTAGGAAGACCTGGTCTTGACAATGCCTGGTACAGAATCTTAGTGATGAAGGTTTGTAATGTACAAACTTGCCTACTCATTAAACCATACAATGTCAAGGTTTTATTCATCTCAGTCTCCCCACTAACCAGCACAATGCCTGATTCATGAAAAAGGCTCAGGAATAAATGATGGAGGGAAAGAGAAAAGGAGGAGGAGACTTTGTTGAATGAATGAGTGAATCAATCAATCAATCTTAGGAGACCATACATTTGCACTGCAAATTTCCCATTATAAGCTGTCATGAGCACATCCCGTACCAGGAGACGAGGAGATGAAGAACAAACTTTGTGTCCGCATCGGGACTTTTCCTGATCACACAGTCTTTTTTCAGGTCAAATTAACTTTTGAACATATAAATTTTGTGATGTAAAAGATAGACTAATTCATCAAAGTCCTCAGCGTCCAAACAGGGGACTGACCAGTTTCTGTCTATAACAATGTGGCTATTCTCTTCATGTTTTTAAGAAAATGTTTAGAGATGTCACTGGGTTGTGTGGTCTTACTGGGTGTCTTCTTAAATGCCCCCCACTGTGAGTTATTCTAGAAAAGAGCTACTTTGGCTATAATAAGCACATGAATTACTTTTAAGCTAAAATTTAAATGCTAAATTATGTAGCTGAAACTTCTAAAATAAATGACTCTTACTAGCCAAATAAACTCTATTTTAAGAATTGGCAACATCATTATCTAGTTTTTCCAATGTGGTTGAAAATTTGTACATACTGCACTTTCAAATCTTGCACTGAAGTTCAAAATCAACATTATTAATGTGCAAAATAGAAGCTAATTTTTATCAAGAAGATTTCCACCAAAGTCCAATGTCTCTGAACTGGGTTTCCAGCGGAAATGACCTTGGTGAGGTGGACTCTAAGAACTTTACCCATGATGCCTGACCAGGCAGTGGTGCAGTGGACAGAGCGTCGGACTGGGATGCGAAAGACCCAGGTTTGAGACCCCGAGGTCGCCAGCTTGAGCGCGGGCCCATCCGGCTTGAGCAAAAGCTCGCCAGCTTGGACCCAAGGTCACTGGCTCCAACAAGGGGTGGTGGGGTCTGCTGAAGGCCCGCGGTCAAGGCACATGTGAGAAAGCAATCAATGAACAACTAAGGTATCTCAGAGACAATGAAAAACTAATAATTGATGCTTCTCACCTCTCTCCGTTCCTGTCTGTCTATCCCTATCTATCCCTTTCTCTGACTCTCTCTCTGTCCCTGTAAAACAAAACAAAACAAAACAAAACTTTACCCATGACAGCTAATAAATAGCAGGATGACATGGTGTAGGTAAAGTCATCTATAAATTGGCAGAATGCCAATATAATTTACACTGAGAAGGATACTAATTCCTCACAAGTGAAGGACAAATAGATTATGGAGTTTATGTTATGGAGAGAGGATACAGAAAATAAAATCTAAATTTAAAAAATTACCTAATATGTTTAAAGTTTACAAAATCAGTTAGGGAAAGAAAAATTACTGCAAGATCAGGGATAGGAATTGGCTTGAGAAGAGGAGTCCTAAGCAGTCGAGGGCTGGCTTCATTGAAAAAGCCATAGTTGTGCAAAGACTTGAAGAAAATGAAGCTTGGAAGAAATGCTGAGTGTTTTCATTAAAGGAGTCTTGCCACCATGACCTCAGAATGCAGAATAAACTGGCCCTCAGGATAGCAACAGAGACACTGAGAGTAATAACAAAAAAGAAAGGTAAACAATCCTAGCATCACTCTGCCCCTCAGCAGGGTAAGATGGGGCCCTGGTTTTGCATCATCTATTTAGCAATGTTCCCAATCATTCATTTCAGAGTTGTCAACGAGGAGGATGCAAGCTGGTGTTCTAATGACAGTGTTACTTCTCTTTCCACTGCTCAGGGTGTCTTTCTTATACTTTTGGGTCCCTAACATCATCCTCCATGGACAGTTATGAGAGAAACATTATAGTAGATTCATTTGTATTAAATATATTTCTATATTCATATTTGAGATATAGTAATGATGATAAAAATTGATACCAGAGCATGTTTCCCTATGCACAAAACTGAACTTTGAGAACTTTACCATTGGACATACTTAAATCATATTCAGTATTGAAAATGGTAAGTAGATTGGGTGATCACCCAACATTATATACCTTAGTCAATTTGGGCTACTATGAGAAATTGCCACAGACTGGGTGGCTTAAACAACAAACACTTATTTCTCACTATTCTGGAAGCTAGGAAGTCAAGATCAAGGAGCTGACAGATCTGGTGTCTGATAAGGGCCCAGTTTCTGATTTGGAGAGGGCACTAATCCGATTAATGAGGACCCCAGCCTCATGACCTAATCGCCTCCCCAAAACCCCACCTCCTAATAACATCACACAGGAGATTAGAATTTCAACTTATGAATGGGGAGGACAGACACAAACAATCAGTCCATAACACTAAAAAAATCATTTTTAGCCTGGCCTGTGGTGGCACAGTGGATGAAGCATCGACCTAGAATGCTGAGGTCACCAGTTTGAAACCCTGGGTTTGCCTGGTCAAGGCACATACAAGAGTTGATGCTTTCTACTCTTTGCCCCTTTTCTCCCTCTCTCCTCTCTCTCTAAAATAAGTAAGTAAGTAAATTAATTAATTAATCATTTTTAACAATTTTGTAAACTTGGATCAACAGCAAGTTTATAAATGTCTATAGTTTGGATTTCATTGTATTACACATCATTTGGACATTGTTTACACTTTTGAATTTTAAAAACACTCTGTAATGTTGTCCTTTCTCTCTGGATATTCATCAGGGCTACCGGGTCTGGCTCACCCTGGCGCAAACCCCACTGCCACAGGCTGGAAGAGTCAAGCCCTCCACTTTTCTCTAGGCGCTCTTGCAGTTTTCTTCCTCTTGCTGACCCCATATTCTCTGTCTGCCCCAGTGGACCTCTTGAACCCATGTGCATTCAGAGCACAGCCCCGGTGTGTGTGTGTGTGTGTGTGTGTGTGTGTGTGTGTGTGTGTGTGTGTGTGTAAATGCACAACATAAAATTTACCATCTCTATGGGTTTGCCTATTCTGGACATTTCATATAAATGAAATGATACAAAACGTGTCTGGCTTCTTTCACATAGCATAGTGTTCGAATAGTTTTTCTCCACTGTGAAGTGTAAGAGCACATCCTTCCTTTCAATGGCTAAATAATATGCCATGGTATGGATGTACCACATTTTATTTTTCCATTGATCCACTTATGGACGTTGGAGTTATTTCCACATGTTGGCTACCATGAACAGTGGTTCTATGAACATTTATGAAGTTTTTTGTTTGGACTCCTGTTTTTGATTCTGTTTAACATTAAATTTTTTTTCTTTTTTAAAGCTATTCATTCTAGGCATGATACAAAGTTGGTAAGCTCACTGAATATTGGGGGGACCAGAAGGAGGAGTGGAGAGGGGTCACACTGCAAAGCAAGATGACTTCCACTATGTCTCTGGCTCCAGATCCTTGGTCTCCAGCAGGGGGCTACAGACAAATCCCACATATTTTCACTCAATTTGTTCTATTCTCAGTGAGGTCCCTTGAGGTCTCTTCTTTTTTTTTCTTTCTTCCTTTTTTTTTTTTTTTATATCCCAAAAAAGTTTGTCAAGGAAATTCTTCTGAACAAAACCTCCGTCATGGTGAAAAGAATTCTGCTGAATATAATTTCCTTCATCTCGTTACATAAGGACCTTTGTAGAAGTGGCATGGGGCAACAAGCTGATAAACCCAAGAAGCCAGAAAGCACACACCAACATGCTCTCCTGTGATGGGGGAAAGGTGCTCGCCGGCAGCACAGGTAACTGATTCCTGCCCCTCTGATAGCCCATTAGTTCACTATGTACTAACAGGCAAAGAAATTAGGACCTACATCTTTTTAAAAGTATCTTTGTGGACTCTGACATAAATAGAAAGTGACAGAGTATAAAGCTCCCGAACAAATCAAAGCAGTAGGATAGTGAAGCCGTTTTAGTTGGGCCTAAGTCACCAGCATATTTCATAGGTAACCTCTACACTGTCCTGTCTTTTCATACAGAACACCAAAAAAATAGGCCAGATCACCAGAAAATCTAGGCTCTAGTGAGAATCACAATGGAGGAGTTACTCAGATACCAGGAAGGAAATGTTCTAACAATTGAACGTTCAACTACAGAGGATCTCAGCAGGGGCTATAGTGGCAAGAAAGAGGGGAGAACCATTTTCCTATGGAGTTTAGTACAATGAACTTTTTGATTCCTACTATATTCTAAATGCTGTGTGTAAAGCACTAGGAATATGCTAATGTATCAGACTCGGCCTGTCTCTCAATGGATTCCCATTTAGTAGAGAGAGAAGGATATTCAAACAAATAATTATAAGGTTATGCGATACTAGACTGAATAGAAGTCTACCTTCTGGAGAAGGTAGAGAATAACAGGGATGATGAGAGAACAAGCACATGATACCACGTGACACTTGATTATGCATTAGTCTTTCTGAGTCCATCCCTTCCATCACCTGTTGTTGTTGTAGCCTTATTTCAGGTCTGCTCATCTGATCTGAATTTAGTTGCTAAGCGGCCTTCCAGTCTCTTAAGCTCTCTTCCCCATAGGCTATATATCCTTCACTCTGTCACCAGGCTTACTTATATAAAATTCAATTTGGATAACTACTCACTGAGCATTTCCTATGGGTCAGAAATTGGGCTAAGCATTTTGCATACATAATTTCATTTAATTCTTACCTTCTAAATGAAGGAAATGAATTATAGAGTTAAATAATGAGCTCAAGGTCCCCTGGCTAGTAAAGGTAGTGATAACATAAGTGAGAGAACTGGGACTCAAACCCTTTGTGTCTGAATTATATTTTTTTGCCCTTTACCACTACCATACTCTGTCTCCTCCGCCAAAATTCTTAGCTGTGCTGAACTGATTTAAATAAAAATTAGTTTATTAAAAGACCATTAAGTATAGTTTTGCTTCTACTTAAGATGTAGAAAACTACAAGACATCTTAACAGTATGGAAAACTGAATAATTTAGTGTACAAAATTGTTGTTGTTGTTGAACCTATGCAATGACAAGGGCCCACTAAAAGTAGCAGGCAGAGGACATACAATAAGAAAAGCCCTCCAGCATGCTGGGCAACTCATTAAGCATAAGATAACATCAGCCCACAAAAATAAGAATTTGAAGATATACTGTAGGTAACCATAGAAACAAGAAAGCTCAAACCCATCTAAACTACTGACTAGATTGACTTAACTCTCAAAAAGAATGACCTGACAAAGTAAAAAGTGTGCCCATTTCTGATTTATCTCATTCTCTTCTGTTCTGTACTGTGTCCAGCATCTAGTAAAACAAAAAAATTAAGAGTATTACAAAAAACAGCAGCAACAAGAAAACACAACCCATTTTTGAAATACAAAAGAACAAACAGAACCAGACCTATGAACAAAAAATGTTAAAAGTATGAGAATAATTTTTAAGTAGCTGTAATTATCTATTAAAAGATCTAGTGAAAAAGATGAACAACATACATAAACAGATGGAGAATTTTAGCAGAAATGGGAATTAACCTTAAAAATGAAATGGAAATTCTAGAAGTAAAAACATAATATCAGAGATGAAGTATTGCTTTAATAGGTTTATCAGCAGACTAAACACAGCAGAAAAAATGAATTAGTGAACATGAAAATAGATAAATAGAAATCATGCCAGCCAAAGCACAAGGGAAAAAAAGAGTGAGAAAAACAGGAGCATTCATGGTATTGTGAAACAATATCAAATAGAAGCAATTGAAGATGCAGAAAGGGGGGAGATAAATAATGGACAGGAGAAATATTTGAAGGGATAACAGTAATACATTTTCCAAAATTAATGAACCACAAAACTAAAAAGCTCAGAGACTCCCAAAGAGAATTAATACATTTAACACACATACACATACACCCCTTGACACATCCTAGTCAAATTGCTGGAAATCAGTGATAAAGAGAAAAACTAGATAGCAGCCAGAAATATAAGAAACCTTATATAATAGGGATGAATAATAAGATATACAGCAAACTTTCTGTTAAGAAATATAAAAACTTGTTCTGTTAGAGGATAACAGAAGTACAATTGTATATGCACTGAAAGACAATAAAAAGGTCAACTCAGAGTGTTATAGTCAGCAAAAATTTTTGAAAATAATGATTAAGACTGTTCAGACTAACAAAAAACAGAGAACTCACTGCCAGTTCTGACGCACTGTGACTGTTAGAGGATGTTCAGGCAGAAAGACTGAAACCAGATGGAAATTTGGATTTATACAAACAATTGAAGAGTCCTGAGGATGGTAAAAATTATTTTTTTTAAGTTTTTTCTTACTTTTAATCTTTTAAAAAGATTGATTATATAAAGCAGTTTATTAACACATGGAGAAGCAAAAACCAAAACAATAATGCAAAAGATGAAAGGGAGGAAATAAAGGTACATTGTATAAGATATATTATTTGAAGGTTAAGCATTATTTGAAGGTTAAGTTAAATAGTGGAGACAAATAAAATTATTAAAAATACCCAACAGGCCCTGGCCAGTTTGCTCAGTGGATAGAGTATTGGCCTGGCATATGGGACATCCTGGGTTTGATCCCCAGTCAGGGCACACATGAGAAGCAACCACCTGCTCCTTTTCCCTTCTCTCTCCCCCTTCTCTCTCTCTCCCTCTCTAGCAGCCAGTGGCTCTATTGGTTTGGGCGTCAGCCCCAGGCACTGAAGATAGCTTGGTTGGTTCTAGAACATCAGCCTCAGGCTCTGAGGATAACTTGGTTGATTCGAGTATCAGCCCAGACAGGGGTTTCCGGGTGGATCCTGGTTGGGGCACATGTGGGAGTCTATCTCTCCATTCCCTCCTTTCACTTAAAAAAAAACAACCAACAAACTTGAAAGAACACAGAAAAACATAGTAAAAGCAGAAAACAGATGGAACAATTGGGAAACAGCTAGCAAGATGAAAGATGTGAGTCCAACCATGTCAATGATTTACATAAAATATAAGTGCTCTACCACAATTAAAAGGTATAAGTAGTCAGACTGAAAGAAAAAGCCATCTACAAGGATGACAATTAAAATATAAAGACGTAGATATATTAAAATTAAAAGAGATTCTGACCAGCTGGCTCAGTGGATAAAGTATCAACCTGGTGTGCCAGAGGTTCACAGGTTCCACTCCCAGTCAGGTCACATACCAGAATCAATCAATGAGTACACAATTAAATGGAACAACTAAGTGAAACAATCAGTTGATGCTCTTCTCTCTCTCTTCCTTCCTGCCTCCCTTCCTCTAAAATCAATGGAAAAATAAAATAAATAAATGGAAAAGATATACATACTATATGATGTGAACCTACTAAAAAAGGAGCTAGAGAGGTTATATTAATGCCCTACAAAGTAGACTTCAGAACTAATACTTCCAGAGGTGAGAAGCATCACCTATAGATAAATGGGTCAGTTCATCAGGAATACAGAACATTCCTAAATATCTTCATACCTAATAACAGAACCTTCAGCCCTGGCAAGGTAGCTCAGTTAATTGCTCTATACACCAAGGTTACGGGTCCTATACACCAAGGTTACAGGTTTGATCCCCCATTCGGGCACATACAAGAGTCAACCAATGAACGCATAAATAAGTGAAACAATGAATTGATATTTCTCTCTCCCTTTGTCTCTTTCTCCCTTCCTCTTTCTCTCTCTTTCTTTCAAGTCAATAAATTAAAAAAATACTTAGACCCTGGCCGGGTAGTTCAGTCAGAGCATTGTCCTGACATGCTAAGGTTGCGGGTTCTATCCCCAATCAGAGCACATACAAGAATCAAACAAGGAAGGAAGCTTGATGGGTGGCTTCCTTCCTTCCCACACATTTCTTCCTTTCTTCTTTTATTCAGGCATAATTTATTGACAGTAAGATGTACCTTATTATAGTTCAATGAGTTTTCACAAGTGTATTCAGCTGTGTAAACAATACCATAGATACAAACTAACTCCATTACGCCAATAAGTTTTCTTGTGCCCCTTTGTAATCAATCCTTCTCCCCATTTCCAGCCCTTGATCTGATCTGACTTTTTGTCCATGGAATTTTGCCTTTTCCAAACACTCACATCAATGGATCATACATGAGGCTTTGTGTCTATTTTTCTCACTTAGTATATATAACGTTTTTGAGATTCATCCATGTTGTTGTGTACATCAGTTCATTCCTTTTTATTGGTGGATAATATTCAAATAATATTTAGTTACATCATAATTTGTTTATCCATTCACTAGTTGATGAAAGAATGGTTTTTTTCCAGTTTTTGGCTACTATGTATAAAGCCTGTGAACATCCATGTGCTAAAGCTTCTGTGGACATATGTTTCCATTTTTCTTAGGTAAATACCTAATAATGAGATTATTGGATCATATGGTTAAAATATGTTAAGCTTTATGAGAATCTGTCAAAGTGTTTTCTAAAGTGCTGATGTGAATACAAAATGTGTAACCAAAGTATGAGTGTTTCAGTTGTTCTGCATCCTCAACAGTACTTGTCAATCATATTCAGTTCAGTCCTGATTAGGTATGTAGTGGTATCTCATGGTAGTTTTAATTTTTTGTTTTATAATGTACTTGTAAATGTTATTGTTTTAAAATTTCAACTTTCAATTATTTGTGGCTAGTATATACAATTGATTTTTTTATATTAACCTTGAATCGTGCAACCTTGTTAAACTAAACTCACCTATCAGTTCTTGTAGCTTTTTTCAATTAGATTCTTTGGTATTCTCTAAGCAGGTAATCTTGTGAATAATGATAGTTATGCTTACTCTTTTCTAATTTGATGCTTTTTTACTTTCTTTTCTTTTTTTTAAATATCTTTTTTTTTAATTTTTTATTTGACTTTAGAGAGAAGAGAGATAGTAAGAGTGTGTGGGGGGGGGGGGCAGAAAGCATCAACTCTTAACAGTCGCTTCTCTTGTGTGCCTTGACCAGGCAAGCCCAGGGTTTTGAATCAGTGACCGCAGCATTCCAGGTTAATGCTTTATCTACTGTGTCACCACAGATCAGGCTTTACTTCCTTTTCTTACCTTATTATTAATCTAGCTAGGGCCTCCACTTGATGGTCATTAAATGGAAGCAGTGAGAACAGACTTAATATTAAAGGAAAGGCAGTTGGTCTTTCATCAAGTATGATGTTAACTGTAGGTTTTCAGTGCCTTTTACTAATTCCAAGCATGCCATTTACACTAGTGTGCTGAGAGTATTTATCATGCATGGATGTGGAATATTGTCAAGTGTTTATTTTCTTTTCTGCATTTATTGAAATGATCATATAATTTTTCTTGCTATTTGTTACTGTCAATTACATAGATCGGTTTTCAAACATTGAGTCAATTTTGCATTGACCCTACTTGTTTATGATGTTTTTTTAAAAATAGTGCTAGATTCATTTTGCTACTATTTTATTGAGGACTTTTCATACTTTTCTCTTCTTATAATGGTTTTGGTATCAGGGTAATGCTGGCCTCATGTAATAAACTGGAAAGAGACTGCATAGAAGTAGTATTATTTCTTCCTTAAATCTTTGGTAGAATTCATCAGTGAAAGCATCTGAGTATGAAGTATTTTTTTGTGGAAACTTGTAAAAACTAGGGCTCTGATTTCTTTAAAACACATAGTGGTACCTGGGTTGTCTATTTTTTAAAGTGAGCTTTGGTAATTTGTATTTTTTAAAGAAGTCATCCATCTTATCTAAGTTATCAAAGTTATTGGCCTTAAGTTTTTCCTAATTTTTCCTTATTAATATCTGTAAGATCCATAGTGACATTTCTTCTTTCATTCCTTATATTAATAATTTGCATCTTCCTTCATTTTTCTAGATCAGTCTCACTAAAGGTTTACTTTATTGCACTTTTCAAAGAACCAGCCTTTAGTTTCATAAATTTTCTGTATTTCTTTTTTCTATTTCATTGGTTTCTGCCTTTTACCATTTGCTTCCTTCTGCTTATTTTGATATTATCTGCTTTTATTTTCCTACTTTTTATAAAAACTTAGATCATTGATTTAAGACTTTTCTAATATAATCACTTAATGCTATAAATTTCCCTTCAAACATTGCTTTAGTTTCAATCAACAAATTTTGATATGCTATATTTTTCATTTATTTGAAATACTTATTAACTTCTCACGTGATTTCTTCTTTGGCTCAAGGGTTATCTAGGAATGGGTTGTTTAGTTTCCATATCTTTGGGGAATCTTTCAGACATCTTTCTGCTATAGATTTCTCAAGAAATTCAAATCTTGGAAGGGAGGAAAGATGGAAGGAAGGGAGGGAGAGAGGAGGAGTGGGAGGAAGGGGCCAAGACTTAAAAATGTCCACTACAGCCTGACCTGTGGTGGTGCAGCAGATAAAGCACTGACCTGGAATGCTGAGGTCGCTGGTTCAAAATCCTGAGCTGGCCTGGTTAAGGCACATAGGAGAAACAACTAATATGAGTTGATGCTTCTTGCTCTTTCCTCTCTTCTCTTTCTCTCTCTCTCTCACTCTCTCTCTCTCAAATCAATAAATAAAATATTTAATATAAATAAAAATGTCTACTATAGCTCCCAATTGCAACTCTGATTAAGAATTGTAGACAACTGCCCCGTGCTTCTGGGATAAAATCTGAACTCTTGACTTGTGTACAAGCCTGACTTCAATGTGTCTTTCTAACTTCAACTCCTGTCATCCCACCACCTGACTGGCTCTGATTTCTGAGGAACTGTCACTGTCACTCTCAAATCCTTCTTCTGCATGGCTCTGGGACGCTGCCACGCTGGAAAGGTCATCCTTCCCCACCTCCACCCGAGGACTGCCCACTCATCTCTCAAAGCCCACTTCAGGGAACCCTCACCCAAATCTCTGGCAACATGAAGGCGGCCCTCTCTCTCTGCACTTTGCTCCACCACAGCAGTTAGTGGACACTAATGCTTGGTGGATAAGAATGGTCCTCCCAAATTGAAAAGAGAAGTAAAAACTTTAAAAAAATAAAATAAAATTTAAAACTCTATGCATATAATCAAAAGTTAACAAATTTTTTTATGCTATCAAAAATTCTAAACCAATAGATGAACTTTGGCCCAATATCCCTACTCCTCACTGTGTCCTGAAGATTCTCCCTGAACAAGTGAATCAAGTTAAGACATATCTGAAAATTCTCACTAAGCCAAGAAACACAGAGAAATAAAACACCCTTAAATCCCAAAGGGACCCGAGCCCAGGTCCAGCCTCAGCCTGGGTCTGAGATGGGATAATGGCAAGCAGCTGAAATTTGTTGTGAAATGCTTCTTGCTGATAACTAAATTACTTCCTGCAAAACAAATAAACAAATGAAACATAACTACTAGATACAGCTGACCTGAAGCTGAAATGACTGCCTTGGTCTTATTTCTGTCCCCTCCAACCACCTGAGAGTGAGGTGGTGAGTCCCAGAGCAGCACCCTGGAGCCATGGTGTGGAGGACAGAGCCCACGGCTCCCAGGCCCACGGCCTAGGCTCTGCATTTGTGCTAGATGAGAATTCAGGACTGACCAGCTCCATTTCCCCTGGTTCTCAAGTCAGCCTGTCTTCATCTCTTGTTTGGGTATTCTTCCCCTACAAAGGGTCCCTTCACAATAACTTATTCTGCCTTCCTTGTTTAAGATGGCAGTGTGCCCTTTGCTCTCTTTCATCTTTGCTTTTCTCTCGCCAGTAGCCTTCTGAGCACATAAAGTTTTTGAATCTCTTATTCGTGGACTTCCCACTTTTCCAGGTCTCTGAAAGTTTGTAATGGAGCCCCTCACGTCCCCAGGACACGCGGCTCTCTTTTCAGGTGGGAAAGCAGTAATGCTAATTTCCACCAACTGACAGGCTCTTCGTGGAAGCTGATGGCCAAGAAACAGTAAAGAAAAAGAAAATCAGAGAGAGACATGTGTTCCGGCCAGGTTAACCAAGTCGTGGTTGTCACCCAGAGAGGACCAAGCACAAGGGCAGGAGCTGCAGGACACAGGGAAATTGCTTTGCCACATCTTGTCCCACCTTCAGCAAAGGGACTCGGTGGGCCTCACTGGACCACCCCCACCCTTCCAACTCATGGGGCCTGAGAACAGCTCTCAGAGGCAAGAGAGGTGATCCAACTCACCCAGTTCCTAACAACCGTTCCTAAGAACATTCAGAACAGAATGTTTAAAAAAAAAAAACAAACTTTTTTTCCACAAGGAAGAAAGGCTGAAGTCATTAGCAAAGGAAAATCCCAAGAGGGATCATTGCTTTCCCAAACAACCTCTCCAGGCTAAGGAACATGTACCAATACCCATTTTGTACCCAGGGAGAAAAACTTTTTATAACCTTACAAAAAAGTTACATAAACAACACTATCCCCTTTGTTGGTTTCTTTTTTAAAAGGGATTGTTTTGAAAATAGATAATTTTACTGATCTGGGAGCCAAGAATTGTTGCTCTGTCTTGAGGAGCTAGCTGTTGGATGCCCCTTCTGGCAAGACTGTTTGTTTGCCTATGATTATGCATGCTTGCTGGGGACATAAAACAGCTCCTCCAGGCTCTCGGGATTGGACTGAGCGGCACCTGCATGGGCTCAAGTCCCCGCTCTTGCTCTCACTGAGTACCAGCCTGCTCACTCAGCCACTCACCCAGGATTTCCTCAAATCAAAGCTCTTTCTTATTGAGGGTACAAAGGTGGATGGGACTGAAGGTTGAGAATGTCTTTACAGGCAAGATGACCAAGTAAATGATACACAGCAGGCAAGGGGAAAGAAAAGATGAGAGAAAAGGTACACTGCCAGATAAAACACACCAAGATAGAACTAGTTCTCTTGAACGTATTATTTCCAGTAAAATGTCATACCAAAAGAAAGAAAGAAAGAAAGAAAGAGAAATAGGGAAGTAAAAAGGAGGGAAGGCAAGAAGGGAGGAAGAGAGGAAGGGAGGGAGGAAGGGAGGGAGGGAGGGAGGAAGCCCAAGAGAACAATGGCTTACACAGGTATACTCCACAGAAACCTGTGAAGTCAGCTTCTACCTTCCCTACTCAATCTCAAAGGAGATGTTGCAGATTATTAACTTGAGGAAAAGTTTACAGAATCAATGCTGCTCTGAGTCAAGTGACTTTTATGCAAAATAATAGGATACAACCTAGCAGGAGGGGACCTTGAAGTGCATGCTTTGTGCATGTAAATCTACTTGAGAAAGAACTAAAGAAATGTCTACAAATGTATGCTCCTCAATACAAAAATACAAAACCAAGTCACTTTAGGGGAGGACCAAACTCAGCTTCTTTCAAATAAGGACGCGTCCCATGCACATTCTCTGTGAGGTGGGTATCTGAATTCTCCAGCTATAATCACATGCCTTGGCAGTTTGAGTTTTCTTCTCTTTAGTTATGGCCACTCAGAATAGTAATTTTGATTTTAAACGTTCTTCCCCAACAAAAGGATCTAAAGGAAGTGTTTGAGAAGTTACATATGCTGTATAATGCAACAGAACGTTTTTAAAGCCACATTTTCAATGTTTAATTTTTTCTACACAACACCACTTCAGAAATAGCCAAGTCCTTCCCTCAAATATGGAAGCTTCCCAGAGGGGAGAGACCCTTTCACTACTCTGACCCCAGGACCAACCCCAGAGCCTGGCTCAGAGTGGCACTCAATAAATACTGGTTGAATTATCACTAATAAGAACAAACATGCACAAAGTTACAACCACTGACTTCCACCTTCTGGAGAACGCCCTTCCTACAAACACTGTCAGCAGAGTAATTTTCTGAGAGAGGAGAATGTTTTTAAATTGGCACATCAACATTTAAAGAATGAGCTGAGGGTCTGTACTTGTTGATTTACAAAATCACATCAATTTTATTCATTTTGAGCTGAGAATCAGCTTGGCAACATGAGAGCAGGCAGAAATGTGGGCATGTTGATTCTTTAGTGACCCTGCCAGTCAGCAACTCCTGTACCTCAACACAAGTGCATTCTTTGCTATTTTTCTTGGAAAACTATGAGTGTGCGATGAGTCCGTCTTATCAGCTTCCAGGTGTAGGCAGACCGCCCAGTCACTTCAAACAGGGAAACGGGCAGAGGGAGGGACTCCGAGTAATGGAACCCAGGATGTGCCTGCTGGGGCAGAGCCTTCTCAGATACAATCCCGGGTTATTTCCATGTCACCTGGGCTTCCCACTGCTTTCCTGGATTTTTTCTTTCTTTCTTTTTTTTTTTTGAAGATCCTTAGTAATCCACATAATGAAGGGTTTTACTTACCCTTGGAAAGGAAATAAGTGAATATAAACAAACTGCATTATTTCTCACTCTATCAAACCTATGTTTAACCCTTTGTGAACACAGTGATTGAAACAAATAAATAAAAGAGAACAACTGCTCTTCAGTTTAAGCAGATGTGCCTTCTGTGAGGATCTCATACTTACCAGGTATTGAACAGGCTGTTTTATGTTGATCTGAAAACAGCCATCTCTCCCTTTCTTTTCTAGTATTCAGGATCATTGCTCTCCTCCCAGTCCCGTCCACATGCGGGAAATTGCCTGGGGAAAGAAGGCACGGTTTTGACTCTTCCCTGTCCTCTCAGACTGACTCTGGCCCTTCTTGCTCTGTCATCACCACCAATGCACTGGTTCCCCCCTCCCTCAGGGACGGCTCTTGGGAACGTATATGTATTACTTTTCTGACACCTTTTAAGTGGCTGTGCCCTTTAACATGGCAGGACACCTGTTCCTGAGGCCCTTCTCCCCAGCAGCTTCCAAAATCTATGGCAACCTTCTGAAAACAACAGCTTCCTTGGTAAATCAGTAGAGTCGACTCTAGCAGCGACTCACATATGCACATATGCACATATGAATTGGAGCTGATGGTTTCCATGTGTGCTTCTGCTGAATTCTGCTCTTGAGTTCTCAGACCTGCTTTGCTATTTTCTGCAATGTTGAGAAGGGCAACCCCCTTTCAACACCAGTTAAATACTCGGAAGACGCTGGAATTCATGCTACTTTCCTCTCTAAAAAACCAGGAAAAAGACTCCTGGATTCTTTTCTCAGTACCAGTGGTTGAGAAACATTCTGTAGCTCCAGACTACAAAATAGTTGGGGCCCCATGATCTTTGCTGCAAAACAGATAGATGGAAGTGGCAAGGAGCAACATCAAGGCTATATGGAAATTTCTGATAGAATTTGTAGAACTAGACTTTGAGAACTAATTAAATTTGTTCATTTATTCACACATCTATTCACACACATTTTGAGTGCGTGTTCATTGTTACCCATTGTGTTAAGGGCTTGGGGAACAGCTTCTACAATTCACTTGCCACCATGAAGATCTTCCACAGTATTATCTGACTTCATGTGTGAAATTTAGAGTGCTCTAGCTTCAACACAACATCGTGATATACAATGTTTATTGAATAAATGTTATTCCTGGGAAGCACAAGTTTGCACATTTGTAAATACCAGTGCAACAGCTCTCTCCTTAACCTATTGAGATTGTCAACACACCCTAACACTGCTTTGTTTTGTTGACTGTATACAGACTGAAATATAAAAACTAATCTAGACCCACTGGGTGCGTTGACTTGGTAACGAGGACTGAAGCTCAAAGCCAGCAATGGTCACCCTGCACCTAGCTCACGTAAGGACTTGGCCAGCGTGCTTTCTGGTAATACAGAGCTAAACGGCATCACTAAACTTTGCTACACAGGCAATGCTGTCCAAACACATGGGTCATCCAAGAAATATGAAGCCAAATTAAGAAGGCCAAAATTTCCTTTGAAAGGCCAGCAGACAGCATGGCGCCAACATGACATCAAGCTCCTGACCAACATCAACTATTATAAATCAGTGGGAGCATCTAACCTCATTGAGTACACACCCACCACAGAAGTCACAACTGACTTCTTCAGCAGTTCCACTAGTGTCCCCTTTCAGCACTTCTGAATATTAAACTACCAGGACAGAACCAAAGTCACTTAAGTCCTGGGATCTGATTGATCTACCAAAATTGAAACCACATTTATTATAGTGTAAGTCCACAGATTAGACAGCCACCACACCAAATCACACCAGCAGGAACTTCTGGGGAGTTATCGGATGGCAGAAGACAAAGGAAGTCTTCTGGGTGGTGGTTACAGATGTGAGACACACACATCAGTGTCCAACTAGTAGAGCATCAACTTTACATTAATTAATTCTTAGAACGAGAACTAGAAAGCTTGGGTTAGGTTTCTTGGTAGATTTGGGGAGGGGTGTGGACAGATCTTAATTTTTTACTCTACTAAATACCATCATTCTACCAAATAATTCCCCATCCTCCACTATACCTCACTGAAACAGCTGGTGAGTTAAAGCAAACACTGAGCCAAACCAATAATGATAATATAAAATCATGTAAACAAGAGTGTAAGAGCATATTTCACATGTGATTTTTCTTTGTTGAGGTAACTGGAAAATAGTCACCTACTTACAGTAACAGAGCAAGTGTCCAGGTCTGCACCCGAAGGCTCTTCTGCTAGATAAAGGCAAAGAAAAGAGATTCAAACTTAAGCCAGGCTGAACTACTGTACTGAAGAATCATTCCCAGTGATGCCTGCAACCCGTAACATTTCATCATAAGCTACAAACTAGGAAATTAAGTACTTTCAGCTCAGTGTTATGGGGGAGAGGAGGCACACACTAATTAAGATATGATACTCGATTATGTTCAGGTGCTCTATTTAGAAATCACAGTCCTTAATCAAAAAGTGAGGGGGATTTATTTTTTAAAAAATCATCCCAATACAGTGAAGATCAGTAAAGAAAAGAGATAGGGAAAATGTAAAAAAAAAAGTCCATAAGTTTGGTGCTTTTAACTTATATTGAATTCATAATTTTAAAAAACCAATGCATGACATTTCAATACATAAACCCCCATAAGATAGCAATGTTAATATGTAAGTTCACAAGGAAAAGTCCAGAGGAAATGGTGAGCTGTAACTTCCATTAAAGTTTATATAGTCCATCCACCCCAACTTTATAGACGAAAAGAACAGAAGTAAGATCTATGAACGAGTGCAAACAACGGGCAATGCGACCTGTTGTCAAGCAAGCACAGCAACCCTAACAAACCCCAGGATCTGTGGCAAGACCTCCCCACGCCACTGGCTTCGCCATCTTCCCAAAACTACATCTGGTTTGTAGAAGGCTTGAAGATGGTCCAGAGAAGAGAACAAAAGTTCCTGCAAGAATGGAAAGAAGGGTCTCAGACAAAGATGAGAAACAAATGCAAGTAGAGCAAAGAATGCTGTAGATGACACTAGACAACGGTTTCCCTGGCGCCCTCACAGGGTGAAGGTGGGGCTCTGCGCAGGCAGGCAATGTTGTGACCATCTTAACGATTTGTAAATGTGTGCTTCAGTAGCAGTAAGCACATTCCTATTGTTGAGCAACCATCACTACCAACCATCCACAGAACTCTTCCCATCTTGCAGAATTAAACTCTGTATAAATCACTACCCCCACCCCCTGACCCTCCAGGCCCTGGCAACCACCATTCTCCTTTCTGTCCTGTGAGTCTGACTACTCCAGGTACCTCACATAAGTGGAATCATGCAGTATTTGTCCTTTTGTGACTGGTTTATTTCACTTAGCAAAATGTCCTCAAGCTAAGGACTATAGACATACTTCAGAGCCATTGCAGGTTTGGTTCCAGACCACCACAATGAAGCAAGTCTTCATTGTTTTGCTGGTGGAGAGTCTAGCCTTCAATTTGTAAAAAAAAACACCAACATTTGTGAAATGCAGTAAAATGAGCTATGCCTGTATCTTTTAAAAAGGCATTTAGTATCAGCTGAAGGTGCTGACCAGCTGTTTTCCATCTTCCATAAGAACAGAGAGAACGAGTTTACACAGCAAGGGTAGGAAAAGCTGTCAGATGCGGGAATAGAAACTCTCTTAAATAAGAAATTGCCTTTATCACTAACAGAAATGCTATAAACAATGTGTTAACACATATTGAATTGACTTATTTCCTTATGATAAGATCTCTTAAAATATGAAATTAATTCACAAGCTCTAATCAGGCTTCTGACTGTGGTGTGGGAACTATTAAAGAAATAAAACATATTGTCCTTTTCCTTGAAAAACACAATTTACTGCCTGACCTGTGATGGCACAGTAGTAGATAAAGCGTCGACCTGGGACATTGAGGTTGCCAGTTTGAATCCCTGGGCTTGCCTGGTCAAGGCACATATGGGAGTTGATGCTTCCTGCTCCTCCCCTCCCTTCTCTCTCTCTCACTCTCTTGCTCTCTCACTCTTTCACTGTCTCTCCCTACCCTCTCTAACAAGAATAAATTTTTAAAAAACACATAATTTACTCTAGGAAACAATCAATATTATGTTCTTCAAGTTCTTATGGTACTCACCACATTTACCATAAACCAGGGATGGCAAACAGCTCTGAACTCAAGTGTCATCTCTTATAAAATGTTAAGGACTGCCTAAAGCCCTGTGATGAGTTCTGATCCCAAGATTGAGCACAGAAAGTTACTGTGATTAGTTATTGCTGTTTGTCATGGTCCAGAGGGACAAGCAAAAGTAAGAGTGTCATACTCAGACCATTCCTGTCAAAGCTCTTGTACTTTGTTATGCATTATTGATTGCCTAGAATTGATCAACATTTGTTTTGTGCTTTTTTCTCCAGCTAAAATCGGCTTCACAGTCGTCATCAGTACTGCAGACTACACTCATTTAGCATTCCCACAGACTAGCATGGTACTAGAAACTGTATAAAGGCACAGTAATACGACAAGACACAGGGAACAGCTTTTGGGAAGAAGGCAGAGTAGAAAGCACTGGGAATGTCCCCCCACCAAAACAAGTGCCCTGGCAGACTGTCTGATGTAACTATTTTGGGACTCTGGTGTCTATTGATGGCTTGGAACATCCAGGGGAAGACTTAGATGGTAAATTGTGGTTAATTTTAATCCTTTCCATTTCTTGCCCCAGAGGCAACTCCCGATGCCCCACCCTCAGCAATGTGGTAGGCAGTTGCCCTTGTTCCTGGAGCAGGCTGCCCACAGCTTGGGGGAGTTAGGGTGGGCACAGCTGCAGGGGTCTGTGCTCTGATTGCTGATTGCTGCTTCTGATGACAGAGGGACAGACAAAGAGGCAGGAAGCCATTGCCATTGTACCTACCCTATTGTTGCAAGACCCTTTCTCTGTAACTGAAGTGATTCCACTCTAAGTCTAAAGGCTGGTGCCCTTTGCCCCATCTAGAACATTTTCTCTTTTATTCCTTTTGGGAACCAGACATTACAAACTAAGTTATTCAAAAACAATTGCGTATATAGGGGAAATTAGAAAGTGACTACACATGTCCATGGAAAGGCTCAGAACTGACCCAAGATTTTAAGAGAGAAAGAACAGGGCTGAGAGAATAGTTGAAATAATTTCTGAGAACTTCTTATATTTGATGAAGTACATGAATATAAAAGTCCGAGAATCTCAATAAACTACAAGTAAAATAAACTAAAAAAGACCAATAGCAAGACACATCATAATCAAACTTTCGAAAGACAAAGAAAGAATCTTGAAAGCAGCAAGAGAGAAGAACTTGTCATATACAAGAGCCCCTCAATAAGATTATAAGCAGGTTTCTCATAAGAAACTCTATAGAGGCCAGAAGACAGTGGGCCCATATATTCATAGTGCTAAAAAAAAAACCCAAAACCTGAACTAAGAATCTTATTATCTGGTAAAACTGTTCTTCAAAAGTGAGGGAGAAATTAGGGCATTCCCAGATAAACAAAAGCTGAGGGAGTTCTTTACCACCAGACCTGCCCTGAAAGGCAAGCTCAGCACAGCTCTGCAGGGTGAAATAAAAAGCACCAGACAGTAGCTCAAAGCCATAAGGAATGAAGCTCTTAATAAAGGTAAATCCTTGGGCGATTATAAAAGCCAGTATGATTGTAACAACATTTATAACTATTCTTTTTCCAAAATGATTTAAGAGACTAATATACTTTTTAAAAATTAGTTGTTTAGCCTGACCAGGCGGTGGCGCAGTGGATAGAGCATCGGACTGGGATGCAGAAGACCCAGGTTTGAGACCCCGAGCTCGCCAGCTTGAGCGCGAGCCCATCAGCCTTGAGCAAAAAGCTCGTCAGCTTGGACCCAAAGTCACTGGCTCCAGCAAGGGGTTGCTCGATCTGCTGAAGGCCCGCGGTCAAGGCACATGTGAGAACACATTAATTGTCTAAAAGCTAGTATTACTGTAATTTTGGTTTATAACTCCACATTTTGTTTTCTACATATTTTAAGAGACTAATGCATTTAAAAGAAGTATTAGTTTATTTATTGGGAACACAATGTATAAAGATGTGATTTTGTAATGTCAATGTAAGTAATGTCCAAACTTGTAAGAATTTTTATGAGTTTATTTGAGCCAAACTGTCAACAATTTCCAGGAAGCAAAATCTCTACGAATCAAGAAAATGCTCTGGAAAATGGCAGCTTTACCACTTATTTTATACATCAGAACAAAGGGGAAGATGTAAGGGGGTGACATGAAATGACTAATGATAGATTAGGGCAGTGGGAGAAAGCAAAAGGGGGGAATCTCTGGGATTGCATAAAAAGTAAAAATGTATATATTGAAACTTCTTCTACATAGGCAGGCATAAAATAGTTAACAGTTAACTGATATGATAATAATAACGAGGGAGTTTGTTGGTTCAAAAGTATATTACCAGATACATTAATATAGATTTCAAAGACAACAGACAGGCTTGATTAGGGTAAGCAATGGCCTTTGTTAGAGAAAAATACCTTCCTAGGACACGAATAGCACCATGACCTGCTTTTACTTAGAAAGTATTTATTTCAGACCATCCTGTATGGTTACTGTAGCTCTCTGAGTCTGTAAGGTCACCATACAGGCCTTCCCTAGGATTGTCAGGTTCAGCACTGTGGCCCCTTATTCGTCCACAGTGACGTCAACCACTGAAAGGAATGGAGACGGAGCTGCACATGAGCAGACTTTTTTTATATTATTGAAGTGAAGCTGGTATAAATTTAAATTAGAGTGTTAGAACTTTAGGATATTAAACATAACCCACATGGAAAACACAAAGAAAATAACTATACAATATACACAAAAGTAAATGAGAACGAAATTTAAACATTTTATTAAAAATAATCAACTAAACACAAAAGAAGACAGTAATGCAGAAAATGAGAAACAAAAACACTCTAGGCATATAGAAAACAAACAGCAAAATGACAAAAGCAAGTCCTTTCTTTTTAGGAATTACTTTAAATAGGTTAAACTCCCTAAGCAAAAGGCAGAGATTGTCTGAATGGATGAAAACTCATGATCCAACTAAATACTGTGGACAAGAAACTCACTTGAGATTCGACACAAATAGATTGAAAGTGGGATAATGGGGAACAATTGTTTTTCATTTTCTGTTGCATGAGCTTTTAGAACTTTTTCTATATATTTCTGCATCACTGATTCCAAGTCTGAAATCCGTTTTTTGGTGCATGCTCTAGTTTTTATGCAATTTTAATTTCTTTTAGTTACAGTTAATGGCATGCATTGTTTTTTAAATTGGAGTTAAAGGGCAACGACTCTTGGATTGAACATAACCACAAGGCAATTAATGTTTACAAACATCATTTTTACATAATTGTAGTTGTTTTTAAATGTAAAAAATTATTATCTGATAAAAAGACCCTCTTATTTTGTTTTAAGATTGAACCATGGCTTCTTCGAGTAGGCATAAATGTAAGAATACCCCTAACACCTTCTGTTATATATGTGGCTGTTACAAACTTCAATGTCAAAGGCATAATATTTCATCATTTGTAACATGTGCATATATTGCCTATTTTTATGTTCCCCTTGGCAATCAAGACAAGAATTGGGCTTCACATATTGTGTGTCATAACTGTGAGGAAATGCTTCATGACTGAACAAAAGGAAAACACAAAGGAATGCCTTTTGGTATTCCCATGGTTTGGCGTGAACCTAAGGACCACAGCAGTGACTGTTATTTCTGTCTAATTCATACAAAGGGCATCAGCAAGAAAAAACAGCATATGATCACATATGCTAATATTCCTTCAGCAATACGACCTATCCCACACTCTGAGATACTCCCGGTTCCAGTTTTCAATGGTTTTATTTCTTCTAAGGACAAAGAAAGTGAACATGGTGATCAAGTGTATTTTGATAAGATGCATGATAAAATGGTTGTAGAATCTGAAGGGTCTTCTGATGCTGAGCAGTCCTTAACCCCTCAGCAGTTTAGCCAACCCAAATTGAATGACTTAGTAAGAGATTTGGGCCTATCAAAGAAAGCAGCTGAGTTATTAGCCTCTAGGCTTCAAGAAAAGAATGTACTTCACAGGTCAGCTAAAGTATCCCATTTCAGGAAGCGTGAACAAAGTTTTGTGGACTTTTTTTCCGAAGACAAACACTTTGTTTACTGTCATGATATCAGTAGTCTTCTCAGCCAGCTAGGTGTTACCACTTACAGTCCAACAGAATGGTGGCTATTTCTTGACAGCTCTAAACGGAGTCTAAAATGTGTTCTCCTACACAATGGTAATGTGTATGCAGCGGTTCTAATTGGTTATTCAACTCATCTGCGAGAAGATTATAATGACATAAAAATTGTCCTTGACTTACTGAAGTATGAGGTGCATAACTGGATCATTTCTGTGAATCTTAAAATGGTCAATTTCCTGCTAGGACAACAGAGAGGTTTCACAAAGTATCCTTGCTTTCTGTGTTTGTGGGACAGCTGAGCTCAGGAGAAACACTGGACACAGAATGAGTGGCCGAAACGTGAAGCTCTGGAGGTAGGGATGCAAAATATTGTGAATGAAGCTGTAGTTAATTTAGACAGGATCATTTTTCCCCACTTCACATCAAACTTGGCCTAATGAAGCAGCTTGTTCAGGCTTTAAATAGAGAAAGTGAATGCTTTCAACATATTATTTCTGCTTTTCCTGTCTTGTCTTTCAAGAAGATAAAAGCAGGTATATTCGATGAACCTCAAATTCGAACCCTCATACGTGACGAAGAATTTGCCAGGAAGATGAATAAGGAGGAGAAAGCAGCATGGCGGTCTTTTGTGACAGTTACAAAGAACTTCCTTGGCAACAAAAAAGCAGAAAACTGAACTTCTGGTTCAAAAAATGCTGTTGGCTTTCCACAACATTGGATGTAACATGATCGTTAAGATTCACTTTCTGAACAGTCATCTTGTTAAGTTTCTCGAAAATCTTGGAGCTGTTAGTGATGAATAGGGAGATGCTTTCATCAAGATGTGAAGACGATGAAAGAGCATTATCAGGGGCGATGGGACAGAAATATGATGACAGACTACTGCTGGAGCATCAAATGAGATTGCCCTCAACAAGTACACAAACGCAAGAGCTACAAACGCAAATTTTTGCCTGAATAGAATTTAAATAAGTTTTGCGCAAATTTTATGATTAAAATAAGTGTTTTAATATGTTCTATTTCAAAATTGTAGACAAATTCTGATGCAATCATATCTTTTAATGTATTAGTGTATTTACTGCATTATATAAATTATTATATTTTCACAAAGATGATGCCAAGAAGACATTCTACTTCATTATGTTAAACTAAATGTTGAAACTTTTATAATAAGATGAAAACCTAAAATCTTGAATTGCAATAAAACTGTAGCTTTCAGAGAAAAACTAATGTCATATTTGAGATCAGCACACTCAAATTAGGTAAGAACAGGTGTTTTTGTGAATGCAACAAAAATTTTGTTCCCCAGTGTATTCTCTATAAATACTAACCAAAAGCAAATGGGGTAGTGATACTAATATCAGACAAAATAGACTTTAAGTATAAAAAGCTTACAGAGACAAAGAAGGATATTATTATATGTTAATGAAAGGTTCGAGACAGCAAGAGATATAACAATTATTTGACAAGAGTGCCAAAACCATTCAATGGGAAAAGGACATTCTTTTCAACAAATAGTTCTGGGAAAACTGTATCCACATGCAGAAAAATAAAGTTAGACCCTTAAACTGACACTATATTCAAAAAGTTAATCCAATATGGATCAAAATTATTGAGACCTAAAATTATATATGAGACCTAAAATTATATATGAGACTTAAAATTATGAACTCTTAAAAGAAAACTTAGGACTTAGTACTTCAGGACATTGGATTTGGCAATGATTTCTTGGATATAATATCAAAGGGACAGGCAACAAAAGAAAAAATAATTTGAACTCCATGAAAATTTTTAAATGTTGTATATCAGAAAAATAAAAAGGCAACCCACAGAATGGGAGAAAATATTTGGAAATCATATATTTGCTAAAGGATTAATATTTAGAATTAATATTACTTCTAAATTAATATTCAGAATTATAGTGAATGCCTAATATTCAATAACAAAACCCAGTTCAAAAATGAATAAAATACTTGAATGCACATTTCTCCATAGAATATAGTATATAAATGGTCAAAAATCACAGGAAAATATGCTTAATATCACTAACCATTAGGGAAATGTGTCAGTTATTAGCAAAATAACAAAAAGACAAATACTGTAAAAATTCCACTTACATGAGATAGTGGGAGTCATCAGAATGATAGACAGTGAAGGGTGGCAGCTAAGGGCCGGGAGGAGGAGGAGTGGGAGTTATTGCTTCACAAAATAAAAAGCGTTATGGAGACAGATGGTGGTGAATTATTCATTATGAATGTATTTAATACCACTGAACTGTACGATTAAAAATGATTATGATAGTACATCTTACGTTACATGTATTTTATCTCAATTTTTTAAAATGGAAAAAAGTCAAAGAAACAGGTACTAAGATAGTAACCTCATCCATTACTCATACATTGACCTGTTCTCTGGATCCCATCCTCCACTTCATTCTTTTGGTCCTTGCACCATCAATATTGCTTTTAATTTTTTAATTTATTTAATTTTTAATTTTTTAATTTAATTTTTTTTTCATTTTGAGAGTATGTTTACTAAAGCTGGGACAGTAAAACAAGGAATTGTTAGGCTAGAAGAAACAACAGGAGAGAGCCTAGCCAGGGCTGCTCTGGCTCACTGAGTAGTCAGAGAAAAAGGGGGCCACTGCAGACAGGTTAAGGGCTAGCCCAGGACAAGCTGCCACTGCCCACTGCTCCCCTGGTTGCAAGTCTTGTGGGTTCGTTGGAGTTTAGGAGACACATGCCTGTGGGGGTAAAAGAGGAGGAAGGGAAAGGCACAGGTGTGCTATCACGATTTCTTCTTTCCTTTATCTTCATTCCTCCCTTGTTCGGTGACGCTCTCCATAGTGCAGTCTTCGTCTTTTGCACAAGTGAAAAACAACTACCATTCTAGGCTACTTCTTCTCCTGTCCTTCCCAGTGGAACAGAGAGAGGGGTCTACAATGGCTACCAAGAGGTCCTTTTCTCCCCTCCTCTTCGGAGCTCTACAGCCTGGGCCTCTTCTTCATGGCGCCTCCTGAAACTGCTTTTTGCACTGGCCATCAGTTGTTCACTAGTGGGAAAATTCCATGCACTCTTTTCAGCTCTTATGTAGGTTGCCTCCCCTAGAATATCAGATACCCATAACCTTTCCATCCTTCTTAGAATTGTTTCACTCCTTGATTTTGGTTATTACATCCCCGTGGTTATTTCTCTTTTCTCTCTGCTTTCTGGCCACAGTTTAAATGGCTGTGTCTTTGGGGGTCAGTACCTCTTCTTTTCTCACCACACAGACTCCTTCTGATCTCTCTCTTCAACAACCGTGATGTATGTCTGATTGTCCAACTGCCTTCTGCACAGTCCACCTGATAACTCCATGTACCTTTACCTCCGCACATCCAAAATTGAGCTCATCATCTTTCTTCCCACTGTCCTCCCTCCCCATGTCTATTCCTCCACACACGTCCCTTATTTCCAACCTTCATCCATGCAGTTGTCCAAGCCAGGAACCTGGGAGCCATCCAGAGTCCTTCCTGTTCTCTTGTTCTCCCCATCAGCCACCCTTCCTCACTGTAAACTCTTCCTCCTGGGGTTCCTCCTCTACTCTCCCTCCTGTCCTTGCACACTCTCAGTGTCCCTGTCGGCCTTCCCCCCTCACCTGGTCACCTGCAACTGACCTATAACTCGTGTCTTCTCCTTTACTCTAATTCCTTCATGCTGCCTTAGAACAGATGTCCTAGGCCACAAATCTTCTCATCTTTCTCCCTGGATCAGAATTCTTCAGTGGCTTCTCATGGCTTACAGGATAAAATCTAAACATCTTAGAAGAGTATGTAAGACTCTTCATGATTTGGTCTGTATATCCAGCCTCATCTTCAACCTCTGTCCGTGACTACTTTAGTTCCCGCAATAATAAAGTCCTTGCCTTTCCATGCACACACACCTTTCTCACTCACTTACATGCTCTGTACCTTACACCTGATCTTCCTTCTGCCTGGACCCTGAACCCTCCCTGTTCACCTAGGACACAGCAATTATTCTTCAGATATCAATGCCTACAAAGTCCTCTACATCACTAAGACTCTTGCAGTGGCAAGTGATAGCAATGCATTTAGATTAGCTTAAACTCAAAGGGAATTTACTGGGATATGCAGCTGGGAAGGATCTAGGGAAGATCACAATTGTGATTTAGCATTTTTTCAAGCCCATTCTCCAGCCTAGCCACTTAACC
This sequence comes from Rhynchonycteris naso, assembly GCA_037038555.1. Lineage (NCBI taxonomy): Eukaryota > Metazoa > Chordata > Mammalia > Chiroptera > Emballonuridae > Rhynchonycteris > Rhynchonycteris naso. The sequence goes on from CM072999.1 coordinate 99,229,860, forward strand.
CAAAAGATTATTCACTTCTTACTCCCTCTTTTCTCTTAATTTTGATTAAGTTAAGCTTCTTCTTTTTTTATCATTTTTTTAAATCAGTGAGAGAAGGAAAGGCAGAGACAGACTTTCACATGTGCCCTGCCCAGGATCCACCCATCAAGCCTACTAGGGGGCAATGCTCTGCCCATCTGAGGCATTGCTCCATTATTCAGCAACTGAGCTCTTCTTAGTGCCTGAGACAGAGGCCATGGAGCCATGATTTGGCCCCTGGGGCTAACTCACTCCAATTGAGCCATGGCTGCAGGAGGGAAAGCGAGAGAGAAAAAGAGAAGTGAGAGGGGAAGGGGTGGAGAAGCAGATAGGCACTTCTCCTGTGTGCCTTAACCAGAAATTGAAGCCAGGACATTCACATGCCAGGCTGACACTCTACTACTAAGCCAACCAGCCAGGGCCTAGTTAAGCTTCTTAAAGAGTATTTTTAAGCCCTGTTTTGGTAGTTCAGTTGGCCAGGTTGTAGGTTTGATCCCTGACACATAGAAGAATCAACCAATAAATGCATAAATAAGTGGAACAACAAACTGATGTCACTTTCTCTCTCCCCCTTCTCTCCCTCTAAAATCAATAAACAAGTAAATTTTTTCTAAGACTAATTTTTAAAGACAACAGATATAGCACTCTAACATGGACATGAAGTAGAGGAGACTTTTTCCTTAGCTGGCTGTTCTATTACATCTGTCAATAACTAGAATCATTTCATGGGCTCCTTCACTGTAATAGAAAAGAATATAAGCACATGAAATTTAAACTGATCAAAAATTACTAATGAAATAATAAAATAACTAGTAGTTCTGTGATCTCAGACTAAAAAGAAAACACACACACACACACACAGTCAATAATGAAAATTGTTCTTAAAGGTGAAATTCTGAAATTCTCTTTTAGCAAAGATGCTTTTCTGGCAGTAAAAAAATAAAATTTAAAAAGGAAAGGGACAAATAACCCCTTCAAAATCAATCAGATGATCCACCCAGGGTAATAAGCCAAGCCCAATTGTAAAACATCTGTGTAGGAAAAATGAAAAAGCATCTTCTTTTGTCCAAAGTCACTATAAGAACAGATTTTCCGAAGAATCTCCTCTTTCTTCTACATCAGACATTTGCGAACCAGAGCCTATGGGCCAAATTCAATTCAATGCCTGTTTTTATAAATAAAGTTTTCTTTTGTTTTTTGGGGTTTTTTTTACAGGGACAAAGAGAGAGTCAAAGAGAGGGATAGATAGGGACAGACAGACAGAAATGGAGAGAGGTGAGAAGCATCAATCATTAGTTTTTCATTGCTGTTACAACACCTTAATTATTCATTGATTGCTTTCTCACATGTGCCTTGACCGCGGGCCTTCAGCAGGCCGAGCCACCCCTTGCTGGAGCCAAGAGACCTTGGATCCAAGCTGGCGAGCTTTTTGCTCAAGCCAGATGGGTCCGCGCTCAAGCTGGCGACATAGGGGTCTCGAACCTGGGTCTTCCGCATCCCAGTCTGATGCTCTATCCACTGCACCACCGCCTGGTCAGGCATAAAGTTTTATTAGAATACAACCACACCTCAACCTTGGGCCTTTCACAAGCATGTGTAGCCCAGTTTTAGAAAGAATTGTGCCAAACACTTTTAGCAAAAATCCCCACTTAATATCTGATGACCCTCGTTATCTGATCCAATTCCCCATCCCGGCCCTCCCCCAGGGGATGTCTGGCTGCCCTGGCCTGCCTTCAGCAAGAGTCCAGTTACTTCTCTTCAGTAAAAACTAACCCTACCCTTGATGTTTCCTACAAGCATTTCCATCCACCAATTTCAGCCCCAACCCCAACCACCACAATCTGCTCCTTAGCTATAAATCTCCAATAGTCCACACTGTATTCAAAATTAAGCCCAGTTCCATACTAAGTCCTCTTTTCCCTTATTGCAACAGTTCCTGAATAAAAAATGTTTTTGTTTTATCACTCTAACTACTATTTGGTTCTAGTTTTCTTTAAGAGAAGCCAGTCACAAAAATCACATATTGAATCCACTTACAGGAAATATCTAAAATAGGCAAATGTGTAGAGACAGAAAGTAGATTAGTTATTGCCTAGGGTAAGGGGACTGGGGGTTTGGGAAGGGCTAATGGAGAGTCTGCAAATAGATACAAAGTTTCCTTTTGGGTGAGGAAAATGTTCTAAAATTGTGGTGATGGGTGCATAACTCTCTGAATATATTAAAAGCCATAGAATTATACACTTTAAAATGGGTGAATTGTGTGATATATAAATCATATCTTTTTTCTTTCTTCTTCTTTTCCAAGTGAGAGGAGGAGAGATTGAGAGATAGACTCCCACATGCACCCTGACCAGGATCCACCCCTCAACCCCCATCTAGGGCTGATGCTCACAACTGAGCTACTTTTAGCACCTGAGGTGGAGGCTCCACAGAGCCATCTTCAGTGCTCAGGGCCAATGCACTCAAACCAATCAAGCCATGGCTGCAGAAGGGAAAGAGAAAGAGAGAGAGAGAGAGAGAGAGAGAGAGAGAAAAGAGGGAGGGAAGGGGTGGAGAAGCAGATGGTTGCTTCTCCTGTATGCCCTAACTGGAAATTGAACCCAGGACATCTATACACCAGGTTGATGCTCTAACACTGAGCAAGCCGGCCAAAGCTAAATCATACCTAATAAAACTGTTTTATGAAGAATATTGATTATGTTCTATGAATGATGAAAAATAAAAACTCAACTACTTTATTTTTTATTTTTTTATTTTTTTATTAACATTAATGTGGTGACACCAATAAATCAGGGTACATATGTACAATGAAAACATCTCCAGATTATCTTATCATTCAATTGTGTTGCATACCCATCACCCAAAGTCAAATTGTCCTCTGTCACCTTCTATCTGGTTTTCCTTGTGCCCCTACCCTTCTCCCTTTCCCACCGTCCCCTCCCTCCCCCCACCCCGTAACCACCACACTCTTGTCCATGTCTCATAGTCTCACTTTTATGTCCCACCTATGTATAAATTCATGTTGTTCTCAGTTTTTTTTTTCTGATTTACTTATTTCACTTCGTATAATGTTATCAAGGTACAACCATTTTGTTGTAAATGATCCGATGTCATCATTTCTTATGGCTGAGTAGTATTCCATAGTATATATGTACCAAAGCTTTTTAATCCACTCATCTTCTGACAAACACTTGGGCTCTTTCCAGATCTTCGCTATTGTGAACAATGCTGCCACAAACATGGGGGTGCATTTCTTATTTTCAAACAGTGTTATGGTGTTCTTAGGGTATATTCCTAAAAGTGGGGTAGCCGGGTCAAAAGGCAATTCGATTTTTAATTTTTTGAGGAATCTCCATACTGTTTCCCACAGTGGCTGCACCAGTCTCCATTCCCATCAGTAGTGCAGAAGGGTTCCCTTTTCTCCGCATCCTCGCCAGCACTTTTCTGTGTTGTTTTGCTGATGAGTACCATTCTGACTGGTGTGAGGTGATACCTCATTGTGGTTTTAATTTGCATTTCTCTAATAATTAGTGATGTTGAGCATTTTTTCATATGTCTTTTGGCCATCTGTATGTCTTCTTTGGAGAAATTTCTATTCATTTCTTTTGCCCATTTTTTGATTGGATTGTTTGTCTTCCTGGTGTTGAGTTTTATAAGTTCTTTATAAATTTTGGTTATTAACCCCTTATCCGACGTGCTGTCGAATATGTTCTCCCATTGTGTGGTTTGTCTTTTTATTCTGTTCTTATTGTCTTTAGCTGTGCAAAAACTTTTTAGTTTGATATAGTCCCATTTGTTTATCTTGCCTTTTATTTCATTTGCCCATGGAGATAAATCGACAAATATATTGCTGCTACAGATGTCGGAGAGTTTGCTGCCTATGTTTTCTTCTAAGATGCTTATAGTTTCACGGCTTATGTTCAAGTCTTTTATCCATTTTGAATTTGTTTTTGTGAATGGTGTAAGTTGATGGTCTAGTTTCATTTTTTTGCAAGTAGATGTCCAATTTTCCCAGCACCATTTGTTAAAGAGGCTGTCTTTATTCCATTGTATATTCTTTCCTCCTTTGTCAAATATCAGTTGTCCATAAAGTGGTGGGTTTATTTCTGGGTTCTCTGTTCTGTTCCATTGATCAATGTGTCTGTTCTTATGCCAGTACCAAACTGTCGTGAGTATAATGGCCTTGTAGTAGACCTTGATATCTGGAAGAGTGATACCTCCTGCTTTATTTTTTCTTTTTAGGATTGCTGAGGCTATTCGTGTTCTTTTTAGGTTCCATATGAATTTTTGGAATATGTTTTCTATATCTTTGAAGTATATCATTGGTATTTTAATTGGTATTGCATTGAATTTATAAATTGCTTTGGGTAGTATAGACATTTTAATGATGTTTATTCTTCCTAGCCATGAGCACGGTATATGCTTCCACTTGTTTGTATCTTCCTTGATTTCTTTTATCAATGTTTTATAATTTTCTGAGTACAAGTCCTTAACCTCCTTGGTTAAATTTACTCCTAAGTATTTTATTTTTTTGGCTGCAATAGTGAAGGGGATTGTTTCCTTAAGTTCTTTTGCTGACAGTTCATTGTTTATATACAGAAATGCCTCTGATTTCTGCGTATTAATTTTATATCCTGCCACCTTGCTGAATTCATTTATAAGGTCCAGTAGTTTTTTGACTGAGACTTTAAGGTTTTCTATATACAATATCATATCATCTGCAAATAGTGACAGTTTTACTTCTTCTTTTCCAATTTGGATGCCTTTTATTTCTTCTTCTTGTCTGATTGCTATAGCTAGGACTTCTAGAACTATGTTGAATAAGAGTGGTGAAAGGGGGCAATCCTGCCTGGTTCCTGATCTTCAGGGGATTGCTTTTAATTTTTGTCCATTTAGTATGATGTTTGCTGTGGGTTTGTCGTAGATGGCCTTTATCATGTTAAGGAATGTTTCTTGTATTCCCACTTTACTGAGAGTTTTGAGCATGAATGGGTGCTGGATTTTATCAAATGCCTTTTCTGCATCTATTGAAATTATCATGTGATTTTTGTCCTTCCTTTTGTTTATGTGATGAATCACATTGATTGATTTGCAAATATTGAACCAGCCTTGCCTCTCCAGAATATATCCCACTTGATCATGGTGTATGATTTTTTGCATATATTGCCTGGATCCGGTTGGCTAATATTTTGTTGAGAATTTTAGCATCTATATTCACCAGAAATGTAGGCCTATAATTTTCTTTCTTTGTGTTGTCTTTGCCTGGTTTTGGGATCAGCATTATGCTCGCTCATAAAAGGAGTTTGGAAGTCTTCCTTCCTCTTGAATTTTTTTTAAATAGCTTGAGAAGGATAGGAGTTAGTTCTTCTTTGAATTTTTGATAGAATTCACTTGTGAAGCCGTCAGGCTCAGGACTTTTCTTTTTTGGGAGTTTTTTGATAACTGTTTGGATCTCATTTGTTGTAATCGGTCTGTTTAGGTGTTCTGATTCTTCCAGATTGATTTTTGGGAGATTATATGATTCAAGAAATTTGTCAATTCACCTAGGTTGTCTAATTTTTTGTCATACAGTTCTTCATAGTATTTTCTTACAATGCTTTGTATTTCTGCTGTGTCAGGTGTTATTTCTCCACTGTCCTTTCTAATATTATTTATTTGAGTCTTCTCTCTTTTTTTCTTGGTGAGTCTAGTTAAAGGTTCATCAATCTTGTTTACCTTTTCAAAGAACCAGCTTCTGGTTTCTTTGATCCTCTGTATTGTTTCCTTAGCCTCTATGTCATTTATTTCTGCTCTGATCTTTATTGTTTCCTTCCTTCTACTGGTCCTGGGTTTTATTTGCTTTTTTTTTTTTTGGTTCTCTTAGATGCAGGGTCAGGTTGTTTATTTGAGCTTTTTCTAGCTTCTTATGATATGCCTGTAGTACAATGAAATTCCCTCTCAGTACTGCTTTAGCTGTGTCCCATAAATTTTGAGTTGATGTATGCTCATTATCATTCATTTCTAGAGACTTTTTTATTTCTTCTTTGATCTCATTGTTAATCCATTCATTATTTAATATCATGCTATTTAGTTTCCAAGTGTTTGAGTATTTTTCAGTTTTTCTTTTGTGGTTAATTTCTAGTTTCATGGCATTGTGATCAGAGAAAATGCTTGATATGATTTCAATCTTCCTAAATTCATTGAGACCATTTTAGTGTCCTAACATGTGGTCTATCCTAGAAAACGTACCATGAGCGCTTGATAAGAATGTATATTCTACTGCTTTAGGGTGAAAAGTTCTGAAGATATCTATTAAATCAAGTTGATCTAGTGTCTCCTTTAAGTCTGCTGTTTCTTTATTGATTTTCTTTCTTGAGGATCTATCCAGTGTTGTATTGCAGTATTGAAATCCCCTACCATGATAGTATTGCTGTTAATCTCGCCCTTTATATCCATCAAAGTCTGCTTTATGTATGTCCGAGCTCCTATATTTGGTGCGTAGATATTTATAATAGTTATATCTTCCTGTTGAATTGTTCCCTTTATCATTATGTAGTGTCCTTCTTTATCTCTTACTACAACCTTTGTTTTAAAGTCCATTTTGTCAGATATAAGTACTGTACCCTGGCTTTTTTCAATTCCATTTGCATGAAATATTTTTTTTCCATCCTTTTATCTTCAGTCTATGTGCATCTTTTGTTTTAAGGTGTGTCTCTTGTAGACAGCATATGTATGGGTCCTGTTTCTTTATCCATGCAGCTACCCTATGTCTTTTGATTGGATCATTTAATCCATTTACATTTAAGGTTATTATTGATATGTAGTTGTTTATTGCCATTTTATTCTTTAAAGCTGTATTCTTCTTTGGCTATATTCTTTCCTCCCTTTGAACTGTTCACAACAGGCCCCTTAGTATCTCTTGCAGAATTGGTTTGGTTTTAATGAATTCCTTGAGGCTTTCTTTGTCTGGAAAGCTCTTTATTTCTCCTTCAATTTTAAATGTTAACCTTGCTAGATAGAGTAGTCTTGGTTGTAGATTCTTGTTCTGCATTACTTTGATTATATCTTGCCATTCCCTTCTGGCCTCAAGTGTTTCTGTTGAGAAGTTCGATGTCATCCTTATGGGGGCTTTTTTGTAGGTGATAGCCTTTTTTTCTCTAGCAGCTTTTAAAATTTTTTCCTGATCCCTTAACTTTGGTATTTAAACTATGATGTGTCTTGGTGTAGATTTTTTTGCGTTTCTCTTTAATGGAGTACTGTGTGCTTCTTGAACGTATGGAATGTTTCCCAGTCTTAATTTAGGGAAGTTTTCTACTATGATTTGATTGAACAAAGTTTCTATTTCCTGTTCTCTCTCCTCTTTTTCAGGAACCCCTATGATGCGAATGTTGTTTCTCTTCATGTTGTCATAGAGCTCCCTTAGAGTTTCCTCACATTTTCTGAGTTTCTTTTTCTTTTTCTTCTCTGCCTCTGTGCCTTTGTTTATTGTGTCTTCTAACTCGCTGATTCGATCCTCAGTGTCATTCATCCTGCTTTTAATTCCTTCCATTGTGGTCTTCAGTTCTGATACTGTATTTGTCATATCTGTCTGATTCTTTTTTATTATTTCAATTTTGTTTCTTATACTTGTTATCTCTTTTTTTAGGTGTTCACAGTGACTATCCATTGTTGCTCTAATTTCTTTGAACATCCTAACTATCATTATTCTAAATTCTGCTTCTGGTAATTTGGTTATATCTGGTTCACTCAGGTCCTTCTTTGGGGATTTCTCTTGATTCATTTGGTTTGCATTCCTCTGCCTGCCCATTTTGTCTGTGTATAAGCAAGTTGTGGGCACTGGAGTCCAGTAGGTGTTCCCTTTGTGTTCTCTAGGTGTGGTTTGTCTGCTGGCCCTCCCCCCCCTCTGCCGCTGCCTAGGGCAGTTGGGTATGGGCGTTGCCAGCATCGGCTTACTGTGGCTGTTGCTGTGATTTTCTCCTCTCCTCCTCAGAAGGGGCTGTCACTCAAGCCACAAGCCTCAGCACTAATGGTAGAGGTGAGCACCTTTGCTCAGCTGCGGACTCAGTTTGTTTCCGGGCTTCCACCCAGCACCCACAGTTAGAGCCTGCTCGCCACAGTTTCTCATGTTGGACGGGGCTTCTGACGTGCTCTCAGCTGTGAGCCTTTGCCTGTCTGGAGCTTTAGCCCCGCCCTCGAGGCCAGGGCCCTCCTGTGCAGGGTTGCAAACCAAGGTTTATTGGGCCGGGCGTAGCTGCTGGCGTGCGCTCAGCTGTGATCTTCCGTTCTCCAGGGCTCTACCCCGCCCCCGCGTTTGGAGCCAACTCACACACGCAGGATGGCAAACCGCGGTTTCTCCGGCTGGGCTACTGGCATGAGCTCAGCCGCGAGCCCCCGCCCATCCCTGGTACTATCCCCGTCCCCGCGGTCAGGGCCGGCTTATGCAGGGTTGCAGAGCAGATCTCTGCCCATTCCTGGCCTCCCGGTTTTCCCCTGCTGGTGGGGTTACGGACGGGCCCACAGCTGCTGGACTGCTTTCGCACGTCCCCTCTGCCCCTGCTGGGCTAGACCGAGCTCACACCGGCTGGGCCTCCGCTTCTGCTGACAGAACCTCGTTTCAGCATCCTGCCGCCACCATCCCTTCAGCAACCCTCAGCAGAGTAGGAAGGGCCCTAACTCTCTATACTGTAGGCCTGGGAGCTCCCTCCCTCTAAGCAGCTCTGCTCTAATTGCTGCGGGAGAGCTTATTTGGCTGGTGTCCTGTCTCCCTTTGCTGGTATTGCTAGTTCCAGGGGAAATATTCGTTTTTGATTAGGGAAGTGATTTAGCCCAGGGGTTAGGGTGGTTGTCCCTCAGAGTGTCCCTTTGCCTTCAGTCCACACTCTCTTCCCGCTGCTCTGGTCCTCTGCTCTGTCCCCGTTCCCCAGAGCCCCGGGTGCATGGTTGTGAGAGAGGTTTTCTGCACTGTCCCTTTAAAAAGAATTTTGGGTCTGAGAGAACTGTCTCTTTCTCACAAACAGTATCCTCACTTGTTTCACAGCTCAATACTGTCTAAATGCCTCTTCTAGGCTCTGGGACTGCAGGCTGGGGTTTTGTTCCTGGGACCCAGGTCTCTCCCTCTCCGCCAAACTCTCCTCCCGCCACATGGGTCTCTCCTGGCTGCCGTTCGCTCAGGGAAGCTGGGCAGCCCTCTGCGCGTTTTCGTTATTCCTACCAGTCTCAATGTGGCTTCTTCTGTGTTCCTTGGTTGAAGAGTCCATTTAGTTTAGTTCAAAGTTGGTTTATCCAGATGATGGTTCTTAAAATTGAGTTATAATCCACTTTGGTTCTGGGAGTTGGAAGTTGGTACGTCTGCCTACTCCATTGCCATCTTGCTCCGCCTCAACTACTTTATTATGAGCAAGATTTTTAGGATTTTCTAAAACTAAAATAGCACAATATATTACAGTGAGAATTTAAAAAAATACAGTGAGAATTAAAAAAATTTTTTTTAAAGTACTAAGTATGTAGTACTAAAATGTATTCTATAGAATTTAACAATTTACAAAACATTTTCAGATCTTTATATGATTGTGACAACTAGTCATTACAAGTTCTGTTTTTGAGCATGTACTAGGAACCAGGCAATATGCGGGTGCTTTGCAAACATTATCTTTTAGCACAGCCCTGACTCCCAAATAGGTAATAATTATTCCTACTTTACACATGAGATCATATTTAGTGTAGGGCTTGACATAAAATGAGCATTCAATAAATGTCAGTCATTAATTGTTGTTCTTTTACTTTTATTAGCACTTATTTTATGCTTAATCAATCCTTCTGGGATGTTTTTCTTCTGTGCAGCCTCCTGTAGTTTAGAAACAATCTGCTTTTTCAAAAGGACTGTCTCCATGAGGCAGGGAGGGCTCACCTATGGGTTCATCCACCCGGGAGCACATAAATTCCACACCACATCTTGGAAACTTGTTCACCTGTATGTGCTGAATGACCAGAGAATCTACATCTACTCCCTTAAATTCGGCATTACTCTCTGCATTATTAAGCACATGCAGCAAAATAATCAGCACTTTTTTTGGACAACCAACCCCACATCTAACCCTACTGTTTAGTATGGGCACACTTACCAACTCCACTATTGTAATGACAGAATGGCATGCGTTGTTTCTCTAAAGTAACATCTTTCAGATACGTGGTGGATTTGCATAACCCTGGTGGACTGGGTAGTTTCATGAGTGTTCTTTAAGTGACCACGATGATTTGAAACTTGATTTGCATGATTTTAAGTTTTTTTCTGGGTCAAGTGAACAGTAAACCATTCACAGAGGACACCTCAGGCTGCTTACGAAAAGAACTATTACATTATTATTCTCCAAATATAATGATCTTGTTTGCCTAATTCATCTTTTATGAAATCTTTGCAGGTTTTGGCACTAATAATTATCGAGTTTTTTCCTAAAATTTTCTGTTCCCTAGGGTTCCATAACACAATGCTTTCCTGGTTAGCTTCTTGCCCCTCTGATAGTTCCTCAATTTCATAGATGCAACATCAAAAGCGTGCTCCATAAAGGGAAAAAATGATAAACTGAACTTTATGTTATAAACATTTGTTCTTCAAAAGATATTATTAAAAGAATGAAAAGGTTGAGAAAACAATGTTTTCATATCCCACATCTCATAAATGATGTACAATCACTATGATGTGTACATGTGTGTATGTAATCTTACAATTCGATAACAAGATGAGCAACCTAATTGACAAATGGGTAAGATATATAAATAACTAAAAAGTATATGAAAGGTGCTCAACATCATTTGTCATTAGGAAACCGCAAATTAAAAGCACGACAAAGTACTATTACTCACTAGACTGGCTATAAAGAAAACAGTAACACTTGTCAGCAAGAACAAGGAGAGTGCTCCTCCATTCCTGTAAGAATGTAAAATGGTAAAACGGTTTTGGAAAAGAACTTGGCAGTTACTTACAAAGGCAAGGACAAACTCAGTCCCACTCTTAAATTATCTACCCCAGAGAAACAAAATCATTCATCCACAAAAGACTTTTACACAATGATCATAGCAGCCCCGAACTAGAAATAATTTAACACCCATCAACTTGATGAATAAATGAATGAACACTATATGGCATACAATCGAATAGTATTGAGCAATAAAAAGGAATAAACTGTTGATATTTATACTGATAATGGAACAGTATGGATGAGCCTCAAAAACATTGTGTTGTGTGAAAGAAGCCAGACGCAAAAGACCACATATTTCATTTATGTAACTCCATTTTACATGAAATTTTTAGAAAAGACAAACATAGAGCCAGATAGCAGATGAGTGGCTGCCTGGGGCAGAAGGCAGAAGTGAGAACTGATTGCAGGGGGCTGGAGGGCACTTTTTGAGGTGATGGAAATGTTCTGAAACTGAGTTATGGTGATGGTCCCACAACTGTATAAATATACTCAATATCACCGAATTGCATATGTACAGTGGGTGAATTTTATAGCGTGTAAATTATGCCTCAACAAAACTGTTAAAGAATTTATTAACAGTTTTATTAAAAAATAGTTAGAATTTTTTACTATTATATGGGCATTTTTTAATTTTTTGGGCATTTTAATTACTAAACTATTTGAAGGACTACAGAGACCACAGGACTTTTTATTACCTGAAAATGACTAGAAAAGACAGGAAAGAACCTGTGATTATATCTAAGGGACAGGGAAGAACTAGTCCTTCACAAAATGTCATTATATTTCAGAACAAGGATAGAGAAAATGGAGCAGAAGCAACATTTGAAGATATAATGGCTGAGATTTTTCCAAACCAACAGAATTCTGGATGTGCGACCAACCCCAAAATACATCTTTATAAAATTTCTGACAACTAAAGACAAAAGGAAAATCCTCCAGCCTGACTGTCGATGGCACAGTGGATAGAATGTCAACCAGGAATACTGAGGCCCCAGATTAGAAACCCTAAGGTCTCTGGCTTGAGAGCGGGCTCACAAGCTTCAGTGCAGGATCACTGGTTTGAGCATGGGATCATCGACATGACCCCATGGTTGCTGGCTTGAGCAAGGGGTCACTGTGTTGGCTGGAGTCCCCTGGCCAAGGCACATATGAGAAAGCAATCAATGAACAACTAAGGTGCTGCAACTACAAACTGATGCTTCTCATCTCTCTCCCTTCCTGTCTCTCTAGCTTTCTCTCTCTCAGAAAAAAAAAAAATCCTCTTAAAAGCATCCAGATATAAATTCAACAGGTGACAAAGCTTAACTATATTTTTAGTGATGCATACATAGGTAGTGTAACTTTTTTTAAAAGCAAATAATTATTTTAAAATTTAAACTATCTGTCATTTCTAGAAAGGACAGTGGGGATGTGATCAGGAAGAGTCACACAGGCTTGCTTGTGCCAGCAGTATTCAATTTCTTCATCTGAAAGATGGTTAACTGAGTTGATGACTTATAATTATTCATTAAGCTGTACATGTTGCACAATGTTGTGTGTACTTTTCTGTACTTTATTTTGCACAGTAAAAGGAGAGTATATTAAGTAGTGCCCTTAAATGTTTTATAAGTGGTGCTGTTGGTTTGTTCCTTAGAGAGATTTTGATAACAAAGATTACTTTCTTGGGACATGTTTTTTATGTTGGTGGTTTCATTAGCATCATCACAGTTTTGTTTTGACCATAAAAGCATTTTTCCCAGAATTTAGAAATATTCATTTTGTGCAGATCACCCAATAAAAAAAATTGACCAAAAACAGTATTTTCAAAACTAAGAGAACAGTTGATTTAAAAATGACTACCAAATATAATTGCAGAACCAATAGAATCATATGCTATAAATATGGAATAATATTTTGTGGTGAGTGGATGGGCAATTTTTATATATATTTTTGGCACTTAAATCAGTTAATTTCAGTGTCTGCTTAAGAGCTATTTATTTTTAAAAATCAAGACAGATTTTAATACATAATACATTTTTGGTATTATTTGAGCCTACATAATTAGCCTCCTATTATTTCTTTCTTAAGCCAGCAGAAAACTGTTTCTGTGTAATAAATCTTCACACTCCATATATAAACATTCCATTTGAGCCTGTGCTGTGGTGATCACAGCATAGTTAGTGGCTTTTTATTTTACTTCTGAGTCTGATCTGGTTCTGAGCTAGCCCCAATTCTTGAGGTCTGCCCATTTCTGAGTCTGTCCAGTTCATAGGGCTTTGGTGATGAAGGATTCCAATACTCTGTTTGGGTTGGGGCAAACATAAGGTAGAAAATTATAATATTACAGAAGCCACAGAGTTAGGGTTGTCTTTACATCAAAACAAGGATAATTGGACCTGGAAAATTATCAGTTTCATGAAATTCTTTTTGGAACTGACTATACCTTAAAATGTCAAGGAATAAATGATCCATGGCTTGCCTCTTAGCCTAAGGTGACCGACCAGACGTCCCGCTTTTGGCGGGACAGTCCTGATTTTTAACAATTTGTCCCACGTCCCGCAGCATTTTAAAAAAGTCCCGATTTTTGGAAAGAATGCACAATAAGTTAGGGAACAGCGGGAGAACGGGAAGGGAATATACGGTTTTCAGGGGGAAGACCCTGCCTGGACCGGGAAGCTCCCGCACTGCCGCAAGAGCTGGCTGCCCCATGCAGGGCCCCAAAACAAAAAACTCCATGTGGGACGTACCTGCTGGTACAGCGGCTGTCAAGTCCCCTAACTACACATAGGCCTGAGCAAGTCGCTTGGTCTCCAGCGGGCGGCGGGGATGGACGCAGGGGAGTGCTTGTGCAGCTCCTGCATTGGTTTCTGGACCGTGTAACCTGATCCCTCTGACTCACTCAAAATTTCCCATATAGTAATATTTCCAAAAATGATCTTTTTAATGAGATATCATTATTTTAAAAATATATTGATAAGGAAAAGGTTAAATCTTGGGCATCACCAAAAATCACAATAGAGAACAAATGGTTAGAAATATTCCATCATTTTGAAACAAACCATCTTCCATACAATAATGAACTAAAAATTGTGGAATATGCACTGTCTTTACCAGGAACTAATGTTGCCACTGAACACATTTTTTTCTACGCTAAATAAAGTGTGGACATCAGAATAATCACAATTAAGTGTTGAGACTTTGAAAGCCATTTTATGTGTGAAATATAATTTAACAAATTCTTGTGAAAAATTTCATGACCTTGTAAACGACAGCAATCTACTAAAAAAAAAATTCACTCAAATGAGAAATATGCCAAAGAATAAAATATACTATAAATAATTTTTTAAATGTATTATATTTGTAAATTGTACTTATGTTGAAATTTAAAAAAATATATTACAATACTATTTTTGCATTCTATGAAAAATTTTTTTGCTCCATATAGACCAAATTTTTAATCAAGAACCCCACCCCTACCCCACCCCCATCAATGGTGTCCCACTTCACCAATTTTAAAATCTGGTCACCTTATCTTAGCCATGTATGAAAATTCAACTACAATTTCATGAAGCAAACTATTATTATTTCTACAGTCTTACTCCTTCCTCAACACTGAGTTCTACTCTCACTGGGAAGAATATTCCCCAAGCATCCCAAACAACTTGGTTAATTTTAATCTGCCTCCATTGTGTGTATAAGGGTCTACTAAACTTCCTGAAACCACCTCTTTGGTGTTCTGAGGAAAGATATTTTATAGGCAAAAGTTGGTTTAAAAAATAATAACACACCTGTTGGGCAAATGAGTTTGTAAAATTTGTATTTTTTGCGTTTGCTCACTTCTATTGTTAAAAAATGGCGCTGGGCATAACTCGCATTTGTGCTTGCCCTCAGAGCAGGGCAGTTGATGGCAAATTGTGGATTGCATTCCTGCTTGGGAAGGGCCATTGTTTTGCTAATGTTTGCTGGAGAAGGGGTCTTTGTGGGTTCAGCTAGTTTTGCAGAGAGAGAGAGAGAAGGTGCACAGATGAGGAACCAGAGCTGAGGGGCTTTTGCAAGCTCCGATCTCTGCTGTGACTGATGAGGCCTTTGATTCCAGAAGGAACCAGGGAAGATTCACCTGGTTGTGGAACCGGAGAATGTGTCAGTGGCTTTGGGAGCCCTAACTGAAAGGAAAGTGTTTTTCCTGCCTGTTTGCTTATTGGCCGATGCAAGGCTTTAATGAAGGGATGGCCCACCATTCTTTAGCTCCACTGTTTCTTTACCATCTTATCTGAATTCAATGAGAACCTGCATGGCCACAATGGTGGCAGCCACTGGCCATTCAACACCAGATTTACTGGGAGTGTGAGTTAGAGGAGACACCACATATATTGTTCCAATGGTTCCCAAGTGCAAGTTCTCAGATCTGCTTTAGTCAGATATTTCTCACAAGTGCTACCCTTAGAACAAACCATCCTTTACCCTATGATTAGAACCTTCTAAATTTATGTTTAAAAATGGATTTTTTCCCCATGTATGAAAATGAGGTTAATAAGAGATTGGGATGTTTTGAATGATCTTTTAAAAATACTTAAATATTTTTTGAGATATTGTTGGTCTGTGAAATCTAAAAGCATTTAAACCACACTTTCAAAAATATCTTTTTAAACCTAATGGTTTTTTTTTTAAGTCACAGAATATTACAACCATCCAGTGCCTGCTGACATCCTCTTTAATCAACACTATTATATTTAACACATTTAAGCATCCTCTTCTTCCTGAAACAACCTTGAATGAACAAGCTTCAGTGGCAAAAAGCAAACAAACCCAAGAACTTTTTGCTCCTCTAATTGCTCCTTTATTGCTCTCCTTGTTGGTACTTCTATTTCACCAAGTGAAAAGTGGTAAGTCTGGGTATTCCTAAAAACACTGTCTCTCTTCCCCCAATGCCATTTACTTGTGGTAAGAACACTTAACATGAAATTCACCCTCCTGACACATTTTTAACTGCACAATTTCTGTCTGCTCTTCTCTTTACTTCTACTCATTCTTATGGGAACTGCTGTCTTTAGACTTTAATTACCACCTCTGTGCTAATGACTTTCCACACTTTAGGTGTGAGAGCTTCCAGCAGTTTACCACAATTACAATAGTCAAGAAACCATGTGCACTGGGATGGCCCACCATCAACTCAAAATTTCTTTCTTCCACAATGAATGCATTTTGTTCTCCACCAAACTAGCTTACCCTTGCAAATTTCCAGTTTCCATCAAGTACTTTACTGGCAACCAAAACATCATTGTTCTTTTATTCTTCCTTCTCTTTCATCTTCTAAATCCAATCACCCCTCAAGTTGTTTTGATCCAGTTTTCAAATTTTCAACACAAACTTTGGAGGAAAAAATACCTAGATTTTTTTTCCCTCATGTATCTCAGGTATGAACCAGCACAGGCACAGACCAAAAGCCAGGCTGGAATAAACAAGGACTTCCTTTGTCCCTGGCTGATATAAGACAAGCAACACCAAACCAGGTGCCACTCTACCCAGGTCAGGGACAAAAAGAGACCTAGATTTGATTGCATGGTCTGGCACTTAATATCTATAAGAACTTTGGATAAATAATTTGATAGACTAAATGTTCCTGCTGTCCTACCAAAATTTATATGTTGAAGCCCTAACCCTTAATACAGTGATTCTTAACCTTTTTTGAGGTACCGAACCCAATAGTTTCATATGCACATTCACCGAACCCTTCTTTAGTGATAAATAAAATATGATTTTTTTTTCCAAATTCAAGACATAGGTATATGTTTTTTTACTGGTGCACAAAATGAGCCATGCATGAACATCACCTTGCTCAAAGAACAAAACCAACAAAGTGCATGAACTCACAACAAATTACGGTATTACTTTATTCTGGCCTTCGCGGCAGAGGCTTCTCCGAACCCCTGAGACCGACTTATTGAACCCCTAGGGTTTGATAGAACCCAGGTTAAGAACCACTGCCTTAATACAATGGCCTTGGAGATGGGAACTTTGAGAGGAAATTAGGGTTCGATGAGTTCATGATGGGATTAGTGCCCTTAACAGAAGAGACTCCAGAAAGCTCTTATCATGTGAGCACATAGTGAGATGGTGGCTACTTACAAGCCAAGAGAAGAGGCCCTGTCTATTCCTTGATCACGGACTTTCCAGCCTCCAGAGCTGTGAGAAATAGTTTTCTATTGTTTAAGCCATTAAATCTATTGTATTTTGTTATGGTAGCACATGCAGACTAAAACACATACCTACTCTGTGCCTTTGTAAAATGTGATCAGTAACACCTACCCTGCTGGGAAGGTGTTCTTTCATTCTCCATCTCCATTACTACTAGCTCATCCTCGGCCCTCAGCTGCTAACTGCTAGACTGTTGAAACAACTCCTTGAGTTCCTTGTTCCCACTCTTTCCTATTCCATTCTACTCTGCACACCACAGTCAGAATAACATTCAAAGAGATCAAATGAACCATGTCACTCCAATTCTTCAGAGTTGTGAATGGTTTGTTACTTAACTAATGAATAAGATTTAAATTCCTAGACATGGCATTAAAGTATCTCAGAGTACCTTTAATACTATCTATTCAATTTTCTAAAACAAAACAAAACAAAAAAACCTGCTTCACTTCTGCAGGATGGCATTTACTGATCCATTTCAAACCTGGACAGATGAAGTTTCTCCCAGACAGAAGGCACGTGATTTGCTCCTGTCCACCTAGATTTGCTCTTCAAGTTATCCCTCCTCCAGCAGATCTGCAGCTGCTCCAGGGATTCTGATTTCCAAGCTTATACTCCTTGTTTTGATACATAATTATATGCTAACTTCCACAACTTAACTGCTTCAGGTAAGGATGTGTTATTTCAACTCAGAAGGCAGACTTCTGGGGAGCAAAACTCATGTCTTGCTTGACTTCTCTGTAATCCTGAACACCCAGCATAACAGACACACAATCAGTTCTCGAGAAATACTGTTAAATGAATGTGGCATAAATTTGATATACCAGTAACATACATTCTTTTGGTTTTTTAATTATAAAGTGATCCAAATAATATATCACAAACTCCAGGGAATGACGAATATTCTGATTTTTAAAGTGAATATTTTGTTATGTTGACTTCCAAATTTTTAAAGGAGAAATGCTATTAAAGTTACTTTCTGGTCTCATTTTCTCTTCCTGATCCCATTTCTCACCCTCTTGCCCTAGAGGAATCCATTTAGATATGTCTTCACCATCAATGTTTTACTACTTTAACTACTCATATATGTGACCATAGATCCTACTTTTCGTATTTTTCAAATTTATATAAATGTTTAAAGCATATTTGTCCATCTACAAATTGCTCTTTTCAGCTCATTGTTAGATTTTGAGAGCTTTCACACAGGTAATGCAAGATCTAGTTTAGTCATTTTACTGTTCCACAATACCTCATTGTATGACTGTACCACCACATATTTATCTATTCCTTTATTAATGAACACTTAAATTGTTTCCAATTATTTGCTGTCGTAAGCAATATTACAATGAAAATTCCTGAGAATGTGATGCAGCCTACTTTCAAAGCAACTAAGCCCACACATAAAGTATTTAATTCCTCAACAATGGTTCACATGTGTTCTCTAATTTTAAACTTTCAAATATTCTAATCAGGCTCATTGTTAATATTTCACAGCTGACATAGCATAATGACCAGGACCCAGTCTCCCAGCCTCAGGATAGTTACTTTTTCCTGAGGTCCACCAACTCTAAATATTAGTAATTACTATATCCCGCACTCAATATTCCACAGCTAATATCCACCAATAATGTAAAAATGAGTACACTAAGTCTAGGTAAGCATTTTTCAACCCAGCCCTAAGCTTGTTAATGTCAGACAGTCATTATTGGAGAAATATTTATTGATCTCAGCAACGCCAGAAACAGAGAATGAAATGGAGAGGTTAACCCCACAGAGGTGGCATTCTGATAGGAAAAGATAAGGGGGTAGGTAGAATGAACAAATAAGTGAGCATAAAATATATCAGGTAGTGATAAGTACTATAATAAAAATGTAAATGGTGGTATGATAGATTGAATATAATTAGAAAGGTAACTGTTACTGTCCTCACACACACACAAAAAGGTAATTATGTGACATGCTGAAGGTGTTAGATAACACTATGTGGTAATCATTTTGCAATATATAAGAGTGCCAGATCAATGTTGTATACCTTAAACTCTTAAACTTACACAATGTTATTTATCAATTATATCTCAATAAAGCTGGGAAATTAAATAATTAATTAATTAAACTTTGTAAAACTTCATAAGGATAAATTAATTTTTAAAGAAAGAATGGGAAGGCCTTACCAGTGGTGGTACAGTGGATAGAGCATTGACCTGAGATGCTGAGGTCCCAGGTTCGAAATCCCAAAGTCGCCGGTTTGAACGCAGGGTTGCCGGCTTTAGCATGGGATCATTGACATAGTCCCATGGTTGCTGGCTTGAGTCCAGAGATTGCTGGCTTGAAGCTCAAGATTGCTGGCTTGAGCCCAAGGTCACTGGCTTGAGCAAGGGGTCACTCACTCAGCCCCCCCTCATCAAGGCACGTATGAGAAGCAATCAATAAACAACTAAAGTTTCACAAATATAAGTTGATGCTTCTTCTCTTTCTCTAAAAAAAAAAGAAGAAAGAAAGGAAGGAAGGAAGGGTGGGGAGAGTGAGGATACTGTGGAACCCTGGTGCCCAGCAGAAGTCCCTGCAATGATGGCACAGCTCCCCAGTTGCACCATCCAGTGTGGCAGCCACCAGCCATATTTGAAATGTGGCTAGTCCCACTGAGGAGTTATTAATTTTATATAGTTCTAATTAATATAAACTTAAATGTAAATAACCACATGTGGCTGCTGTCTTGGACAGGATAGCCTTCCTAGGATTACAATACAAGTAAGTGGCAGAGATAAAATTTGAACCCAGGAAGCCTGGCACCAGAGTTTAGATTCACAACCACTGTACATTATTGCCTCTATTCTCTGATGGGAGAGATTCTAAGAGGTTATACTTATTTGATAGTTTGATAATGGAGCCTGTTTTTATGCTGACGGGAATCAGTCAGTGGAAAGTGAAAACTGATGATGCAGAAGAGAGAGAATGCAGAAGGAAACATCTTGAACACATGAGAGCGATGAGATCCAGACACAAGGAAGCAGTTGGCCTTTGATGGAAACAGTGAGCTTAATTCTTAGCAACATGGGAGGGCAGAAAGTGGGACTGACATGGTGGGGAGATGTGGATGGAAGGTAATAAAGGAGTTTCTGCTCTTTCCTTTTTCAGTGAAATATGAGGTAAGATTTTCTTCACTGAGAGCAAAAAAAAAAAAAATGGAGAGAAAAATAGAAGCTTGAGAAAAGAAAGAAAAGTGTGATAGAGTTCATTTTAGACAGTTATGTGTAGTAGAATGTTGGACAATTTTGAGTGCCTATTTGAGATATGTGGTCATAAATTTTTAAATAAAACCACTCAGTATAGTTAGTTGTTTCTCTCCAGCAATTTTAGCTGGTTGGATACAGGCATAGAGTAAGCAATTATGTGTGAAAATATACAGATGAGAGAGAGTGACAGCAGAGTTGAGGGTATTTGCAAGGAAATCTTTATACATAGAATCCAAGTTGGGTGAGGAAGGAAATGAGGACATGAGAGTGAGTGACAGTGAAAATATAGTGAATATAGTAAAGTCTGTAATTCGTATCCAAACATGAATGAGGGATTGTTTGTTTTGTTTCATTTTTATGGAACCTGACAGACTGATTCTAAAATTTGTATGAATACACAAACGGTCAAGAAGATTCAGTCAGGGCAGTCCTGAAGAAGCAGGCTGGTGGACTTGTTGTAGAAAATCAGATTTTTTTTTCAAGATATAGAAATTTAAGTAATATGGTATTAATCACAGTGACCAATGTAGTGTTGGTCACAGACAGCTAACAGAATAGAGAACTCAGATAAAAAGCCATAATTATATGGAAACCTGATTTAAAGCAGAGATGACATTGCACATAAGGCTGAAAGGACATACAATAAATGAGGGTGGTAAAATAGGTTACCCATAGTAAACAAATGAAAAGTGATGCTTAGATCATACCCTACTTATGCATTAATGACTTCAATATGAAAATCAAAACTATAAAACTTTTCGCCTGACCAGGCGGTGGCGCAGTAGATAGAGCATCGGACTGGGATGCAGAAGACCCAGGTTCGAGACCCCAAGCTCACCAGCTTGAGCGCAGACCCATCTGGCTTCAGCAAAAGCTCATCAGCTTGGACCCGAGGTTGCTGGCTCCAGCAAGGGGTTGCTCGGTCTGCTGAAGGCCCGCAGTCAAGGCACATGTGAGAAAGCAATCAAATGAACAACTAAGGTGTTGTGACAGCAACGAAAAACTAATGATTGATGCTTCTCACCTCTCTCCGTTCCTGTCTGTCTGTTCCTATCTATCCCTCTCTCTGACTCTCTCTCTCTGTCCCTATAAAAAAAAAAACTATAATACTTTTCAAAGAAAATAATAATTTACTTATAGCCTGACCAGTGGTGATGCAGTGGATAGAGCACCAACCCAGGAAACTGAGGTCCCAGGTTTAAAACTCCAAGGTTGCTGGTTTGAGCACTGGCTCACCAGCTTAAACATGGAGTCATCAGCTGGAACGTGGGATCACAGACATGATCCCAGGGTCACTGGCTTGAGCACAACATTCGCTGGTTTGAGCAAGGGGTGTCTAGTGGGCTGGAGGCCCCTGGTCAAGGCACATATGAGAGGCAATCAATGAACAACTAAGGTGCCGCAACTACATGTCAACACTTCTCATCTCTCTCCCTTCTTGTCCCTCCCTTGCCCCCCCCCCTTTTGTGTGCACTAAAAACCCTGTTGGTGTCCAATTTTCCTCCCTTTGAATTAGGCTGGCTTGAGCAGCAGAATACAGTGAAAATGAAGCCCCAGGACATCGACTGCTAGGTCATAAATAGCCTTGCAGCTTCTGCCTTAAACAATGTGCTCTTTGCACGTTCTTCTTAGAGCCCTGAGCCACCATGTAATAAGTCCAGGCCACTCTCCTGAAGAACAGGTGTGTGGGGGGAGCACTGGGATACCAGACATGGAGCTGACTAGTCAAGCCTTCAGGTGACTCCGATGCCAGCCCTGATCTGACACACTGCATGAGAGATGCTCAGGAGAGAACTGTTCAGATGACACTACATTTTAGGATGTTGGTTACATCAGTGTTTTTCAACCATCAGTCTGCAGACCAGTCCACCAGAAGTTTTGTGCCGATTGGAGAAAGAGTTAACCAATTGATGTTGTATGAATAGACCCAATGATCTTAGTAGAATTCGCTCCCATTCAGGGTGATTTCTGCCTCAGTGGTCCCCAAAACAATTCACCTATTTTCACTAGTCCCCAAGCATAAAAAGGTTGACCACTGGGTTATACCATGACAGGTAACATGATTTTGAACCCCCTTGCCATCCTCTTTATTTTGTTCTAGTCATGTCCTAATTTTTATCATATAAGTTAATGGTGTTATAGAAATATATTTCTTTATAATCCAGTCTGCTTTCCAAAGAGCATGAATCCTATTACTCAGGGGAGTTCCTTGTTTTGACGAGTGCCTCATGGACTTGAGTATATGGAGTTGGAGATAGAAAGTAGTCTCAAGTTGAATTTGAGACTCCTTTATAAAGGAACTCAAAGTGCCTGGGGGAAATTGAGGGTAGATGAGAAACAAGAAATGCTGAGCAGAGAACCAGAAAAAAAAGTGGAGAAAGAATTATCAGTGGTGTCATAGCAGCAAAGACAATAACACTCAGGAAAGTTTGATGGAAGGGATAAGAGGTTAACTTTGGTGTATCCAGTGTAAATCCTCTCCCCTGATAAAGCCTTATGTAAATATATATATAACTCACCCTCAGATGTCAGTGGATTCTTTAGCAAAATTTCATGAGGTAATACATCATCATACAAGCATGATAAAAGGGAAGAATAGAAGCCAGCCAATATCTGGGTTACATTTTAGAAAAATGTTGCCTAAAACAGGTATTCACTCCTGTATCCTAATATTCAAGAACTCCCTGAAACTAGAATTAATCCATTAATAAGAATCTTAGGGTAAAGTTGTTCAATAATTTTGAGTCATTATACTTACTCTTTTTTGTGTGTGTGTGACAGAGACAGAGAGAGAGGGAGAGGGACAGATAGGGATACACGGCCAGGAAGGGAGATGAGAAGCATTAACTCTTCACTGTAGCACCTTAGTTGTTCATTGATTACTCTCTCATATGTGCCTTGACTGGGGGGCTAAAGCAGACCAAGGACCCCTTGCTCAAGCCAGCGACCTTGGATTCAAGCTGGTGAGCCTTGCTCAAACCAGATGAGCCTGTGCTCAAGCCGGTGACCTCGGGGCTTTGAACCTGGGTCCTCTGCATTCCAGTCCAATGTTCTATCCCCTGCGCTGCCACCTGGTCAGGCTCATTATACTTACTCTTATCTAACCTATCTCTCCACATGTAATTTCAGAGAATATCACAGGAAATAGTTACACACTGTGATGAAATCTAGATGCCACATAAATGCCACTCCTCTCTGCCAGTTTAGCATCCCTGTCAGAAAAGAAAAGTAATTAAACTCATCTTACATCATAGGTTCTTATAATTATGCAGCTTCCATATGTGCTCACAAACCCATCCTTTTAATTAGTCATTTTACAATCTTGACAACAATTAGTATTATACCCACCACCTTTCAGAAAGTGTTTACTGCTGCCTGAAACCTGGAGTGCTTATTAATGCAACCATGTTTGCAAATCAGAGTGCTATTGGTCTTTCTCTGATGACTGTTGTACCTTATGTATTGTACCATTGGTCACATGGACAGATACGTGGCTTGAGTTTGCATCTGGTGTTGCCTCCCTTCAGTTCATTGGCTACCTCGAAGGATCCCAAATTCTGATTATGAATAAGGCAGTATCCTAAGACTAGGTGTCCCTGGAAAACATCTAACCCTTGGGCCTATAATTAGTGGCTTTGACACCTTTAATGTCAAAGGCTAGATACCATTACTAGCTTATCCTTGCAACGTTTTAAGAAAATCATAGTGGTCATTCAGCATTTTTGTTTAAGAACAGAAAAGTGAAACGCTAATGTGACAAAGACGGGGAGTTTGTTAATAGAGTAGCAGAGTACAGATTCAGATGTGCATCAGAAACAAAGGGTGCTTATGAAAGCTGCCGGCCTAAGAAATTTGACACTGAAATAAAGCTGCAAAGGTTTATTTCTGAATAAAGGTTTATTATAATAAAATAAAAGTTTATTTCTGAAATAAAGCTGCAAAGGATCGGGGCAACTATATTTCTTAATGTAAGAATAGATGTCCAAACATGATGACAGGTTTAGAAATTCAAATGAAAAGTAAATAGAGGAGCAAAAAATAAAAAGCCTGGCATTAAGGCTAGGAATGTCCCTGCATGCAGGAACTTCCTTCCTGTTAACACCAGATACTGTTGATCCTTTTCCTTACATCTCTTATTACTTTCTGAAGATAAACTATTTCAAACAGTTTGGCTCTGTGAGTGGTAAAGTGAATAAGCATGCCTCTCAGCTTTAACAAAGGTATAGGGACTGTGGAAAGTAAATTGTAGCTTTAAAAACTGCATATACTCCAGTATTTATAAAGCAATGTATTCTTAGTGTGTTGCTCTGTAACTCTGGAATGACTGCATTTGTTTTAGGTGCTCGTGTGAATCTTTAAGAAAGAAGGTGTATCAGAATATACAGGACGGCTCACCTATGTCTATCCCCAACTCTCTTCACTTTTATAGAGAAGGATATTTAAGTTAAATAATATCTTTTCAACTCTCCCTTGCAACAAATGTGTGTGTGCGTGCACATACACGTGTGTCATAAATGAAGAACTGGAGCATTCTTCAGTATTTAAGTTGTTGGACAATATACAACAGAGGACACAAATTCTTATTGTTCACTCCTAATGCATTCAACCAGAACTCATTAAACTCTTTTTAAAATATTACTACATGGTGTCCTGGCCAAGTAGCTCAATTGGTTAGAGCATCATCTCAGTACACCAAGGTTGCAGGTCTAACCCCATTCATGACACATAACAAGAATCAATCAATGAATACATAAATAAGTGAAACAACAAATCCATGTTTCTCTCTCTTTCTTCCTCTTTCTCTCTCTAAAGTCAATTAATACATTTTTTTTTAATGAAACATTACTACATGGCAAATGGGGGAGCTCAAATGATGAGTAAGACAAAGTCCCAGCCTCAAGGAACTCATAGTTTATTCTGAAAAACAAAGTTGTGAATGTTAGGATAAAAGCAAGCAGAGACGACTCTGCTGGGAAGGAGAAAGGAAAGCTTCACAAAGATAGTGACAGCTAAGCTGACTCCCAAAAAAGGAATTGAAGTTCACCAGATGAAGGGAGTAAGATGGTGAGGGGTATGGCTTTTGGAAACACCATAGTCAAGCTGCATTTGCTCAATGAGTAAAACAATTTTCAACTTTTGCTACTTACTAATTTTTATAAACCAGATTACTATCTCACTGTAGTTCATAACTGGATCATTAATTCCTGCATTATTGCTGCATTTACTCTTATCTAAAGAAACTTATATTAGTTTCTTTTACCAAAGACAATATGGTTTGGCCTTCATATATTAAGACAACCTTTGGGATGGTTGTCATTGACCTCAGGTTCCTCTGCTTAGGCACAATAAGAGACACTGACAAAAAAAATCATTGGCTAATGAAAAAGATATATGGAGCCTGACCAGGCGGTGGCACAGTGGGTAGAGTGCTGGACTGGGATGCAGAGGACCCAGGTTTGAGACCCCAATGCAGGTTCATACCATTTGGGTGCAGGCTTGCCAGCTTCAGTGTGGGGTGGCTGGCTTAAGCATGGGATCATAGATATGACCAATGGTAGCTGGCTTGAGCCCAAAGGTCACTGGCTTGATGCCCAAGGTTGCTGGGTTGAGCCCAAGGTCACTGGCTTCAGCAAGGGGTCACTTGCTCTGCTGTAGCCCCCCAGTCAAGGCACATATGAGAAAGCAATCAATGAACAACTAAGATACCACAAGAATTGATGTTACTCATCTCTTTCCCTTCTTGTCTGTCTGTCCATCTCTCTGACTCTTTCTGTCTCTGTCAAAAAAGTAAAAAAAGAAAAGAAATAGGATAATATTCTATTATTGCTTTTTCATTCCATTAGTTCTGAAAAATTCTATAACCAGCCTGTAGCTATATTTAGACAATCATTGTACAGTCTACACAAAAAAACTAGAATCCAAATTGATCAAAATAACATTTTTCTATAATGGATATAAAATGCAAACAAGCTAGAGTAAGAGAGTTGCTAAGAGGAGGACGGAAGATGGCAATGGAGTAGGCGGATGTACCAACTTCCAACTCCCAGAACCAAAGTGTATTATAACTCAATTTTAAGAACCATCATCTGGATAAACCAATTTTGAACTAAACTAAGTGGACTCTTCAACCAAGGAACACTGCAGAAGCCACATTGAGACTGGTAGGAATAGCGAAAACGCGAAGAGGGCTGCCCAGCTCCCCGGAGCAAACGGCAGCAAGGAGAGACCCGCGTGGCGGGAGGAGAGTTTGGCGGAGAGGGAGGGACCTGGGTCCCAGGAACCAAGCCCCAGACTGCAGTCCCAGAGCCTAGAAGAGGCGTATGGACAGTATTGAGCTGTGAAGCAAGTGAGGATACTGTTTGTGAAAAAGAGTTTTCTCAGACCCAAGAATCTTTTCAAAGGGACAGCGCAGAAACCCTCTCTCACCAACCACGCACCCGGTGCTCCGGGAAACAGGGACAGAGGAGAGGAACAGAGCAGCGGAAACAGAAAGTGGACTGAAGGCACGAGGACACACTGAGGGACAGCCATCCTGACCCCTGGGTTAAGTCATTTCCCTAATCAAAAACGAATATTTCCCCTGGAACTAGCAATACCAGCAAAGGGAGACAGGACACTAGCCAAACAAGCTCTCTAGCAGCAATTAGAGCAGAGCTCCTTAGAGGGAGGGAGCTCCCAAACCTACAGTGTGAAGACTTAAGACACTGCCATCTCTCTGAGGGTTGCTGAAGGGATGTTGGCGGCAGGACGCTGAAAAGCGGTCCTGTCGGCGTGCGCGGAGGCACAACCGATGTGAGCTCAATCTAGCCCAACAGGGGCGGAGGGGACGCGCGAAAGCGGTCCGGCAGCTGCGGGCCGGCTGTGACCTGACTTGTGGGGGAAAATACGGGCAGAGATCGGCTCTGCGACCCTGAGCAAGCTGGCCCTGACCACGGGGACAGGGCTAAGACCAGGGACGGGCGAGGGGCTCACGGCTGAGCTCACACTGCCAACCCCGCCGGGACGGAGGAACTGTGGTGGTTTGAAATCCTATGTGCGCACGAGCTGGCTTTCCAGGCTGAGCTCACGTTACTAGCCCCGCCCGGCAGAGAAAACCCTGCAGTTGGCCACCCTACGTGCGCGAGCTGGCGCCAAATGTGGGGGGCGTGGTAGAGTCCGGATCGATTGGAAGCTAGCAGCTGAGCTAACACCAGCAAACATGCACAGCCCAATAAACCGCAGTTTGTGTCCCTGTGCAGGAGGGCCCCGGCCTCGAGGGCGGGGCTAAATTCGGAATGGGTAAAGGCTCACAGCTGAGAGCACGTCAAAAGCCTCGCCCAACCTGCAAAACTGTGGCGAGCAGGCTCTGACTGCGGGGGCTGGGCGTAAGCCTTCCGGAAACGGGCTGGGTCAGCAGCTGAGCAAAGGTGCTCACCTCTGCCCTTGGTGCTAAGGCTTGTGGCTTGAGTGACAGCCCCTAATGCGGAGGAAAGATGGAAATCACAGCAACAGCCACAGTAGGCTGTCGCTGACAATGCCCATAGCCAACCACCCTAGGCAGCAGCAGAGGGGGTGGCAGGCCTGCAGACAGACCACACCTAGAGAACACAAAGGGAACACCTACTGGACTCCAGTGGCCACAACTTGCCTATACACAGATAAAATGGGCAGGCAGAAGAATGCAAACCAAATGAATCAAGAGAAATCCCCAGAGAACGACCTGAATGAACCAGATATAACCAAACTACCAGAAGCAGAATTTAGAATAATGATAGTTAGGATGTTCAAAGAAATTAGAGCAACAATGGATAGTCACTATGAACACCTAAATAAAGAGATAACAAGTATAAAGAATGAAATTGAAATAATAAAAAACAATCAGACAGAAATGACAAATACAGTATCAGAACTAAAGAGCACAATGGAAGGAATTAAAAGCAGGATGAATCATGCTGAGGATCGAATCAGCGAGTAAGAAGACACAATAAACAAAGGCACAGAAGCAGAGAAGAAAAAGAAAAAGAGACTCAAAAAATGTGAAGAAACTCTAAGGGAGTTCTGTGACAACATGAAGAGAAACAATATTCGCATCATAGGAGTGCCTGAAAAAGAGGAAAGAAGACAGGAAATGGAAACTTTGTTCAATCCAATCATAGCAGAAAACTTCCCTAAATTAAGGTGGGGAAACATTCCACACGTTCAAGAAGCACACAGAACTCCATTAAAGAGAAACCCAAAAAGATCTACACCAAGACACATCATAGTTAAAATACCAAAGCTAATGGATAAAGAAAAAATATTAAAAGCTGCTAGAGAAAAAAAGGCTATCACCTACAAAGAAGCCCTCATAAGGATGACATCGGACTTCTCAACAGAAACACTTGAGGCCAGAAGGGAATGGCAAGATATAATCAAAGTAATGCAGAACAAGAACCTACAACCAAGACTACTCTATCCAGCAAGGCTAACATTTAAAATTGAAGGTAAAATAAAGAGCTTTCCAGACAAAGTAAGCCTCAAGGAATTCATTAAACCAAACCAATTCTGCAAGAGATACTAAGGGGCCTGTTGTGAACAGTTCAAAGGGAGGAAAGAATATAGCCAAAGAAGAATACAGCTTTAAAGAATAAAATGGCAATAAACAACTACATATCAATAATAACCTTAAATGTAAATGGATTAAATGATCCAATCAAAAGACATAGGGTAGCTGCGTGGATAAAGAAACAGGACCCATACATATGCTGTCTACAAGAGACACACCTTAAAACAAAAGATGCACATAGACTGAAGGTAAAAGGATGGAAAAAAATATTTCATGCAAATGGAAATGAAAAAAAAGCCAAGGTAGCAGTACTTATAGCTGACAAAATGGACTTTAAAACAAAGGCTGTAGTAAGAGATAAAGAAGGACACTACATAATGATAAAGGGAACAATTCAACAGGAAGATATAACTATTATAAATATCTACACACCAAATATAGGAGCCCCGACATACATAAAGCAGACTTTGATGGACATAAAGGGAGAGATTAACAGCAATACTAACATAGTAGGGGATTTCAATAGCCCACTAACAACACTGGATAGATCCTCAAGAAAGAAAATCAATAAAGAAACAGCAGACTTAAAGAAGACACTAGATCAACTTGATTTAATAGATATCTTCAGAACTTTTCATCCTAAAGCAGTAGAATATACATTCTTCTAAAGCGCTCATGGTACATTTTCTAGGATAGACCACATGTTAGGACACAAAAATGGTCTCAGTAAATTTAAGAAGATTGAAATCATATCAAGCATTTTCTCTGATCACAATGCCATGAAACTAGAAATTAACCACAAAAGAAAAACTGAAAAATACTCAAACACTTGGAAACTAAATAGCATGATATTAAATAATGAATGGATTAACAATGAGATCAAAGAAGAAATAAAAATGTTTCTAGAAACAAATGATAATGAGCATACATCAACTCAAAATTTATGGGACACAGCAAAAGTAGTACTGAGAGGGAAGTTCATTGCACTACAGGCATATCATAGGAAGCTAGAAAAAGCTCAAATAAGCAACCTGACCCTGCATCTAAAAGAACTAGAAAAACAACAACAAATAAAACCCAGGACCAGTAGAAGGAAGGAAATAATAAAGATCAGAGCAGAAATAAATGACATAGAGGCTAAGGAAACAATACAGAGGATCAATGAAACCAGAAGCTGGTTCTTTGAAAAGGTAAACAGGATTGATGAAGCTTTAACTAGACTCACCAAGAAAAAAAGAGAGAGGTTTCAAATAAATAAAATGAAAAAGGACAGTGGAGAAATAACAACTGATACAACAGAAATACAAAGCATTGTAAGAAAATACTATGAAGAACTCTATGCCAAAAAATTAGACAATCTAGATGAAATGGACAAATTTCTTGAATCATATAAACTTTCAAAAATTAATCTGGAAGAATCAGAACACCTAAACAGACCAATTACAACAAATGAGATTGAAACAGTTATCAAAAAACTCCCAAAAAAGAAAAGTCCTGGGCCTGATGGCTTCACAAGTGAATTCTATCAAAAATTCAAAGAAGAACTAATTCCTATCCTCCTCAAGCTATTTCAAAAAATTCAAGAGGAAGGTAGACTTCCAAACTCCTTTTATGAGGCGAGCATAATGCTGATCCCTAAACCAGGCAATGACAACACAAAGAAAGAAAATTATAGGCCTATATCCCTGATGAATTTAGACGCTAAAATTTTCAACAAAATATTAGACAACCAGATCCAGCAATATATGAAAAAAATCATACACCATGATCAAGTGGGATTTATTCTGGAGAGGCAAGGCTGGTTTACTATTCGTAAATCAATCAATGTGATTCATCACATAAACAAAAGGAAGGACAAAAATCACATGATAATTTCAATAGATGCAGAAAAGGCATTTCATAAAATCCAGCACCTATTCATGCTCAAAACTCTCAGTAAAGTGGGAATACAGGGATCATTTCTTAACATGATAAAGGCCATCTACGACAAACCCACAGCAAACATCATACTAAATGGACAAAAATTAAAAGCAATCCCCTTAAGATCAGGAACCAGGCAGGGATGCCCCCTTTCACCACTCTTATTCAACATAGTTCTGGAAGTCCTAGCTATAGCAATCAGACAAGAAGAAGAAATAAAAGGCATCCAAATTGGAAAAGAAGAAGTAAAACTGTCACTATTTGCAGATGATATGATATTGTATATAGAAAACCCTAAAGTCTCAGTCTAAAAACTACTGGACCTTATAAATGAATTCAGCAAGGTGGCAGGATATAAAATTAATACGCAGAAATCAGAGGCATTTCTGTATATAAACAATGAACTGTCAGCAAAAGAACTTAAGGAAACAATCCCCTTCACTATTGCAGCCAAAAACATAAAATACCTAGGAGTAAATTTAACCAAGGAGGTTAAGGACTTGTACTCAGAAAATTATAAAACATTGATAAAAGAAATCAAGGAAGATACAAACAAGTGGAAGCATATACCGTGCTCATGGCTAGGAAGAATAAACATCATTAAAATATCTATACTACCCAAAGCAGTTTATAAATTCAATGCAATACCAATTAAAATACCAATGACATACTTCAAAGATATAGACAACATATTCCAAAAATTTATATGGAACTAAATAAGAACACGAATAGCCTCAGCAATCCTAAAACGAAAAAATAAAGCAGGAGGTATCACTCTTCCAGATATCAAGGTTTACTACAAGGCCATTATACTCACGACAGCTTGGTACTGGCATAAGAACAGACACATTGATCAATGGAACAGAACAGAGAACCCAGAAATAAACCCACCACTTTATGGACAACTGATATTTGACAAAGGAGGAAAGAACATACAATGGAGTAAAGCCAGCCTCTTTAACAAATGGTGCTGGGAAAATTGGACATCTAATTGCAAAAAAAATGAAACTAGACCATCAACTTACACCATTCACAAAAACAAATTCAAAATGGATAAAAGACTTAAACATAAGCCGTGAAACTATAAGCATCTTAGAAGAAAACATAGGCAGCAAGCTTTCCGACATCTGTAGCAGCAATATATTTGCCGATTTATCTTCACAGGCAAATGAAATAAAAGGCAAGATAAACAAATGGGACTATATCAAACTGAAAAGTTTTTGCACAGCTAAAGACAATAAGAACAGAATAAAAAGACAAACCACACAATGGGAGAACATATTCGACAGCACGTCGGATAAGGGGTTAATAACCAAAATTTATAAAGAACTTATAAAACTCAACACCAGGAAGACAAACAATCCAATCAAAAAATGGGCAAAAGAAATGAATAGAAATTTCTCCAAAGAAGATGTACAGATGGCCAAAAGACATATGAAAAAATGCTCAACATCACTAATTATTAGAGAAATGCAAATTAAAACCACAATGAGGTATCACCTCACACCAGTCAGAATGGCACTCATCAGCAAAACAACACAGAAAAGTGCTGGCGAGGATGCGGAGAAAAGGGAACCCTTCTGCACTGCTGGTGGGAATGCTGACTGGTGCAGCCACTGTGGGAAACAGTATGGAGATTCCTCAAAAAATTAAAAATCGAACTGCCTTTTGACCCGGCTACCCCACTTTTAGGAATATACCCTAAGAACACCATAACACTGTCCGAAAAGAAGAAATGCGCCCCCATGTTTGTGCCAGCATTGTTCACAATAGCGAAG
Organism: Rhynchonycteris naso; assembly: GCA_037038555.1. Classification (NCBI taxonomy): domain Eukaryota; kingdom Metazoa; phylum Chordata; class Mammalia; order Chiroptera; family Emballonuridae; genus Rhynchonycteris; species Rhynchonycteris naso. The sequence goes on from CM072999.1 coordinate 99,262,459, forward strand.
ATCTCGAAAGAGCCCAAGTGTCCGTTAGAAGACGAGTGGATTAAAAAGCTTTGGTACATATATACTATGGAATACTACTCGGCCATAAGAAATGATGACATCGGATCATTTACAACAAAATGGTGGTACCTTGATAACATTATACGAAGTGAAATAAGTAAATCAGAAAAAAAAACTGAGAACAGCATGAATTTATACATAGGTGGGACGTAAAAGTGAGACTATGTGACGTGGACAAGAGTGTGGTGGTTTTGGGGTGGGCGAAGGGAGGGGAGGGTGGGAAAGGGAGAATGGTAGGGGCACAAGGAAAACCAGATAGAAGGTGACAGAGGACAATTTGACTTTGGGTGATGGGTATGCAACACAATTGAATGATAAGATAATCTGTAGATGTTTTCATTGTACATATGTACCCTGATTTATTGGTGTCACCACATTAAAGTTAATAAAATAAAAAAAAAGAGAGTTCCTAAGGGGGGAAAAAATGCAAACAAGCTAAGTATCTAACAATTTGGTTTAGAAAATCATGGTACATCAACATAACAACATTATTCAGACTCTAAAATGGCAGTTAAGGTAATTATGTATGATATGTGGGAAAAGGAAATGCAAAATATACATATGATTGTAGTAATGTTATGCTTGTGAAATGTTACTTGGAAATAACATGAAAAATATTTAAATCAGATTTGAAGTGAGAAATTTTCTAGCAAATTTTCTTTAATGCTACTGATGGGTCATCTTTTCATTTTTACTTTCAGTGTGTGTGCATTTTGATCTGAAGTGGGTCTCTAACAGACAGCATATGCATGGGTCTTGTTTTTTTGTTTGTTTTAGCAAGAGAGAGACAAAGACAGAGAAAGGAACAGATAGGGACAGACAGGAGGAGAGAGAGATGAGAAACATCAAATTTTCATTGTAATACCTTAGTTGTTCATTGATTGCTTTCTCATATGTGCCTTAATGGGGGAAGGGAGGGGGGCTACAGCCGAGTGAGTGAACCCTTGCTCAAGCCAGCAAAGTTGGGTTCAAGCCAGTGACCTTGGGCATCAAGACAGCGACCATGGGGTCATATCTATGATCCCACACTCAAGCTGGCAACCCCACACTCAAGCTGGTGAACCTGCGCTCAAGCTGGATGAGCTCAGGTTCAAGTAGGTGACCTTGGTGTTTCGAACCTGGGTCTTCTGAGTCCCGGGCCAACACTCTATCCACTGCACCATCGCCTGGTCAGGCTCATAGGTCTCGTTTTTTTTTATCCATTCAGCTAACCTATGTCTTCTGATTGAAGCATTTAATTCATTTACATTTAAAGTGATTGTTGGGCCTGACCTGTGGTGGTGCAGTGGATAGAGCATAGACCTGGAATGCTGAAGCCGCCAGTTCAAAACCCTGGGCTTGCTTGGTCAAGGCACATATGGGAATTGATGCTTTCTGCTCCTATCCCCTTCTCTCTCTTTCTCCCTCTCACTCTCTCTCTCCTCTTTAAAATGAATAGGTAAAATCTAAAAAAATAAAAATAAAGTGATTATTGGTAGGTGCGTAGTTATTACCATTTTATTATTTATATTTGTGTTTCTTTTTTCTTCCTAAAGAATACCCTTTAACATTTCACATAATATTGTTTTGTGGTGATGAACTCCTTTAGCTTTTTCTTGTCTGGGAATGTCTCTAAATGTTCTTTGGTTCTAAATGAGAACTTTGCTGAGTAAAGTAACTTTGGTTGTAAGTCCTTGCTTTTCATCACTTTGAATATTTTGTGCCAATATTTTCTGCTCTGCAAAGTTTCTCTTGAGAAATTAGCTGACAGTCTTATGGGACCTTCATTGTAGTAACTAACTGCTTTTCTCTTGCTGCTTTTAAAATTCTCTTTATCTATAATCTTTGGCATTTTAATTATGATGTGTATTGGTGTGATGCCTGTTTGGGTTCATCTTTAGGGAATTTCTGCACTTCTAGGATTCATATATCTATTTCCTTCATTAGTTTAGGGAACTTTTCAGTCATTATTTCTCCAAATAAGTTCTCAATTCCTTGCTCTCTTTCTCATTTCCTTCTGTCACCCTTATGATGCAGATGTTGTTATGCTTCATTTTGTCACACAAGTCCCTTAAAGTATCCTCACTTTTTAAATTCTTTTTTTTCTTTTCTGATTGGGTGTTTTCTGCTGATTTGATCCTCTGCTTCATCTAATCTTATATTGTTTCCTTCTAGTATATTCTTCATTTCTGACTGGTTCTTTTTTTATGGTTTCTATGTCCTTTTTTATGCTCACTGTCTTTAAGTTTTCACTAATTTCATTCATTTTTCCCCTAAGTTCTTTGAGCATCCTCACAATCAGTGGTCTGAATTCTGTATCTGGTAGATTGCTTGCCTCCATTTCATTTAGTTCTTGTCCTAGAGATTTCTCTTATTCTTTATTTAGGACATTTTTCATTGTCTCCTCACTTTTACTGCTTCTCTGTGTTTGTTTCTATATATTAGATAGATCTGCTATGTTTCCCAGTCTTGTCAGGATAGCCTTATGTAGTAGGTGTCCTGTGAGGTCCAGTGACACAGTGTCCTTCACCACCTGAACTGAGTGCTCCAGGAGAGTCCCTTGTATGGGTTGTGTGTACCCCCTGTTGTACTTGAGCCTTAATTTCTATTGGCACATCTGTAGGTAGGATTGACTCTCAGGATGACTGGCTGTGAGAAGTGGCCACAAACATAGCATTCGGGCTGCTGTATGAGGGTTGACCCCAAAAAGCGAGATTCACCTCAGTGGACTCTGATGCTTGCTGAGATCCCTGTGCATAAACTCTTCCCATGAAGTTTTGCTTAATTTTTTTAGAAAATCAATATTCAGGCCCTGGCCGGTTAGCTCAGCAGTAGAGGTTGGCCCAGTGTGTGAATGTCCTGGTTCAATTCCCAGCCAGGGCACACAAGAGAAGCACTCATCTGCTTCTCCACCCTTTCTCTCTCCTTTCTCTCTATCCTTCTCTTCCTCTCCCTCAGTCAACGTTCCATTGGAGCAAAGTTGGTCCAGGCACTGAGAATGACTCTGTGGCCTCTGCCTCAGGTGCTAGAATTGCTTTGGTTGCAATAGAGCAAAGCCCCAAATGGACAGAGCATCACCCCCTTGTGGGTATGCTGGGTGGATCCTGGTCAGGTGCATGCAGGAATCTGTCTCTCTGCCTCCCCTCTTCTCACTTCAGAAAAATATAAAATAATAATAATAAATCAATATTCAGATTCTATTAAAGGAGTGTAGCTTTAAAAAGTTATAATGAGAAAATGCATATTTGAAAAACTACTGTATTTTTAGCTCCATAATACGCACTTTTTTTCCCCCAAAAGTGGAGGGGAAAATGCCATGCCCCTGGATTTTATGGAGAAGAAAATATGGTATTTTATTAAATATTGTAACACACCATTTGCTTTAGAATATTTTATTTCTTATTCTCCTTAAAACCCTAGGTGTGTCTCAGAATAAGTACTGATGAGGATGTGGAGAAAAGGGAACCTTCCTGCACTGCTGGTGGTAATGCAGACTGGTGCAGCCACTGTGGAAAACAGTATGGAGATTCCTCAAAAAATTAAAAATCGAACTGCCCTTTGACCCAGATATCCCACTTTTAAGAATATACCCTAAGAACATCAAAGCACTGTTCAAAAAGAAGAAATGCGCCCCCATGTTCATGGCAGCTTTGTTCACAATAGCAAAGATCTGGAAACAGCCCAAGTGTCCATCAGAGGATAAGTGGATTAAAAAGCTTTGGGGAAGGCAAGATGGCAATAAAGTAGGTGGACGTACCAACCTCCAACTCCTGGAACCAAAGTGGATTAAACTTGATTTTAAGAACCATCATTTGGATAAACCAACTTTGAACTAAACTAAGTGGACTCTTCAACCAAGGAACACTGAAGAAGCCACATTGAGACTGGTAGGAAAAATGAAAATGTGGAAAGGGCTTCCCAGCTCCCCAGAGCAAACAGCAGCCCGGAAAGACTCGCATGGCAGGAAGAGAGTTTAGTGGAGAGGGAGGGACCTGGGTCCCAGGAACAAAGCCCCAGAGCCTAGAAGAGGCGTTTGGACAGTATTGAGCTGTGAAACAAGTGAGAATACTGTGTGAGAAAGAGACAGTTTTCTCAGACCCAGGATTCTTCTTAAAGGGACAGTGCAGAAAACCCCTCACAACCACTCACCTGGGGCTCCGGGGAATGGGGACAGAGGAGAAGACCAGAGCAGCAGGAACAGAGTGTGGACTGGAAGGCACAGGGAGAAACACTCTGAGGGACAGCCACCCTAACTCCTGGGCTGAGTCACTTCCTTATACAAAAATGAATATTTCCCCTGGAACTAGCAATACCAGCAAAGGGAGAAAGGACACCAGCCAAACAAGCTCTCCCACGGCACTTAGAGCAGAGCTGCTTAGACAGAGGGAGCTTCCAGGACTACAGTATGGAGTGTTAGGGTCTGAACTGCAGTGCCCTTACCCACACTGCTGAGGGCTTGCTGGAGGGACGGTGGTGGCAGGATGCAGCAACACGGTTCTGTTGGCAGGGGTGGAGGCCCAGCCAGTGAGAGCTCGGTCTAGCCCAGCAGGGGCGGAGGAGACACACAAAAGTGGTCAGGCAGCTGCAGGCCCACCAGTAGCCACGCCTGCGGAAGGAAAAGCGGGAGGCCAGGAACGGGCAGAGATCTGCTGCTAAGCAGGGCCCCATGGGCACACAACATGACCTGGCTTCCGAGGTTAGGGACCCTGTGTGAACTGGTCGTGACTGTGGGAGCGGGTCTAAAGCCCGGCACAGGCGGAGGCTTGCAGCTGAGCACACACCAGCAGCCCTGCAGGCCCGGGAAACCACAGTTTGCGATCCGGCACGAGCCGGCCCTGACCGTGGGAGTGGGGCTAAAGCCTGGGACAGGCGGAGGCTCGCAGCTGAGTGCACACCAGCAGCCCTGCCCAACTCAAGAAACCGCAGCGAGCAGGCTCTGACCACGGGGACTGGGTGGATGCCTGGAAACAGGCGGGGTCAGCAGCTGAGCAAAAGTGCTCACCCCTACCCTTGGTGCTGAGGCTTGTGGCTTGAGTGTGGTGTGCAACCCCACCTGTAAGGGGTGAGGCAAAGGCCCAGACAGGCTAAGGCTTGTAGAGCTTGGTACCAGAACACAGCCCCTCCCATGGACGAGATGTGGAAATCAGAAATCACAGCAACAGCTGCAGTGGGACGGAGCCAGCAACACCCATAACCAACCGCCCTAGGCAGCGTAAGAGGGGATGGCAGGCCTGCGTACAGTCCATACCTAGGGAACACAGAGGCAACACCTATTGGGCCACACCCTTCTTATACACAGACAAAATGGGCAGGCAGAGAAATGCAACCCAAATGAATCAAGAGAAATCACCAGAGAAGGACTTGAATGAACCAAATATAACCAAATTACCAGATGCAGAGTTTAAAATAATGATAGGATGTTCAAAGAGCTTAGAGCAACAATGGATAGTCATTACAAACACCTAAATAAAGAGATAACAAGTGTAAAAAACAAAATTGAAATAATAAAAAAGAATCAGACAGAAATGACAAATGCAGTGTCAAAACTGAAGACCACAATGGAAGGAATTAAAAGCAGGATGGATGAAGCTGAGGATCAAATCAGCGAGTTAGAGGACAAAATAAACAAAAACAGAAGCAGAGCAGAAAAATGAAAGAGACTCAAAAAATCTGAGGAAACTCTAAGGGAGCTCTGTGACAACATGAAGAGAAATAACATCCACATCATAGGAGTGCCCGAAGATGAAGAGAAAGAACAAAGGATAGAAACTTTGTTCAATCAAATCATAGCTGAAAACTTCCCTAAATTAAGGCTGGAAAACATTTCACATGTTCAAGAAGCTCAGAGAACTCCATTAAAGAAAAAGCCAAAGAAATCCACACCAAGACACATTGTTAAAATACCAAAGCTAAGGGATAAAGAGAAAATTTTAAAAGCTGCTAGAGAAGAAAAGGCTATTACCTACTAAAAAGCCCCCATAAAAATGACATCCAACTTCTCAACACAAAAACTTGAGGCCAGAAGGGAATGGCAAGATATATTTAAAGTAATGCAGAACAAGAACCTACAACCAAGACTACTCTATCCAGCAAGGCTAACGTTTAAAATTGAAGAAGAAATAAAGAGCTTCCCAGACAAAAAAAAACCTCAAAAAATTCATTAAAACCAAACCAATTCTGTAAGAGATGCTAAGGTGCGTGTTGTGAACAGTTCAAAAGGGGAAAAGAATATAGCCAAAGAAGAATACAGCTTTAAAGAATAAAATGGCAATAAACAACTACATATCAATAATAACCTTAAATGTAAATGGATTAAATGATCCAATCAAAAGACATAGGGTGGCTGTGTCGATAAAGAAACAGGACCCATATATATGCCGTCTACAAGAGACACACTTTAAAACAAATGATGCACATAGACTGACAGTAAAAGGATAGAAAAAAATATTTCATGCAAATGGAAATGAAAAAAATCCCGGGGTAGCAATACTTATATCTAACAAAATGGGACTTTAAAACAAAGGCTGTAGTAAGAGATAAAGAAGGACACTACATAAATATAAAGGGAACAATTCAACAGGAAGATATAACCATTATAAATATCTACACACCAAACATAGGAGCCCAGACATACATAAAGCAGACTTTGATAGATATAAAGAAAGAGACTAACAGCAATACTATAATAGTAGGGGATTGCAATACCTCACTAACATCACTGGATAGATCCTCAGGAAAAAAATAAACAAAGAAACAGCAGACTTAAAGGATACACTAGATCAACTCGATTTAATAGATTTCTTCAGAACTTTTTATCCTAAAGCAATAGAATATATATTCTTTTCAAGCGTTCATGGTACATTCTCTAGGATAGACCACATGTTAGGACACAAAAGTAGTCTCAACAAATTTAAGAAGACTAAAATCATATCAAGCATTTTCTCTGATCACAATGCCATGAAACTAGAAATTAACCACAAAAGAAAAGCTGAAAAATACTCAAACACTTGGAAACTAAATAGCATGATATTAAGTAATGAATGGATTAACAATGAGATCAAAGAAGAAATTTAAAAGTTTCTAGAAACAAATGATAATGAGCATACATCAACTCAAAATATATGGGACACAGCAAAAGTAGTACTGAGAGGGAAGTTCATAGCACTACAGGCATACCATGAAAAGCTAGAAAAAGCTCAAGTAAGCAACCTGGCCCTGCATCTAAAAGAACTTGAAAAACAATAGCAAATAAAGCCCAGGACCAGTAGAAGGAAGGAAATAATAAAGATCAGAGCAGAAATAAATGAGATAGAAGCTAAGGAAACAATACAGAGGATCAATGAAACCAGAAGCTGGTTCTTTGAAAAGGTAAACAAGATTGATGAACCTTTAACTAGACTCACCAAGAAAAAAAGAGAGAGGACTCAAATAAATAAAATTAGAAATGAGAGTGGAGAAATAACAACTGACACAACAGATATACACAGTATTGTAAGAAAATGCTATGAAGAACTCTATGCCAAAGAATTAGACAACCTAGTGAAATGGACAAATTTCTTGAATCATAAAATCTCCATAAAAATTAATCTGAAAGAATCAGAACACCTAAACAGACCAATTACAACAAATGAGATTGAAACAGTTATCAAAAAACTCTCAACAAAGAAAAGTTCTGAGCCTGATGGCTTCACAAGTGAATTCTACCAAAAATTCAAAGAAGAACTAACTCCTATTCTCCTCAAGCTATTTCAAAAAATTCAAGAGGAAGGTCGACTTCCAAACTCCTTTTATGAGGTGAGCATAATTCTGATCTCAAAACCACGCAAAGACAACACAAAGAAAGAAAATTATAGGCCAATATCCCTGATGAATTTAGATGCTAAAATTCTCAACAAAATATTAGCCAACCGGATCCAGCAATATATGAAAAAAATTATACACCATGATCAATTGGGATTTACACTGGAGAGGCAAGACTGGTTCAATATTCGCAAATCAATTAATGTGATTCATCACATAAACAAAAGAAAGGACAAAAATCACATGATTATTTCAATAGATGCAGAAAAAGCATTTGATAAAACCTAGCACCCATTCATGCTCAAAACTCTCAGTAAAGTGGGAATACAGGGAACATTCCTTAATATGATAAAGTCCATCTATGACAAACCCACAGCAAACATCATACTCAATTGGCAAAAATTAAAAGCAATCCCCTTAAGATCAGGAACCAGGCAGGGGTGCCCCCTTTCACCACTCTTATTCAACATAGTTCTGGAAGTCCTAGCTACAGCAATCAGACAAGAAGAAGAAATAAAAGGCATCCAAATTGGAAAAGAAGAAGTAAAACTGTCATTATTTGCAGATGATATGATATTGTATATAGAAAACCCTAAAGTCTCAGTCAAAAAACTACTGGACCTTATAAATAAATTCAGCAAGGTGGTAGGATATAAAATTAATACTCAGAAATCAGAGGCATTTTTATATACCAACAATGAACTGTCAGCAAAAGAAATTAAGGAAACAATTCCCTTCACTATTGCAACAAAAAAGATAAAGTACTTTAGACTAAATTTAACCAAGGAGGTTAAGGACTTGTACTCAGAAAATTATAAAACATTAATAAAAGAAATCAAGGAAGATACAAACAAGTGGAAGCATATACCGTGCTCATGGCTAGGAAGAATAAACATCATTAAAATGTCTATATTACCAAAAGCAATTTATAAATTCAACGCAATACCAATTAAAATACCAATGACATATTTCAAAGATATAGGACACATATTCCAAAAATTTATATAGAACCTAGACAGAACACAAATAGCCTCAGCAATCTTAAAAGAAATAAATAAAGCCGAAGGTATCACTCTTCCGGATATCAAGGTATACTGCAAGGCCATTGTATTCAAGACAGCCTGGTACTGGCATAAGAACAGGCACATAGATCAATGGAACAGAACAGAGAACCCAGAAATAAACTCAAAGCTTAATGGACAACTGATATTTGACAAAGGAAGAAAGAACATACAATGGAGTAAAGACAACCTCTTTAACAAATGGTGCTGGGAAAATTGGACATCTACCTGCAAAGAAATGAAACTAGACCATCATCTTACACCATTCACAAACACAAACTCAAAATGGATAAAAGATTTAAACGTAAGCCACAAAACCATAAGTATGGAGATTCCTCAAAAAATTAAAAATCGAACTGCCTTTTGACCCGGCTACCCCACTTTTAGGAATATACCCTAAGAACACCATAGCACTGTTCGAAAAGAAGAAATGTGCCCCTATGTTCGTGGCAGCGTTGTTCACAATAGTGAAGATCTTGAAACAGCCCAAGTGTCCGTCAGAGGACGAGTGGATTAAAAAGCTTTGGTACATATATACTATGGAATACTACTCAGCCATAAGAAATGATGACATCGGATCATTTACAACAAAATGGATGGACCTTGATAACATTATACGGAGTGAAATAAGTAAATCAGAAAAATACTGAGAACAGCATGATTTCATACATAGGAGGGGCATAAAAGGAGACTATGAGACATGGACAAGAGTGTGGTGGTTACGTGTGAGGGGAGGGAGAAAAGGGAGAGAGGGGGAGGGGAGGGGCACAAAGAAAACCAGATAGAATGTGATAGAGGACAATTTGACTTTGGGTGATGGGTATGCAACATAATTGAATGACAAGATAACCTGGAGATGTTTTCTTTGAACACATGTAGCCTGATTTATTAATGTCATCCTATTAAAATTAATTTTAAAAAGTTTTGATACATATATACTATGGAATACTACTCAGCCATAAGAAATGATGACATCGGATCATTTGTAACAACATGGATGGACCTTGATAACATTATACTGAGTGAAGTAAGTAAATCAGAAAAAACTAAGGACTATGTAAATCCATACATAGATGTGACATAAAAATGAGACTCAGAGACATGGACAAGAGTGTACTGGCTACCCAGGGGGAGGGGGAGGTTAAGGAGGGGGTAGGGAGAGGGGAGAGGCACAAATAAAACCAGATAGAAGGTGACGGAGGACAATTTGACTTTGGGTGATGGGTACACAATATAATCAAATGTCAAAATAACCTGGAAATATTTTCTCTGAACATATGTGCCCTGGTTTATCAATGTCACCCCATTAAAATTAATAAAAATAAATAAAATTTTAAAAACATTCCTAAGTGTGTCTTATGGTCAGGTGCATCTTACAAAGCTAACAATACAGTAATATGTTTCTGTTATTCTCAGGATCATTTTTAAATAATATTTTGCTTTTCGTGTTGTAATAATAGTACCTTCTGAATTTGACAGTGAGAGAATCATATATGGTCTCTAAGTTTTTGAAGTATAGTGTAAAATAAAATAATTAAAAGAAGCAATAGTCTTTTTTTTTGAGCCTGATAAATTTTTAAAAAAGCATTTGGTGTATAGTATAAAATAAAATAAAAAATAGTCTTTTTCTTTGAACCTGATAACTTAAATTTTAAAAAGAAAGTGATTGGTAATTTATATAAAGACTCTGTGAGAGGCAGGTTTTCACCAGTAGTTGTTCTTCAAGATTGGTGGTATCCTTAAAATATGAAAAATAAGCAATGTGAGAGGTTCTAGCAACTGGAAATTTCTACCAACTGGTACCTTTGTAAACTTCAAGTACAGTGATAACTGTTGTTTGTAACAGTCATGTGTGTAACTGCAATCCTGAATCACCTCTGAGTAACCTAAGGAATATTGTGTTCAGTACATCATTTTGAATGTGTTATTAATTTTAAAGACTTTATGTTTTCAAATTATGTGTGGCATATCTGATAATACACTATTAACCAGAATATTTCATTACTCAGAACTATCTGTCCTCCCCCATCTGTGTTGGTTTCAAAAATAGAATTTCCAGACCCAAGGTATAAAATTTAGTCATTGAATATTTGTAGCAGAAAATTCTTAAAACTGATCACTTTAGAGGCAATCATTGAATTTCTATAAGGAATTTTAGAGATTATCTAATTTAACTCAAGAAACATTACATTTGAGAAACTGACACTGAAGAAGACTAATACATGTAAATAGTAGTGGTAAATGCCCAGAGTACTTTTGCCAAACTAAGGGAAAAAATGGTAGAATTCAGACCCTAGATGGGTAGCTTAATTGGTTAGAGCATTATTCCAATATGCCATGGTTGTGGATTCGATCCCTGGTCAGGGTACATACTAGAATCAACGAATGAATGCATAAATAAATTGAACAAAAAGTCCATTTCTCTATCTTTCAAATCAATTTAAAACAATTTTTATTTTAATGGTAGAATTCAAAGTAACTGAGGCTCCTGCAACATGCAGGGCAGGGTCTCAGAGGAAAGTGGGCTGAATGGAGAAGGAGCTCGGAAAATTAAGTAAGACCCTTGAAGTTAGGGGCCAAATAGTAAGCTGTGCACGTTCAGGATGAGATGTCATAAGGTGTAGGCTGAGAAGAAACTCCTAGTAAAGAACATCTACTGGGCAAAAAAACACTTACTGGAAACTGAACACATGCTGGAGCTCACACAGCGCTGGAAGATTCTTAGTTCTGATCAACCAGAGAGCTGAGCCCCCACAGTGGGATGAGTGCCCTTATAAGAAGAAAACCATAGTTTTGCCATGTGAGGACACAGCAAGAGGGTAGTCATTTGCAGGCCAGAAAGAGGACCCTAACCAATAAATAAATCTGCCAGCACTTTGATCATGGACTTCCCAGTCTCTAGAACAGTAAACAATGAATGTCTATTGTTTAAGCAACCCATTTATGGTATTTTGTTACAGCAACCTAGGCTAAGGCACCTCAGCTCACTTTTTCTGTCCCCTCTACAACCTCCACCTCCTTGGCTTTCAGTTTAAATGTAGAGATCTTCAACTTTCAGTCCTAAACCCACACTACCACTGTCTCAGCTTTAATCACAACAGCATCCCTCTTGGCCCCCTAGTCATGAAGCTCCCTTCCATCTAATTCAGGGTCTTTGTCATATTGTTCTCTCTGTTAGGAAAGTTTCTTCTTCTTTCTCACCAGCTTAAATACACACACACACACACACACACACACACACACACACACATACTTCTTTTACATATTAGTTACATATCACTCCTTCTCCTACTTAACCTAACTAGGTCAAATCCCCCTATTATAGACTTTCATTATACGACATTATTCTCAAGAGTACTAAACACCATGGAAATTATGTCCTTTTTATTTTAATTTAGTGTCTGTCTTTTATACTAGACTGTGAGCTCCTGAGTAAATATTTATAAAATAAATGGATGAATGAATGCCCTCTGCAAATTATTATTTCATAAATTGTTTACAACAAATTTTCTTAATGGTCAATAAGTATTCATTAAAAGAATTAATGAATTGGGCCTGACCTGGCGGTGGTGTAGTAGATAGAGTATCATATCAGCCTGGGATGCTGAGAACCCAGGTTAGAGACCCCCGAGGTCACTGGCTTGAGTGTGGGCTGACCAGCTTGAGCATCAGGTCTCTGGCTCAAGCATGGGATCATAGACATAGCCCCATGGTTGCTGGCTTGAGCCCAAAGGCTGCTGGCTTAAAGCCCAAGGTTGCTGGCTTGAGCAAGGGGTCACAGCTCAGCTGGAGATCCACTGTCAAGGCACATATGAGAAAGCAATCATTGAATAACTGAGATGCTGCAACTGAGTTGATGCTTTTCATCTCTCTCCCTTCCTGTTTATCTATCCCTCTCTCCCTCTCCCTCTTTCTCTCTCTCTCACAACAAAAGAAAAAGAAAGAAAGAAAAGAATTAATGAATTGGATTTCCGGTCAAGATGGTAGCAGTAGATAAATGTGGTATTTGAATCCTCCTACAACCACATCAAAATTACAACTAAACTTCAAAACAACCATCATTCAGAACTGCCTAAAATCTGGCTGAATGGAAGTCCTAGATCTAGGGATTTAAAGAAGCCACATCAAAACTGGTTGGAGAGGTGGAGATGCAGAACAAGCTGGTCCCACATCCATGTGCGGCAGTTTAAAATCAGGAGGGACCTCTCGGATGGGGAGGTTCCCATTGAGGAACGAGGGGTACCAGCCTCATGTCAGGCCTCCCAGCCCAGGGTTCCAGTGCCAGGAAGAGAAGTCTCCATAACTTTTGGCTGTAAAAACAAGGGGTCATGACTGAGTGAGGCAGAGAGTTGCAGGAGTCCCAGGCAGTTCCACTAAAAGGGTTCCTACACAGATTTACTTGAACTCACTCCCTCAGAGCTCTAGCACTAGGGCAGCAGCTTGCAAGAAATCAAGGACATATGGGAAGGAACTGGATTGTTCGGCATCAGGAGGGGAGCTGGAGGCACAGCTTTCTGCCAAACAAAAGTGCTGGCAGAGGCTGTTGTTCCCTTTCTGAGACCCCCTCCCCCAACAAAGCCAACAGGTGGGTGCCATATCTGAGTTTCCATTAACTTGGCTAACACTGTTTGTCCCACCCCATCCAACTTTCAGGCTACTCAGGCCTTCCCAATGGCTTTTCCATACAAATAGCCTATCTTGGCTAATGCTTTTGACTATCCTAAAATCTCTCAAACAAGCAGCATCTGGCCTCTGCATATGCCATACCTCTTACTAAGTGGCCCCAGGCCTGGCCCTTGCAGCATAAGGCCTTGGTTCCCAGTTTGGCCTCTTCTGTGCATTTCTAAGCCCAGCACAAGTAGCAGCCATTGCCATATCACTCTACAGAGTGGCTCTGTAGAGTGACCAATCATGTCAAGTGGCCCCAAGCAGGGCACTGGAAGTGGCTGATTTTGCATCTCCTGGGAGGTCCCTAGCCAGTATACTCTGATCATGCTGAAGTACAACCCTACCACTTCCATGAGCAACACACTTAAGGGGCATACTTGGTGAGCATCAAAGACCCATGAAGCAAGTCTTCCTCTGTACGGTTGACTCCTGAATAGCAGTTTCTTTGTTGTAGTCACAGCCAGTCCTCAAAGTTGATGATCTTGAGGTCAATCCCTGCCAGTCATGTGAACAGCAAACAAGGCTCAACTACAATGGGACAGAGCATACAGCCCACAATGGGGCACATGTGGAGCACCTTGCTCAGTGCCTGGGAAGGCTGTGCCACTGGGCTCTACAGGACACCTACTATACAAGGTCACTCTACTGAGTCTGAGAGGTATAGCAGCTCTACCTAATACACGGAAACAAACACAGGGAAGCAGACAAAAATCAGAGGCAAAGAAAGATATCTCAAATGAAAGAACAGGAGAAATCTCCAAAAAAAGAACTAAACAAAATGGAGGTAAACAAACTACTAGACACAGAGTTCAAAACAATGGTTATATAACAATGCTCAAGAAACCTAGTAATAACTTCAACAAAGAAATAATTAGCATTTAAAAAGATATAAGCCTGACCAGGCGGTGGTGTAGTGGATAGAGTGTCGGACTGGGATGCGGAGGACCCAGGTTCAAGACCCCGAGGTTGCCAGCTTGAACACGGGTCCATCTGACTTGAGCAAAAGACCACCAGCTTGGACCTAAGGTCACTGGCTCGAGCAAGGGGTTGCTCAGTCTGCTGAAGGCCTGAAGTCAAGGCATATATGAAAAAGCAATCAATGAACAACTAAGGTGTCGCTACAAAAAACTGATGATTGATGCTTCTCATCTCTCTCCATTCCTGTCTGTCTGTCCCTATCTATCCCTCTCTCTATGTAAAAAACAAACAAACAATAAAAAACTGACATAGAAATCATAAAAAGGAACCAGTCAGAAATGAAGGATGCACTAACTGAAATGAAGAAGAGTTTTCAGGAATCAATAGTAGAGTACATTAAGCCAAGAATCAAATCAGCTATTTGGACTATAAGGAAGCAAAAAACACCCATTTAAAACAGCAAAAGAAAAAACAGTCTCAAAAAATGAAGTTAGTCTAAGAAACCTCTGGGACAACTTCAGCCATAACAACATTTGCATTATGGGGTTGCTGGAAGGAGAAGAAAGAGAGCAAGGAATTGAAAACCTATTTGAAAAGATGACAGAAAACTAACGTGGTGAAGAAAACAGACATACAAGTAGGAAGCACAGAGAGTTCCAAACAAGATGAACCCAAGAAGGCCCACACCAAGACACATAATAATTAAAATGCAAAATGTTAAAGACAAAGAGAGAATCTTAAAAGTAGCAAGAAAAAAGCAGTCTGTTACCTACAAGGGAGCTCCCATAAGACTATCAGCTGATTCTCAATAGGCCAGAAGGGGAGTGATAAGAAATATTCAAAGTGATTAAAAAAAAAAAGCATGGACCTACCACCAAGATTATTCTACTCAGCAAAGCTATCATTTAGAATCAAAGGACATATAAAGAACCAGACAAGAAAAAGCTAAAGGAGTTTATCACCACCAAATGAATATTATGTGAAATGTTAAAGGGTCTTCTTTAGGAAGAAAAAAAATAAAAACAAAAAATATGAACAATGAAATGGCAATAAATACATATCTATCAACAGGTGAATCTAAAAAAGTGAATAAATAAATGAACAAGCTGAAGAGAAGCAGACTCATAGAAACAGAACAATTTGACAGTTGCCCAATAGTATGGGGGGTTGGGGGAATAAATAAAAAAGGTAAAGTGACTGAGAAGTACAAATTGGTCATTACAGAAGAGCTATGGGGATGTAAAGTACAGCATAGGGAATATAGTCAATAATATTCTAACAACTATGTATGGTGTCAGATGGGTACGATACTTATTAAGATGATCACTTAGTTATATAATGTCTAATCATTGGGCTGTACACCTAGAACTAATATAAAATTGTATGTCAATTGTAATTGAAAAGTAAAAAAATGATTTAAAATTTTTAAAAAGTTAATGAATATCTGCCTGACTTGTGGTGGCACAGTGGATAAAGTGTTGACCTGGAACACTGAGTCACTAGTTCAAAACCCTGGGCTTGCCAATTCAAGGGACATATAGGAAGCAACTACTATAAGTTGATGCTTCCTGCTTCTCCCCCTTCTTTCTCTTTCTCTCTCTCTTCCATCTCTAAAAATCAATGAATTAAAAAATCTAAAAATAAATAAATAAATAAAGTTTAAAAGTTAATGAATATTTCTATTCACCCACAGTTTTACCCTTAAAATAGGAGGAGCTCTCCCTGCTTACCACATGGGGTAAAAAAATAATTAAATTGTTTGAGATTCAAATTTGAAATGGTATCTGTATCATTTTGGACAAGCTAAATAAACTATTAAATCGAATAAATGTGGCTTGAATACGACAGAAGTTTGGTTTTTGTTTATATAATAGATCAGAATAAGTGTTCAAGCCAGCAGGCAGCCTTTCTCCGTGCATTGATGTAGGAATTGAAATTCCTTCCATTCCATGGCTTCCCTATCGTCTTATTGTCATTTCCATTCAACTAGTAAAAAACAAATGAAAGTAGAATCCCTATTCTCCAAAAGCCCCAGTCCTGAAGAGCAGCACACACCACTTCTATTCATCAGGGAGCTGAATTTAATGCCATTACTGAGGAAGAAAGAATAAAATTTTTAGGCAGCCAGTGGTCTCTGCTACTATCACCCCAATTCAAGGTCTCTTTATTGTTTTAGCTTTGCTGTGCTTTTTGAACATGTGGCAATTACAAGTAATATAATACTTCGGGCTGGAACTAGGTCTAAGTGAATAGCAATAAAAACCCTCTCTTACCATTTTCTATTAATGAGAGGCAATGGTACCTCGACTTTATTCCACAATAATTTGTTTGTTGAAGTTAAGTCTTTTCTCATTCTCTATTCTCCAAAGTAAGAAAAGTAAAAGGAATCATTGGGGAACACAAACTTGCCATAATATTTAGTCCCAGGTATTTCATATAATCTTTTCCAGCGACAGTTTAAAAGTTACTAGGACTAAAGGCTGGCTTATTCTTCCAACATAATCAGTTTTTAATTATTTATTTGCTGGATATCTTCTGTTTGCCCCTTCAGATCTACCCTCTACCCTTTCTTGTTCTTCAAGAGGCTGACCGTTTAAACTGAATGAACTGGTTCCCTTATGCTCTGGCTTCCTGTTGGGTTTAGCTATAGAAAAGCACCAGCGGGGGATCAAAGCAAAGAAAGGGTCTCCATGAACTAGCCACACCTCCTATCAGGAGGGCCTCCCCTGAGCTCCCCCACTGCAGGTGCTGGTAATGCTGGTGTCTTCCTATTGGCTAGACCCAGGGTACTGCAGTAACTCTTGTCATTAGAACTCTAAATTCTACCCACACTTGGTAAATCACTTATTAAAATCACCTCAGATTACACATCTGTTTCCTGCTGGGATCATGATTTCTCAAGGTGGTTCCTGAAGAATTCTAACTCTAATGATACTACTCAGTCATAAGAAATGATGACATATTGCCATTTATGACAACACAGATGGACCTTGTGAACGAACATTATACTGAGTGAAATAAGTAAATCAGAAAAAGCTAAGTACTATATGATTTCACCCATAGATAGGATATAAAACCGAGATTCATGAACATAGATAAAAGTGAAGCGATTACCAGGGAGAAGGGTTTTGGGGGAGGGGAGTAAAGAGGGACAAATATACAGGGACAGAAAATTATTTGACTTTGGGTAATGGACACTGTAAGGCCAGTATCTGCGGCCACCATCATAGCCGCCTGGCCAACGCAGGTTCAGGTTTGATTCAGACAGAGGGTAAAGAATCAACAGAACTGAAAACTGGTGGCCCATTTTCCTTAATTCCAGACTTGCACTCGGCAAGCAAGTAAAAACACACACTGGGCTCCAAAACCCACTCATTCAGTGCTCACAAAGCTACTGACTCATCCGAGTTTTCCTAGAATCAAAGGCTTCTATCTCACCAGTCTTATTCACTTCTGTTCCCCATCTTCTTCTCCTCCACAAATTGGCTTCTCCTTCCCCCATTCCACCATTTTGGCTGACACCTCCTCGTGGCTTTCCTGCCTGGCTCCAGCCTGGGCTCCTCCTCCCTACAAGAACTGGTCACTCTCCCCAGATGACCTCCTAGCTCCACCTTTTAAAACCTTTTGGTGTGAAAGCCCTCCCCCAATATATATTAGCATAACCACGCCCCTTCCCAGACAAGAAGGCAATTAATATTATCACTTAGGCAACACCCATCCACGTGGGCAGCGCCATCTTTAACAAAGTGAGCAAAATATATCTTTTCTGCCTAATAGACACACAACTCAATCAACAGTTCAAATGCTATAGAAATATTTACCTGAAACCTGTGTACCCTTATTTATCAATGTCACCCCATTAATTTTAATTTTATAAATAAAATTATTTAAAAACATACATTAGGTTTTTAGTTCCCTTATCAAAAAATTTTGGAAACACTAAATGAAACAAAAAATAGGCTGTTTCTTTGTGTTTCCCAGGCCTGTCTGATCACAAACTTTCTCCTAATTTAAAAGCATTTGTGGAGACTGGGGCTCCACAGAATATACTTAGGAAAATTCTGCTTTATACTAATGAAATTAGAGAAGATGCATATAACTCTATACAATTCCTAAGAATATTCAAAATATGGCTTTAAAATATGGCCACTCACTCACTTGATGACAGCATGCATACACACTGTCGCCCTGCCATAGACATGCACAACCCTCCAAACCTGGCCTGAGTCCACTGCTAAGACCCCAGGACTTACCATTCTGACTTCAAAGTCATCAAGCAGGTCACTAAAATAACCCACCAAGGAAGTTCGTCACCAGAGACATGCAATCTTGAACCATGACAGCTGACAAGAACCCCAATGGACAGACAAAATATAAATCAACTGCGGGCAAAGTTTATCAGAGAGAAAGAACATGACAGCTATGGAATTATTGCATTTCATGATCTGCTCATGTGATACCTGCACACAGAAAAGACTAATGTCAAATTGAGCATTTCAGAAACACTAAACCTGAAAAAACTTGAAAAGTGACTTTTCTCACCTGACCTGTGGTGGTGCAATGGATAAAACGTTGACCTGGAATGCTGAGGTTGCCAGGTTCGAATCCCTGGGCTTGCTCGATCAAGGCACATATAGGAAGCAACTACTATGAGCTGATGCGTCCCGTTTTTCCCCCTTCTTTCTCACTCTCCCTCTCTTTCTTTCTCCCCTCTCTCCAAACATCATTAAGTTTAAAAGAAAAGCTTTTCTCACCTTCAAGTCTTTACCTGAGTCATTTCAGTCATCAATAAACTATTTTTTTAATGTTAAAACTCTAAGCAGAGCATACTGTTCTTTCCTTTTTTTACTCCCTGATTATATCCTCAGAAGCACCTGCCACCCTGAACAGTGACTGTTACTGTAACCTTCTGTTTCTTGAAGCAGAGTATAAGCAGTTTGAAGAAAGAAACTAAGCCTTATTGTTATTAAACAATAATACAGTGTATGCTTAATAAACATTTTTGAGCAAATAAAAAAAAATATTGACTTCATGAGCAAATGTTTTCTGGGTAACCTGTTTCACTATCAATCCTGTAATAAAGTTTTTCTTAATACCATCTTAAATACCATCTTCTGATTATAAAAATCCCTAAATGATAATAGAAGGTACCACTCTGGGCAGTTTAAGTGCATTTTAAAAACTAAACTTTTCCTGGCTTTTGTTCATTGTATTTCTTTTTAATCTTTAATAAAGAAACCTAGAGAACAATTCTTGCTGAGGTATTTCAATTTCACAAACTTTTAGAGTAAGAAAAACTCCTCCTCCTACATCAGGGCAAATGTCTACAGTGGGTGGGTGAGCCAAGTCACTGAGTGAAGCTGGTATTAGGTGGAAGGTCCAAAGCTAAGGCCCAACATGTATGCTGCCGTGACCTCTGGTGAAATCAGGAGGGTGCACCTGGCACAGTCAAAAGCCCCTTCCCACTCTTCTCCCATGGATGAGGAACACTTGCCAAACCACACTCCTTATCAGACTGACCGGGGACACATCTTGCTTATCCCTGAGCAGAGAGTTCCAAGTTTCCTGCTGGCTTGCAGGATTATTCAAACAAGCCAACTGCATCTTCCCACCAGAACCAGTGGTGCTGCCTCGCTCTGTTTATTCAGTCTGTCCCTAGTGCAGCCCTCAGGTCACCCAGCATGGCCTGCAGTGTCCTTCTCCCCCTGCAGCTATGTGATCAATGCACTGCTATAGATCTCATCTTCCCAGTGTCAGGTGTGGAGTGCTCAGCCATTCCATGACCTTAGGACAGGAAACCTTCCTTCACCAATGGGGTGAGTATGAGGTGATCAGAATGGGTATGGACAGGGTCTGGGAAGAGCAGCCGCCAGAGGAAGCACTGTAACAATACTGGCCTTATGAGCTAGAAAGTGGTGGGGACATGGAGGAATGGACAGGACTGTGGGCAGCCGCTACTCATCACTAGCCTATTGTTAGCAGGCAAGAATGAGGGATCGGATTGCCAAATTTTTAAGTTTAAAAAAAAACACTAGAAATCTGGATTTTATGTCCAAATCCCCCACTTTTTAAAGGTCTTCTTCTTTGCTTCTTTTCTACCTTTTTCCTTCCTTCCACTGGAACAAAATCTTTTAGAGTGGTTTTGTGAGGTACCAATTTGTAACATCTGTCTTAGAATGTAAGTCCAGTCCCTACTCCGCTACTCAGATCCAACTCCTGTGTAACATTATGCCTTTTAACATCATGTGTTTTTCTCCTAACACATCCTACTAACATTGCTAATTCAAGTTAGGTTTACCATACCCTTGATATTAAAAATTTTAGCCATATCTGTCTATAAGTCCCCATTATATATTACAGTATTCTATTTTTCCTCTCAGCAACAGTGAACTGCACTGAATTTTATTCTGAGCACATTTCACATTCTTTCAATTATGAGGTCTGTGTTGGATTCTAATAATTCCTACCAGGTATTTCCCAACCACATTCAGCTTGTGTTGTTCTCTCTATTATATCATTCTAAACATTCATAAAAATATCAAAAATCATGGCTTAAAAATAAGATCTCTAAAAGACTTGTTATGTTCCTCCCAGATGGACATGACACAAACAATAACTTTCTTAATTCCAGGAAATGGAATAGCACATTTTCCCCCCAGGATGTCACTTTTCAAATGGTACATAGTCGTTTCAGAAGAATTAATAGAATTACTATGAGAAAAACCAACAGTTCTCCTTAACCATGCCACAGATGCTTCTGAAGCATATTTATTCATTCAACAAACTTTTACTGAGCACCTACTATATGCCAGTCACTATTTGAGACACTAGGAATAAATTAGTGACCAAAAAAGAATGAAATTTCTGTTCTCATTGAGTTCACATGCCATAATATTAGGTTAGACTATAAAACAAGTTACACCTATTAATTACAGCTTAGGTATAAATATGGAAGCCAATGAACAAAATACCAAAGGAGAATATGTAAACATTAAAATAGTGTTTGGAGGCTCTGGCCAGTTG
Organism: Rhynchonycteris naso; assembly: GCA_037038555.1. Taxonomy (NCBI): domain Eukaryota; kingdom Metazoa; phylum Chordata; class Mammalia; order Chiroptera; family Emballonuridae; genus Rhynchonycteris; species Rhynchonycteris naso. The sequence goes on from CM072999.1 coordinate 99,283,968, forward strand.
GCTCAGTGGTAGAGCTTCAGCCCCATGTGTAGAAGTCCTGTGTTCAATTACCAGCCAGGGCACACAGGAGAGGTGCCCATCTGCTTCTCCATCCTTCCCCCTCTCCTTTCTCTCTATCTCTCTCTTTCCCTCCTGCAACCAAGTCTCCATTGGAGCAAAGTTGGCTCAGGCACTGAGGATGGCTCATTGGCTTCTGCCTCAGGCACTAGAATGGCTCTGGTTGCAACAGAACAACTGCCCAGATGGGCAGAGCATTGCCCCCTGTTGGGCATGCCGATTGGATCCCAGTTGGGCGCATGTGGGAGTCTGTCTCTCTGCCTCCCCTCTTCTCACTTCAAAAAAATAAAAATAAAATAGTAGTTGAGTATGTTAGAGAAATTATAGATTATTTCTTTCTCTAGTTAATATAAATTTCATGAGTTAATTATGAAAAAAATTAAAAATAACTCAGTCACCTATAAATATTACTAGTATACCAATTCGTTATTCTGAACATTGGTGAATAAATAAAATGACTATTGTCTTAGACCATTCAGGCAACTAAAACAAAATACCACTGACTGGGTAGTTTATAAAGAACAGAAATATATTTTTTATAGTTCTAGAGGCAGAAGACCAATACAGAGTACAAATAAGGGCAAATATGACCCTGCCTGGTAGGTCCGTTGGTTGGGGCATCAGCCTGAAGCACAGAGGTTGCCTGTTTGATCCCCAGTCGGGGCACATACAGGAACAGATCGATGTTCCTGTCTCTTTATTTCTCGCTCTCTCTCTCTCTCCCTTCCTCTCTGGCTAAAATCAGTCAATAAATAAAAATAAAAATGAAAGAGGGGAATGTTTGAATGAAGGCTTTAAAACAAAAAGTACAAATGTGAAACATGCCTCCCACATCACTGTAAACAGAGGATAAGGATACCGTGAATCTCAAATAGTGAAAGCAGAGAAACAAGAGCTTATGTTCCAGCATAGCTCCCACTACCACCAACCTATGTGGGCAGAGAGCAGTGACACAGGTGGCTTAAGAAACTGCAAGAAAGAGCACAACACCATCAAGGACACCTAAACAAAACACAAACAAAATTACCCCTCAAAAAAGGAAGTCCAACATATGGGTCAAAATCCTAATATAAAATAATATTGAATGTCAACTGTAATTGCAAAAATATTTTAATAATAACTATGTTACATGTTTGCTTCATGCAGTTTTTTTTTGTGTTACATATTACAATAAAACAGTTTTAAAAGATTTCAATATTAGAGTAATAAAGAATGTGCTTGGAGAAGTTCAGCAACTAAAATAAAAGCCAGAGTGACTACTGGCTACAGTAAGTGTTCTTTCATAAACAAACATATCCCTGCAGTGCTCTTCACTGCTCTGGGGAAAGCCCGGAGGGATGGAGAACCAGAAAATCTGTGAAGTGTCCTAGAGTTGATCACATTCGATCCAAAGCTACCATGATCTTAATATGCTCTTTCTAGCAAAAGCTTTAAAGAAATGCCTTTAAAAAGTTTATTGTTTTAATGTATCTTTCTTGTGGGTCTTATGACTTTGCAATAACTCTTCCTAAAATAAAAGAATGTGTGAGCATATGAACAGGTACATTTAAAATGCCTAATTTCTAAGGACTAAAGCACTATCACTCTGTTACAGTGACTTTAATAATTAACAATTCAACAATATTACAACATAATTTTAGGAACCCCATATATCTGTGAGGCAAAAACTGTCAGGGAAGGACACAAGGGAATCTCAGACATGAGGGTCTAGTTACCACAACTAGACGAGTGTCCACTGTCTTCTTCCGCAGCGTACTTCAAGTTTGCCTTCTTTTTGTTTTGTTTTAGGTTCTGTATTCGATAACTTCGTGGCCACAACTGATATATTTGCAAATAGATATATATAGTGGATATTTTACCTCCACAAGCTCTCTTTAACTTTCTGCCATTCTTACAAAATCTTCGAAAAGAAAGCAAGAATTAGACTGGCACCCTGTGAACGCTCAGTGAAACGAAAAGTAGAAAGAAGCTTTGTTAAAGGGAGACTCACGAGGGAAACGAATTCAACCATCTGGTACCGAGACAGGCTGCGCACTCTGTCCTAAGAGTCAGTCAGATCTGGACTCAGAACCCCTCCCGGTCCCAACTCCGAATCACATCAGGAATTTAGGGATCATTTCTCAGTTTCCTGGCAATAACAGGTTTCTAAAAAATTAGTTCAAAAGTTCTTCCAACAAGTGCTTCAGCTAACATAGCTGCATATGCCTCCCCTAACAGCTGCTAACAATTGCTGAATATGCAAAATAGACCCAACTCTATTAAGCAAATATTTTTTTGTTACATACTTAGATGTATACACACACATAAACATGTCATAGATAATGACTTAGGACTGTTATAAACGATAATTTTATTTACTGAGGCTTTACTACGTACCATGTTCTATATTAAGGGTTTTACATACATTTAATCAAGATAAGTAAAAACAAGCTAATTATTTTCAAAACCACCAGTGCAGGGTCACAGGTGGCCAGAGCTGATCTCAGCAGCTCAGGGTTGTGGGCAGGCACCTACCCTGGACAAGAAACTCTTTCATCAAAGGGCCACTTACACACACACACACATACTCAGACTGGGACCATTTAGACACTCTAATTCACCTGCCTTGTACATCTTTGGGATGTGGGAGGAAACTGGAGTCCCCAGGAAAAACCCACGCAGACATGGAAAGAACGTGCAGACCACACAGAAAGTGGCCCCAGCCAGAACCCTTTTCTTTTTGTTATAATGTTGATGAGGGGAAAAGTTTTTTTTTTCCATCTACATTTTAGCAAAACATTATTGAGTGACCAGCTATCAATATCAAAAACCAATGAAGACATATATATGCATGTTTTAGAAGTCCTCCAAGAGATTCTAATACTTTGGGGCACCAATTCCAAAGTTAAGAACTATTGAACAAGGAATGTTAGAAGAGTTTTAGAAAATTTCTTTCACCTGTTTTCTGCTGTTGGTCAAATAAGTTTGTAAATATATATGTTTGCTCGCAAATAGTTTGTATTGGGTGTAGGGGACAGGCTATAAGCAGGCTGGGTCATTACAGCCTAAGGCTTAGTTTTAAGACTAAGCTTTTGCCCACTCCTTTGACTGTTGCCTGATAGAGGGTGGTGCACTCTCATGAGGAATCCCATTATGCCTCAGATAAGTGGCTTTATATTAGACTTCCTTGTTTGTATATTGGATTAAAGGTTTTGATTTCTACACTATAAAATGGGGCAGACTGGGGCTTGCTCTCTCTCGGTTCCTGAGGTTAGCATTAGGGAGGGAAGCAGAGAAAGGCCATGTGGAGGAGAGGAGAAGCAGCCAAGATGGCGGAGTGCTAAAGGAGAAGCCAGTTTGTGCAGAGAGAAAGAGATGGGAACCAGAAGTGAATAAGGCGGGTGAGATTAGAAACCTTTAATTCTAGGAAACTTGGATAAGTCAGTGGCTTTGGGAGCCCTGAACAAAAAGGGAAGTGCTTTCCCACTGTATGTATTTCTTGCCCGCCAAGTGCAAGCTAGGATTAAAACTAAAGGCCCACCAGTTCTTGGCTCCATTGTTTTATCACCATCTGTCCAAATCAAATGCAAACCTATATGGGCCAGGTAGCTGTGATGGTGGCCCCTGGGCATACATCTGCAATACTGCATTTTTCTTCTAAACAGGCACTTGACTTGAGTAATGTCTTGTTTGCTGTGATTTCTGTCACTTGGATCCAAACTGTATTTTATCTGGCTGCAATTCCCAAAAGTGCATGGGTTATGTTTAGCATTATTTCTTAGCATGCACACTAAAGTATATGAACCACGAATCAAATGCACAAAAAGATGTTGTCGACTGTAAGGTATCTTTCCCCGCCAAGAAGGAAGAGGGGCTGAAAGCCACAAAGTGTGGAATAATAAGAGACTTTATTAAGTACCGTGCATCCCGCCCGACGATGTTCCCCAGCCCGGGGGACAGAGGCTATGGAAGTCACGCTGTAAAGCCAGGAGCCAAGGCCACCATCACAGCCGCCTGGCCAGTGCAGGTTCGCATTTGATTCAGACAGTCGGTAATGAAACAACGGAGCCGAGAACTGGTGAGCCATCAGCTTTAATTCTAGCTTGCACCCGGCAGGCAAGTAAAGACACACACTGGGCTCCAAAACCCACTCATTCAGTGCTCACAAAGTTACTGACTTATCCGAGTTTCCTAGCATCAAAGGTTTCTAGCTCACCAGACTTATTCACCTCTGTTTCCCATCTCCTTCTCTCTGTACAAACTCTGCACAAACTGGCTTCTCTTTCAGCATTCCACCATCTTGGCTGCTTCTCCTCTCCTCCATATGGCCTTAATCTGATCTCCTCTCTAATGCTAATCTCAGGAACCAAGAGAGCAAAATCCACTCCTATGCTCACTTTACTATCCACAATCTACACCACCGGCATTCCTGTACAAGGAAATTAGGTACATTACACAAATTATAACAACATGACAAATCAATTTCAACAATTACAAAAGTACATTTCACCAGTCTCTGAGCACTTTTTCAAAAATGCAAAATGTCTTCTGCCTTCTCTCTTGCCATTTGAAAGGCTTCCTGGGGCAGGGGAAGTGCTGCCATCAAAGCTGCCCCCTACCCCCATCAGGGTATTTCACATTGTTCAAAATCCATAAGTCCATTCAACAAAGGAGCCAGTGCTCACTCCAATCAGTCCAAGCACATGGGGTGTTAGCCTCCCCCCTCATTCCTGCTGTCATGGCAGGTCTCACACTGTCCTAAAGAGAATCATGTGGCAATGGCAGTCAGCATTTCCATCTCTGCTCTGGAAAGCATGATGGCATCCACCCCTATGTCCCCAAATCGCAGACCTACCAGGAGTGTAGCAGGTACTCCTTCCAGCTGGGCTCTCATCTTCTGGAGACGGCGGATTGCAACTCTAGCCCAATTCTTCTCATCCTCCAAAGAGGAACTGAAAACAGCAGTTCCTACTGTTGGATTTGAGCCCTGGGCCACTGGTGCCTTCTGCTCAGCAGGCCTTGCAGCTTCAGTCATGGCCTCAGCCTCGGCCTCCCACCACTCCTGGCTCTCCACAATGTCCAGGGCAATCTACAACTCACAAACCTGTGATTCCTTCTCCAGCGTCTGCTCCATTTCCAGGTGAATCTCGCAAACCTGGTCAGCCTCCTCCTCCAGCACTTCCTCCAGCTCCAGGGTCGGCATCTCTTTCTCCCACGTTTTCTCCAGCTCCTTCCACTGCTCGGTTTGCAGGTCCTGGGCAGCCTCTTCCATAGCTCTCGGTTTCCTCACGCATGGCTGTAAAAGTCAGCCAGCGTACAGTCCCCAAAAGGACAGCTATGGGGAACCATAACAGCAGCCAGTCCTCTACTCCACTGCTCAAATGTGGTGGTGGTTCTATACCGATCTGTATCAAATCCTGCCAGAGACTACACCAAATGTAAGGCCAGTGGCCAGGGCCATCAGGAACCGAGAGAACAAGCTCCCAATCTGCCCCACTTTATACCGTAGAAATCCAAACCTTTAATCCAATCTACAAACAAGGAAGTCTCTGATACAAAGTCACTTATCTGAGGCATAATGGGAGGATTCCTCATGAGAGTGCACCATCCCACATCATCCAATCAGTCAAGGGTATGGGGAAAAGCTTACTCTTAAAATTAAGCCTTAGGCTATATCGACCAGCCTGCCCACAGCCTGTCCCCCACACACATTAATATAATCACACCCATTCCCAAGCAGGAAGGGTAACCAGTATGATCACCTGGGTGAGGGGTTTCCACGTGGGCAGCACCATCTTTAACGAAGTGAGCATAATATATTTTATATGCCCAACACACACCAATTAAATTGCGTGAGAAGCATTTAAAGGGGTCCTAGGGGTCCTTTAGGGTCATCGAGCTAATATGACGTGGTAAAATCTCACTGCCAACAGACAGCCAATCTTCTCCCAAGGATTCCTGGGAAGCTTCTTTTGGCGCATTTGGGTGTGTGGGTGGCCCCAGTCAAAGTTCCTTGGAACTGAGTTCCTCACGTGACCATTCCCTTGCTGACCACCCTACATTGACATTATCAAGAAACAGTATGGTAGGTAACACACCTAAAAACTCCAAGAATATAGTGTTGGTCAAATAAGTTTGTAAAATATGATCTTTATATTTGCTCACTTACAATTTGCATTGGGGACTAGGCAGCACCAGGTATATGTGATCTGTGAAATTGCAAATTACCTTTCTGCTTGGGGAAGAGCTATAGTTTTGCTAATGTTTGCTGGAGGAGGGGTTTTCTCGCCAGAAAGTTTTGACAAGAAGAAAAGAAGAAGAGGGAGAGAGAAGCCATGTTTTGCGGGAGAGCAGAAAGAATGCAGAGTGCTGAAGAAGAAGCCAGTCTGTGCAGAGAGAGCGGGTGTGCAGATGGGGAACCAAAGCTGAGGGGCTTTGGGAGCCCTACTAAGGTTTTGGGGGCCTTTGATTCTAGGAGGAACTGGAGAAGATTCTCCTGGTTGTGGAACCGGATAATGTGTCTGTCAGTCGCTTTGGAAGCCCTGTGTGTCTGTTCGTAGGCCTATGTGAGACTCTAATAAAGGAATGGCCCACCATTCTTTGGCTCCACTGTTTCTTTATCGTCTGCCCGAATCCAGTGGGAACCTTCATGTGCATGGCCACGAAGGTGGTGACTACTGGCCATACATATGGCAAACTGATGAAAAAGGTAAACCATTAGACTCTTTTGTTTGTTTCTTTTCTAAGAATTGGGTGCCAGTAACATACGGACCCATTTAGTTCCTTGGTATAAGTAGCTGGCCAGAATCTGAGTCCAGAGTTGGACAAAAGGCAGCATTGTTGCTGAGGCCAGAGAAGTAACTACCAAAAAAAAAGGAAGTTCGAGAACACCAGCAGATTTTAAAACTTTATTCAGAATTGGTCATTCTCATGCTCCACCCCATACTGTGCCACATTGAAGAGACATGCATCTGCTTTAAGCGCAGCCCCACCCTGCCTGTAAATTACTTTCTTGCTCCTCATATATGGCACACATTTAAAAAGATGTCTTTTATTTTATTTTGTTTTACTTTTTTGTCTCTGTGTCTGGTTTTAATTGTCTGTGGCAGAATGTCTAACACAGAACTTAATCATAAATATTTGTCTATGTGAAGAGGATAGTGATTAAGTACAAATGGATGACACTATTTCCTTGAAATAATCACTAAACATAGCCCAGTCCTGCAAGCTCCTGGGCTCTACATAGCGGAGCAGTTGGGCTAGTGGACCCGGGAGGACTGCAGGGTTCCCCTCCCCTTAATCAGTGCATGGAATTAGGATGCCAATGGTCGTGATCACAAAAGCCCATTCTAGAGCCTTCCCCAGTGCTCTGCACATGACCTGGCTTTGCATTCCTGGAAGATCAATGACCCCTAACAGTGAAGTGCTCTACGTGGCTCTCCTGGCCCCCGTGTTTAGGCGAAGGGGCGCACCTACATGACTTTTTTCAGCTCCTCCTACAGAACTGGTTCATGGACTTGTGTCTTTTTTGCAAATGCAAGGACCCTTAATTACATTCACAGCTGTGGCTTTCCTCATTCTAGAACACATTAGGCTGCCAGTAATGCATTCTCTGTGAGAGCCAAGGGGAAAGCCTCTTTTGGTTCCTTTTTATGAAGTGACTTAAAAATCTCTCAGATCCGGCAGCACAGGAAATCTGGTTCCTTGGGTATTTTTTCAGTAAAAATAGGAAAGAAAAAAACAAAAAGTTACAGCCCCCAAAATAACTGTCATTACTAACTAGGGAGAATGGACGATGCACTTGGTAGAGAAATAGAGGACTTACAATGAAACACCTGCCGCCCCGAGTTCAGAACCCCAGGTTGCCTATCAGAAACCCTTTCCTGGGTAATTGCAAAGATTACGGAAACACTGGATTCTACAGCTTCAAGCATCTGTGAACTCCAATGGGAGCAAAATGCTAAGGACAGTGAAATTCACCTTTGGTGCCCATGTCCCGCCCCTGCTCCCTCTCCCACCTCCAGGTAAACCTTCACCACCCACACTCAGTCAGTCAAATTACTCTACCTTTGCAATGTCTCACTCATCACCTGGACCCAAATGTCTAAGGCTGGTGAAAACAGTACTGTCAGGGTTCATAAATGTGCAATGACTGCTCAAACTGAAAGGAGATAGTCTGTGACAAGGGAAACAGGGCTTGTCAGAGAAATTCATATTAAAATTGAGTAGCTCTCAAATTATGGGTTAGAGAAATTTATTTTTAGAGATAAATTTTATACTTTGTACTATTTCTCAAAACCAAAATTTTAAAAAATGGTACTTCATTTTAAAAACCAGGACTAGTACTTTACTATTATGGATCCATTAAATTTAGATTCATCAATAATTAAAGATAATTTCTATTTTTAAAGAATTTTACTTCTCAGATTCTATTTTCTTACTCTTAACATTGAATTACAGTTAACTTTTTGACCTGTAAAATGCTTGATTCTTTTCCTATATCTAAAAATACACTAATGCATATGTCTTTTCCATTCAAATACCAGTCACTTAACAGTTGGAAAAATTAGATCTTCATGTTGTCATCAGTAAAGTCAACATTCACAACATTGTTTAGATATATCTTTGAATATATGTATGTGTATTATAAACATATATTTGAATAGCACATATATTTAAATATATGTTTTAATATCTTTGAAAATATGTCTTTGAATACTTGCAGGAGTCCAGTTTCCAAGTTTTCTCTTAGTTTAATCTTCCCTCATCTCTTCTCTTTTTGTTCTGTTTCTCCATGACGACAAAAGGTCTAAGGAAAATAAACTAAGGGTGAAAATATTCACAGGGTGTAATTCAGAGAATTTCCATCCAGGACTTCTACTTGAAAGAGAGTATAAGATTCTGGACTTTACTAGTTCTGTTCTCCACCTTGCCAGGGGTGGCCAGTCACCCGCTCTGTGTGGGAACCTCTAGACTGCCCCAAGAAGGGGAGACAGTTTGTTTATGAGGACAGGTGGGAACAATATGCCCCCAACAGTCTTGCCAAGAAAAGCAGATAGCAGCACCATCCCTATTGATTCCCCCTTGCCCTCTGAATGACACTATTGGATAATGCTTCTAGGAGTGGAGAACTCAGTTGATGTGTCCTGTCCTAGAAGAGGAAACATTTCCACCAAGACCTAATGAAAGGAAGGTCTTGTAGCAATGGGGCCTCCTAGCCTAGAGTTGGGGTGTGCGACAGCCAGAGTCCAGCGTTTTAAGTGACTAGTAGTTTTCTGTCAAATGACATGAGGCCACCCTCAAAATGTTCCAGCAGTGTTCAGCCCAGTGGCCAGAAAAGTAATAGATTGCAATTCTGTGGTTAAAAAGGAAATCAGCACAACTTTCTGGGAAGGAAAGACTCCTTTACAGAGAAAAGAGAGGGTACCACAAAGACAATAAGAAGAAAGACCAAGGGGGGAAAGTTCCAGAGACTTAGAAGGAAAACTGTAAAACTTAAAACTGGGAAAGAATAGAAAACTGTTTACAAGATATGGTCTAACAATGACTTTTTAAAGGAGAAGGTGAAAAAATGAATGATTGTGTTTAGGTCTTCTAAAACTATTTTACATTTTACTCAAAAGAAGATGGCATACTGTAAAGAACGAAAGCTTTTGGAGGCTACAATGGGAATAGGAACCGACTGACAGTAAAGGTTGATAAGCATCAAAATGAGTTATTGAATATTTGTGGAATTTAATTATTTGGAGAAGTATAAAAGATGATTTTTTAACAATCTTTGTCATACAACACCCATTATTTGTCTGGCACTTTAGCTCCTTGTCCTGACTGCCCTGCGGGGCTGTGACAAGTATCAACTAAGATAGAATACGTAGACAGGACTGGGAGAGCTCTTCCAGTCACTTCTATTCAGTCAGATTTGTTGAAGGAACCCCTCACCCTCATCTGTTTTATAAATGGCATCTGGTTTACCCCACGATGGCCTGTGCAGCTGGTAGGAAACATAACCGTGTTTTGTTTTACACTAAGACCCCTGGGAGCCAAGACCACAGTCTTTGGTCACAGAGGTAGACAAGAAGACGGTGTGAAGCATCAACTCCCTGTAAAAGCATTTTTGAAAAATATTAGTACTGGTTTCTACTTCAGAAAATTCATTCAAAATAAGCTTTATTATAAGAAGAGTAGGAAAGGAAAGGAACAGAAAGACTCTTTGATCCAGTCCATTTACTTGGAAGAATGTGTGTATCCTTTAACATCGTCCTGACGTCCAAGAATCTGAGGCACTGACTGTGTTTGGGAATAGGTGCCTAAGTGTTTTCATATAACCACTCTCAACCAACAGAGCTGATAAACTAAAATGCACCGTGTTGCATTACATTGAAACAAAAAGCTGCTTCTTCATCGTGACAGATAACTGAAATAAGATATTTTCTGAACAAATATTTTTGGTTTGCTAAGTCACACAGTCAGCTTTCATATTATACATCAGAACAGACAGTCTTTTCCAAGTTAAAAAAAATCACAGCTATTCTGTGAATAAAATATTAGGCAAACATGAACCTGAGTATCTTCTTAAGGGTAGACTTGAGACCAAGCTTTGATGACTGATTCTGAATCTATGCATTACTATTAATAAAGGTAGTATCAATAATGTAACTGGAAAATCTTATATAATAGTAAACTCTAGATTATTCAGCTTTCAATTATTCAAGCCTATCAAAAACATTTCATCCAAAATCATGAGCGAGGGCAAAGGAAAGCAATGTTAAATTGTCATGCAGGTAGACTACATCAAGAGCTCTGAATGAAAATGCAGGAAGAGAAAAGGAAGCAGAGGGAGGAAGGGCCTGACACTGCTGCGAACCTAACACTTCAGTTCACTTCTTCTGTATTAGTTTGTATGGCAGGTAATTTTACCCTTTATTTTAGTGAAGTGGAAACTGATTCACAGGGAAATGAACTGATACGTCCAAGAACATAAGTAAGAGTAGAAGCCAAGAGTTGAACCCAGTTATCTCAAGATTCCAAAGCTCGAATGACCAGAAGGCCTAAGTTGCACCCCTGCAACTCCCTCTCCCAGCTCATGACCCCCCTCCCCACCCACACCCTGCAGCTTCAGGTACTCCAACAGGACAAATTCTTTCCTTCCTCAGACAACTAACCCGTTTTTTCTTGAGCTTAGGAAACTCTTATTACCACTTTATCTAGCTGGCTCTTTCTCATCTTTCAGTTCTCAGCACAAATGTCACTTCCTTAGCAAGTGGTTCCAAAATGTGGTTCCAGGTATATCTTCCTAGCACTCCAGTCTGTACCATTTCATTTGTTGTGTTTTGTAATTACACATTTGTGTTTCTTTTCTGGATGCTGCCTTCCCCACTAAACTACAAGCTTCTGTCTGCTCTTTACTCTCCATCCAGTGCCCACACACAGAATGTACTCAATAAATATTTTTTAATGAATGTGAAAGAGATATGAGAGTTGTCTAAAATAATCTAAGGTGCCCCCAAATTCTAGACTAATATCATTAACTTTGCCAAGAGCATTTAGAATTTAGGGTAGAACAGAACTTCTTCAGGTCTTTCCTGGTATGACAAAATGGAATACTGACAAAGAGAAAAGACATCATCTCCCACTTTATCAAAAACTCACTAATCAAAATACACATGAAAAAGCCATGGAAAACCTTAGGCCCTGAAGCCCCTCATTGTGCTGGGAAACCTGCATTGTCCTGTGTTTAATAGTCACTCCCTTGACCAAGGAGCCATGGCTTTTTCTCATTGCTGTCACAGTCATCATAGCATGTCTGTTCTGAGTTCTGAAAAGACTTTCTGATTAAACCACATGCCTAGTCTCATTACCAACTCTTCAACACTAATTACTGCAAACTAACTCAAACGAATCCTTTCAGGTTTTCTACTTAAAGGTTTTATACTGACAAGTTTGGCCTTCCAATGTTGTTCCTGATTTTTATTTTGGGCTTCACTTACCACAAAATTCGCTCAGGTGACTGACTTCCGGTGAATGAAAAGCTAATGCATTCTAGTTAAACAATGATTGAGCAACAAGTCAAAATTCCTCCATTTTCATTCAGCTCTGTTACTGCCTAGCTATGGGCATCTGGAGGCCAAATAATTTTAACCCCTCTAACTTAACTATCTTAACTTTCTCAGTTGTAAAAGTATAATCATCACTCTGATAGACTCATACTTAGTCTGAGGACTTGGGAGAGTCTCAGAGACATGGGGGTGACTGACCCTTGCTCTAACATCAGAAATTTCCTAGACCAGCCTATACTAGCCTGGGGAGAACAAGTATGTTAGAACAGGGTATGATGCTGGTGTCGGCAGCACACATGCTAAAATTGGAAGGATCCAGAGAAGATTTGCATGGCCCCTGTGCAAGGGTGGCATACAAATTTCGGAAGCATTCCATATTTTTTAAACTAGAAAGAAAACTAAAGTGTGTTAATGCTTGTGCACACTGTATTATACCAGTCTCTGTGGTCATATGGTAAGCAACAATACTGATGATCTTATCATAAAGATCCAGCTGGTCCTGGGTGGAGGTGGGATGGGAATGGCTCTGCCCCTTGCTCAGTGACACTTCCTACAACTCCCAGTGTGATCCTCAGTCACTCAGACTGAATCAGACACAGTGATGCTGAAGCCCTCTTTGGGAAACCCAGAGCTGTATACATTGTGTCTGTCGCTGGAGAACATTGGTGATCTCCCTACTGGATATCCTGAAATCACCTTCTCCCATCGCTATCATTTAGGTAAATACACCTTGGTTCATTGCCCAGCTAATGTCTGTATCTGGCCTCTGTATCAGTCAAGCCTACTGATGATATTTGTCAACATGGTGGTAACATAAGTTCAAATGGGCTTTGGAAAAATAAAAAGGATTTCAAAAATATGAGTTATTATCACCAACTGCCAACAAAGAAAATTTTGGGGGCTCTGATTTCTTTTTTGTGAGAAATAGATGCAATTTGGTATTTGCAATTGACTCAACTTCAAACTATATTGTAATTATAGACTGTATCTTTAGAGAAGTAACAATCCCAGAACCTGGGTATCTTCTTCTGAAAAACATAAACTCAGTGTTGGGCAGATAAAATATAATATGCTCACTTTGTTAAAGATGGTGCTGCCCACGTGCAAGTTTTAAGAGTAAACTTTTCCCCACACCCTTGACTGATTGGATGATGTGGGGTGGTGCATTCATGAGGAATCCTCCCATTATGCCTCAGATAAGTGACTTTGTATCAGAGACTTCCTTGTTTGTAGATTGGACTAAAGATTTGGATTTCTACACTATAAAGTGGGGCAGACCGGGAGCTTGCTCTCTCTCAGTTCCTGAGATTAGCATTAGAGGGGAGAGCAGATTAAGGCCACATGGAGGAGAGGAGAAGCCTAGATGGCAGAGTGCTGAGGAAGAAGCCAGTTTGTGCAGAGTTTGTGCTGGAGAAGGAGATGGGGAACAGAGGTGAATAAGACTGATGAGCTAGAAGCCTTTGATGCTAGGAAACTCAGATAAGTCAGTAGTTTTGTGAGCACTGAATGAGTGGGTTTTGGAGCCCAGTGTGTGTTTTTGCTTACCCACTGGGTGCAAGCTAGAATTAAAGCTGGTGGCTCACCAGTTCTTGGCTCTGTTATTTCATTACTGACTGTCCGAATTTAATGAGAATCTGTACTGGCCAGGCGGCTCTGTTGGTGGCCGTGACTACTGGCTTTACATTTGGTGTAGTCTGTGGCAGGATTCAATACACATTGGTATGGAGCCAGCACCCTTGAGGTGCATGGTAGAGGACTGGCTGCTGTTATGGTTTCCCATGGCTCTCCTTTTGGGGACCATATGTTGGCTGACTTTTACAGCCATGTGTGAAGAAACTGAGAGCTCTGTGGAAGAGTCTGCCTGGGACCTGCAAACCGAGCTGTGGAAGGAGCTGGAGGAAACATGGGAGAAAGAGATGCCAACCCTGGAGCTGGAGGAAGCCCTGGAGGAGGAGGCTGAACAGCTTTGCGAGATTTGTCTGGTAATGGAGGAGATGCTGGAGAATGAATCACAGGTTTGTGAGTTGCAGATTGCCCTGGATGTTGTGGAGAGCCAGTAGCAGCTGGAGGCTGGAGCCGGAGCTACAAAGCCTGCAGAGCAGAAGGGGCTGCAGCTGATGTTTCCAGTTCCTCTTTGGAGGATGAAGAGAATCAAGCTGGACTTGCAATCTGCAGTCTCCAGAAGGTGAGAGCCCAGCAGCAACGAGCTCCTACTACAGTGCTGGTAGGTCTGCGATTTTGGGACATAGGGGTGGATGCCATCATGCTCTCCAAAGCAGAAGTGGAAATGCTGACTGCCATTGCCACATGTTTCTCTTTAGGACAGTGTGAGAACTGCCATGATGGCAGGAATAAGGGGGGAAGCTAACACCCCATGTCATTGGACTGATTTCCTAGACTACAACCGGAATGAGCACTGGCTCCTTTGTTGAATGGACTTATTGATTTTGGACAATGTGGAATACCCTGATGGGGGTGGGGGGTGGCTTTGCTGGAGGCCCTCCCCTGCCCTGGAAAGCCTTTCAAACAGCAAGAAAGAAGGCCGAGGACATTTTGCACTTTTGGCAAAGTGCTCAGAGACTGGTGAAGTGTATCTTTATAATTGTTAAAATTGTATGATTTGTCATGTTGTAATTTGTGTAATGTACCTAATTTCCTTATACAGGAATGCTGGTGGTGTAGATTGTGGGTAGTAAAGTGAGCATAGGGGTGAATTGTTGGGCAGATAAAATATAATATGCTCACTTTGTTAAAGATGGCGCTGCCCACGTGCAAGTTTTAAGAGTAAACTTTTCCCCACACCCTTGACTGATTGGATGATGTGGGGTGGTGCATTCATGAGGAATCCTCCCATTATGCCTCAGATAAGTGATTTTGTATCAGAGACTTTCTTGTTTGTAGATTGGATTAAAGCAGTGGTTCTTAACCTGGGTTCTATCGAACCCTAGGGGTTCGATGAGTCGGTCTCAGGGGTTCGGAGAAGCCTCTGCCGTGGAGGCCAGAATAAAGTAATACCATAATTTGTTGTGAGTTCATGTACTTTGTTGGTTTTGTTCTTTGAGCAATGTGATGTTCATGCACGGCTTATTTTGTGCACCAGTAAAAAAACATATACCTATGTTCTGAATTTGGAAAGAAAATCTTATTTTATTTATCACTAAAGAAGGGTTCGGTGAATGCGCATATGAAACCGGTGGGTTTGGTACCTCAAAAAAGGTTAAGAGCCACTGGATTAAAGGTTTGGATTTTTACACTATAAAGTGGGGCAGACCGGGAGCTTGCTTTCTTTCGGTTCCTGAGGTTAGCATTAGAGGGGAGAACAGATTAAGGCCAAGTGGAGGAGAGTAGAAGCAGCCAAGATGGCAGAGTGCTGAGGAAGAAGCCAGTTTGTGCAGAGAGAAGATGATGGGAAACAGAGGTGAATAAGTCTGGTGAGCTAGAAACCTTTGATGCTAGGAAACTTGGATAAGTCAGTAGCTTTGTGAGCACTAAATGAGTGGGTTTTGGTGCCCAGTGGGTGTTTTTACTTGACCGCCAGGTGCAAGCTAGAATTAAAGTTGATGTCTCACCAGTTCTTGGCTTCTTTGTTTCGTTATTGACTGTCCGAATCTAATGCGAACTTACACTGGCCAGGCTGCTGTGATGGTGGCCTTGGCCACTGGCTTTACACTCAGTAATAGTAGTATCTATCTCATAAGGTTGTTGTGAGGGTGAAGGGGGCCAAAGTTTTGTCACCTTGAAGCTGCCTTTTGGGATGTTGATTTTATGCAGCTTATTAAGAAACAAGACTCAGAAGCTTTGACCTTCCCCACTTTCCTGTCAAAGATATTTATATGGAAAGACCTCTTTCTGAAAGAGACTGTTGAAATGTTCTCCTTAGCCTAATTTGAATTAAGTATGGTAAATAGAAAAGCTTCAGGCCTGTTAGCTATGTAAGTCCTGTTTCCAAGTTGCCTACCAAGAATTTGCCTGCCATCTGTGTTCTGTTCTTCCTCTGTCTTCTGTGAATTGCCTATTCTCACTTCTAAAATCTAAAATCCTGCCCCCTCCTTTTCTCCTTTGTCTAAAATGACATATATACTCAAAGATGATTCACTGTCTTTGGAATCTTTATGCTTATTTGAATTCCCCAAATACATGAATTAAAATTTTATTTTCTCCTGTTAATTTTTCTCTGTTAATTTGATTATTAGCCCAGCTAGAAGAACTTAGAAGGTGGAAGGAAAAATAATAAATTTTTCTTAGCAAAATACAATACAGGAAATATCCAGTGCTGTCATAGCACTCTGCAAGTTCTAATATTTGAATCTGGAGAAGTCTCTGAGGGGGATGGCCACAGAGTTGGCAGATGCTCCAACTCCCACTTCCCAGAACCAAGGTGGATTACAACTTTAATCTGAGAACACTCATCAGGAAAGACAAACTTTGAACTAAATTAAGAGGATTCTACAGCCAAGGACCACCAAAGAACTCACACTGAGACTGGTAGGAAAGGTGGAGACATGGAAAGGGCTGCCCTGCTCCTGGGAGCGAGCGACGGCCAGGAAGGATTTTCATGATAGGGAGGGCTGTCCAGCAAGTTTTAGGTCCTTATTCCCAAAACCAGAATCCCAGCCTAGAGTCCTGGGGCCTGAAAGGGGCTTATGAACTATATTTGGCAGAGAAAAAAAGCATAGACACGATTTGAGAGAAGGATACAGGACTCTCAGACCCAGGCTCCATATTAAAGGAACTGCACAGAGAGCCTCACTCATAGCCACTTTTCCCAAACTGCAGGAGCAGGGAGCACTGGGAGGACTACAGTTGCCAGGAGAGAGAATAGTCTTGGAGGCACAGGGGGAGACACTTTGAGAGAAGGACACCCTTACCCCTGGGCTGACCCACTCCCCAAATCTAAAGTGAGCATTTTTCCTGGGAACAGCATCACCAGCAAAGGAAAGAAAGTACCCTGTCCACTAAGGCGCTTTGAGCCAGGTTCCATGATAGGGACACAAATAGGGAGTGCAGAGGTCTAAGCTACACTACCGCCCCCTGAACTGCTGAGGGCTCACCCGGGGCAGGCAGGCTGGAGAAGGCAGGGTGCGGCTGTGGAAGTTCAAGTGAGCATGCACAAGCCGGCCGTGGAGCCGGGAACCGCCGTGGCAGGTTCACACACAGTCCTCCCTGAGTGGGCCCGCCTTTGGCAGGCGCAGAGGCCCGAGTGTCAGCAGAGGCGATACCTGCTGGTGTGCAAGCCCACCAGTGAGGGCAGAAGTCACAGCGGCTGCTGCAGGGGTCCAGGCCAGCACGCAAACCTGCCAGGGGTGGAGGTATGCCCTCATTGGAAGCCAGGGCAACCTCGGCAGTGATCTGAGGGGCCCCTGTGCTCCCCCTCACTCTTGTGCCCGCAGTAGTTGCTGAGGTCTCAGCCTATGCTCAGATGGTTGGCAATGGGGCCCGTCGCTGAGCCCTCAGCAGCAGCGGAGGCCAGGCAGCCCTGGAAGTGGTCTGAGTGCACGTGTGCGGCCCCACCCACAGGGGTGAAAACCAGGGCTGAAGGCCAAGCTCATGAACAAAAGTGCCTGCAGCGCAGACCAGCCCTCGGAGGCAGCGGAGGCTGGGGCAGCCATGGAAGCAGTCCAAACAGGCACACATGGGCACACTCGGAGCTGGACAGGGGCAGCGGCAGCCATGGAGGCGGGCTGGTGCCAGCAGCATCTGAGCCCAAACGCCCTGGCAGCAAGAGCAGCAGTGGCATGGTAGACAGACCACATGACAGGAGCACAGGGGCCACAGCCACTGGATCCCTGTGACTACACCCTACTGAGTGCTGAAAAATAAAAATAAAATAACTAAATAAAATAACTAAATAGAATGACACCTGAGGCTAAGGAGTAGGCCACATCTAATACTGTCCCTAATCACTGAGTTAGAGTACTGAGCCCAGCAAGTAGCCAGCAATAAGAGGCAACAGGAAGTGGATTTTAGGGGAACTTGAACTTTTAAAGGAACTTCTCCCAGGCCAAGAGTAGATAAAAGCAAGGCTAGAAGTGCAGCTGATATTTATAACCACACCTGGACCCAGCAGAGGCAGCCACAAGATCTAGATAGCCTGTAGCTCCCAAAAAGTGGATAAGAACCAGTCATAGGCAGTGACCCCCACTGATCTGCATCAGGCCCCAGACAAGGAGGTCCAAAGCAGGCACATTCAATGGCCAGATATGGAAAGCACCAGTTCAGGACCTAACAACCCTTGTTAAAGTGGAAGCTTAATGAAGGGCTTCTCACACCAGACCCAGCTAAGAAAACTCTGACACAAACAGCATAAAGAACAGCGATAGCAGATAAGTAGCCCTTAGTAGATTACAAGCAACAGCTGATGCCAACCCAAGAATATCTAGAAATAACACAACTGAAAATTAGAGGCAGACAACACCAACCCTCGACTTAGCCAGCTCTACAAAGAACACATCCAAACAAGGAGGGTATACACAAAAATGAAAAGACAGAGAAGAGCTATCCAAATGAATCAATAAGAGAAACCCCCAGAAAATAAACTGAGTGAGATGGAAAAGAGCAAACTACCGGATGCAGAGTTTAAAATAATAATTATTAGAATGCTGCAAGATCTTAGAACAACAATAGATGGACACAATGAGCACATAAATAAAGAGATAACAAGCATTAAAAAGGACACTGAAATAATAAAGAAGAACCAGTCAGAAATGACAAACACAATATCAGAAATGAAGACTACACTAGAAGCAATTAAAAGCAGGCTGAAAGAAAAAAAAAAAGCAGGCTGAATGAAGCAGAGGATCAAATCGGTGATTTAGAAGACAAGATAAACAAAAACACAGAAGCAGAGCAGCAAAAAGAAAAGAGGCTGAAAAATCTGAAGATTCTAAGTGAGCTCTGTGACAACCTAAAGAGAAACAACATCCGCATCATAGGGGTTCCTGAAGAAGAAGAGAAAATACGCCTCACCAGGCGGTGGTGCAGTGGATGGAGCATCAGACTGGGATGTGGAAGATTCCAGTTCGAGACCCCGAGCTCACAAGCTTGAGCCTGGGCCCATTTGGCTTGAGCAAAAGCTCGCCAGCTTGGACCCAAGGTTGCTGGCTCCAGCAATGTGTGGCAAGGTGTGGCTCGGTCTGCTGAAGGCCCGTGTTCAAGGCACATGTGAGAGAGCAATCAATAAACGACCATGGTGTCGCCAAGGCAACGAAAACTAATGATTGATGCTTATCACCTCTCTTTGTTCCTGTCCATCTGTCCCTGTCTATCCCTCTCTCTGACTCTCTCTGTCCCTGAAAAAAATAAAAAGTAAGAAGAGAAAAAACAAGGGATAGAGACCTTGTTCAATAAAATCATTGCTAAAAACTTTTCTAAGTTGATTCAGGAAAAAGTCGCACAAGTTCAAGAAGCACAGAGAATTTCATTAAAGGAAAACCCAAAGAAATCTAAACCAAAACACATCATAATTAAAATACCAAAGCTAAGAGATAAAGAGAAAATATTAAAAGTTGCTAGAGAGGAGGAAGCAAGATGGCGACGGAGTAGGCAGACGTACCAACTTCCAACTCCCAGAACCAAAGTGGATTATAACTCAATTTAAAGAACCATCATCTGGATAAACCAACTATGAACTAAACTAAATGGACTCTTCAACCAAGGAACACAGAAGAAGCCACATTGAGACTGGTAGGAATAGCGAAAACGCGAAGAGGGCTGCCCAGCTCCCCGGAACAAATGGCAGCCCGGAGAGACCCGCGGGGTGGGAGGAAAGTTTGGCGGAGAGGGAGGGACCTGGGTCCCAGGAACCAAGGCCCAGCCTGCAGACCTAGAGCCTAGAAGAGGCGTTTGGAAGGTTTTGAGCTGTGAAACAAGTGAGGGAGCTCCCAGGCCTACAGTGTGGAGTACTAGGTCCCTTCCTACTCTGCTGAGGGCTGCTTAAGGGTTTGGGGCGACAGGACGCTGAAGCGCGGTTCTGTCGGCGTGGGAAGAGGCCAAGCTGGTGGGAGATCGGTCTAGCCCAGAGGGTCGGAGGGGACGCGTGAAAGTGGTCCGGAAGCTGCGGGCCCGCCTTTAATCCCACTTACGAGGACAAAGCGGGAGGCCAGGAACGGGCAGGCCCTGCACAAGCCGGCCCTGACCGTGGGGACCGGGCTAGGACCAGGGACGGGCAGGGGTTCGCGGCTGACCTCACGCTACCAGGCCCCCCACCCGCACTCCCCCGGGGCCGGAGAAACCGCGGTTGGCCAGTATACGTGCACAAGCCGGCTCCGAGCGTGAGAACGGAGTACAACCCGAGAAAAGTGGAAGCTCGCAGCTGAGCTCACGCTACTATCCCCGCCCGGCCGGAGAAACCGCGGATTGCATTCATACGTGCACGAGCGGGCTATGAACACGGGGGCGGGGTAGAGTCCGGGACGAGCGGAAGTCTGCAGCTGAGCGGAAGCCAGCAAACACGCCCGCCCCAATAAACCTTGGTTTCCGACCCAGCGCAGAAGGGCCCTGGTCTCGAAGGCGGGGCTAAAACTCCAGACAGGCAAAAGCTTACAGCTAAGAGCACATCAAAAGCCCCACCTAACCCATGGAACTGTAGCGAGCAGGCTCCGACTGCTGGTTCTGGGCAAAAGTCCGGAAATAGGCTGGTCCGCAGCAGAGCAAAGGTGCTCACCTCTACCCTTGGTACTAAGTCTTGTGGCTTCAGTGACAGCCCCTCCCACGGAGGAAAGGCAGAAATCACAGCAAAAGCCACAGTGGGCCGGCGCTGGCAACGCTCATACCCAACCACCCTAGGCACCGGAAGAGGGGGTGGGGGGCCTGCAGACAGACCACACCTAGAGAACACAAAGGCAACACCTACTGGACTCCAGTGGCCACAACTTGCTTATACACAGACAAAATGGGCAGGCAGAGGAATGCAAACCAAATGAATCAAGAGGAATCCCCAGAGAAGGACCTGAATGAACCAGATATAACCAAATTACCAGAAGCAGAATTTGGAATAATGATAGTTAGGATGTTCAAAGAAATTAGAGCAACAATGGATAGTCATTATGAACACCTAAATAAAGAGATAACAAGTATGAAAAACAAAATTGAAATAATAAAAAAAAAATCAGACAAAAATGACAAATACAGTATCAGAACTGAAGACCACAATGGAAGGAATTAAAAGCAGGATGAATCACGCTGAGGATCGAATCAGTGAGTTACAGGACACAATAAACAAAGGCACAGAAGCAGAGAAGAAAAATGAAAAGAGACTTTAAAAATGTGAGGAAACTCTAAGGGAACTCTGTGACAACATGAAGAGAAACAACATTCTCATCATAGGGGTGCCTGAAGAAGAGGAGAGAGGACAGGAAATGGAAACTTTGTTCAATCAAATCATAGCAGAAAACTTCCCTAAACTAAGGCTGGGAAACACACCACACGTTAAAGAAGCACACAGAACTCCATTAAAGAGAAACCCAAAAAGATTTACACCAAGACACATCATAGTTAAAATACCAAAGCTAATGGATAAAGAAAAAATTTTAAAAGCTGCTAGAGAAAAAAAGGCTATCACCTATAAAAAAGCCCTCATAAGGATGACATCGGACTTCTCAACAGAAACACTTGAGGCCAGAAGGGAATGGCAAGATATAATCAAAGTAATGCAGAACAAGAATCTACAACCAAGACTACTTTATCCAGCAAGGCTAACGTTTAAAATTGAAGGAGAAATAAAGAGCTTCCCAGAAAAAAAAAGCCTGAAGGAATTCATAAAAACCAAACCAATTCTGCAAGAGATACTAAGGGGCCTCTTGTGAACAGTTTAAAGGGAGGAATGAATAGAGCAAAAGAAGAATACAGCTTTAAAGAATAAAATGGCAATAAACAACTACATATCAATAACAACCTTAAATGTAAATGGATTAAATGATCCAATCAAAAGACATAGGGTAGCTGCATGGATAAAGAAACAGGACCCATACATATGCTGTCTACAAGAGACACACCTTAAAACAAAAGATGCTCATAGACTGAAGGTAAAAGGATGGAAAAAAATATTTCAGGCAAATGGAAATGAAAAAAAAGCCAAGGTAGCAGTACTTATATCAGACAAAATGAACTTTAAAACAAAGGCTGTAGTAAGAGAATAAGGAGGACACTACATAATAATAAAGGGAACAATTCAACAGGAAGATATAACTATTGTAAATATCTATGCACCAAATATAGGAGCCCCGACATACATAAAGCAGACTTTGATGGACATAAAGGGCGAGATTAACAGCAATAGTATCATAGTAGGGGATTTCAATACCCCTCTAACAACACTGGATAGATCCTCAAGAAAGAAAATTAATAAAGAAACAGCAGACTTAAAGGAGACACTAGATCAACTTGATTTAATAGATATCTTCAGAACTTTTCACCCTAAAGCAGTAGAATATACATTCTTCTCAAGCGCTCATGGTACGTTTTCTAGGATAGACCACAAGTTAGGACACAAAAATGGTCTCAATAAATTTAAGAAGATTGAAATCATATCAAGCATTTTCTCTGATCACAATGCCATGAAACTAGAAATTAACCACAAAAGAAAAACTGAAAAATACTCAAACACTTGGAAACTAAATAGCATGTTTTTAAATAATGAATGGATTAACAATGAGATCAAAGAAGAAATAAAAAAGTTTCTAGAAACAAATGATAATGAGCATACATCAACTCAAAATTTATGGGACACAGAAAAAGCAGTTCTGAGAGGGAAGTTTATTGCACTACAGGCATATCATAAGAAGCTAGAAAAAGCTCAAATAAGCAACCTGACCCTGCATCTAAAAGAACTAGAAAAACAACAGCAAATAAAACCCAAGACAAGTAGAAGGAAGGAAATAATAAAGGTCAGAGCAGAAATAAATGACATAGAGGCTAAGGAAACAATACAGAGGATCAATGAAACCAGAAGCTGGTTGTTTGAAAAGGTAAACAAGATAGATGAACCTTTAACTAGACTCACCAAGAAAAAAAAGAGAGGACTCAAATAAATAAAATTAGAAAGGACAGTGGAGAAATAACAACTGACACAACAGAAATACAAAGCATTGTAAGAAAATACTATGAAGAACTATATGCTAAAAAATTAGACAATCTTGGTGAAATGGACAAATTTCTTGAATCATATAACCTTCCAAAAATCAATCTGGAAGAATCAGAACACCTAAACAGACCAATTACAACAAATGAGATAAAAACAGTTATCAAAAAACTCCCAAAAAAGAAAAGTCCTGGGCCTGATGGCTTCACAAGTGAATTCTATCAAAAATTCAAAGAAGAACTAACTCCTATCTTTCTCAAGCTATTTCAAAAAATTCAAGAGGAAGGAAGACTTCCAAACTCCTTTTATGAGGCGAGCATAATTCTGATCCCAAAACCGGGCAAAGACAACACAAAGAAAGAAAATTATAGGCCTATATCCCTGATGAATTTAGACGCTAAAATTCTCAACAAAATATTCGCCAACCAGATACAGCAATATATGAAAAAAATCATTCACCATGATCAAGTGGGATTTATTCTGGAGAGGCAAGGCTGGTTCAATATTTGCAAATCAATCAATGTGATTCATCACATAAACAAAAGGAAGGACAAAAATCACATGATAATTTCAATAGATGCAGTAAAGGCATTTGATAAAATCCAGCACCCATTCATGCTCAAAACTCTCAGTAAAGTGGGAATACAGGGATCATTCCTTAACATGATAAAGGCCATCTACGATAAACCGACAGCAAACATCATACTAAATAAACAAAGATTAAAAGCAATCCCCTTAAGATCAGGAACCAGGCAGGGTTGCCCCCTTTCACCACTCTTATTCAACATAGTTCTGGAAGTCCTAGCTATAGCAATCAGACAAGAAGAAGAAATAAAAGGCATCCAAATTGGAAAAGAAGAAGTAAAACTGTCACTATTTGCAGATGATATGATATTGTATATTGAAAACCCTAAAGTCTCAGTCAAAAGACTACTGGACCTGATAAATGAATTCAGCAAGGTGGCAGGATATAAAATTAATACACAGAAATCAAAGGCATTTCTGTACACCAACAATGAAATATCAGCAAAAGAAATTAAGGAAACAACCCCCTTCACTATTGCAGCCAAAAAAATAAAGTACCTAGGAGTAAATTTAACCAAGGAGGTTAAGGACTTGTACTCGGAAAATTATAGAACATTGATAAAAGAAATCAAGGAAGATACAAACAAGTGGAAGCATATACCGTGCTCATGGCTAGGAAGAATAAACATCATTAAAATGTCTATATTACCCAAAGCAATTTATAAATTCAATGCAATACCAATTAAAATACCAATGACATACTTCAAAGATATAGAACACATATTCCAAAAATTTATATGGAACCGAAAAAGAACACGAATAGCCTCAGCAATCTTAAAAAGAAAAAATAAAGCAGGAGGTATCACTCTTCCAGATATCAAGGTTTACTATAAGGCCATTATACTCAAGACAGCCTGGTACTGGCATAAGAACAGGCACATAGATTAATGGAACAGAACAGAGGACCCAGAAATAAACCCACACCTTTATGGACAACTGATATTTGACAAAGGTGGAAAGAACATACAATGGAGTAAGATAGCCTCTTTAACAAATGGTGTTGGGAAAATTAGACATCTACCTGCAAAAAAATGAAATTAGACCATCAACTTACACCATTCACAAAAACAAACTCAAAATGGATTAAAGACTTAAATGTAAGCCGTGAAACCATAAGCATCTTAGAAGAAAACATAGGCAGCAAGCTCTCCGACATCTGTAGCAGCAGTATATTTGCCAATTTATCTCCACGGGCAACTGAAATAAAAGGCAAGATAAACAAATGGGACTATATCAAACTAAAAAGTTTTTGCACAGCTAAAGATAATAGGAACAGAATGAGAAGACAAACCACACAATGGGAGAACATATTCGACAGCACATCTGATAAGGGGTTAATAACTAAAATTTATAAAGAACTTATAAAACTCAACACCAGGAAGACAAACAACCCAATCAAAAAATGGGCAAAAGAAATGAATAGAAATTTCTCCAAAGAGGACATACAGATGGCCAATAGGCATATGAAAAAATGCTCAACATCACTAATCATTAGAGAAATGCAAATTAAAACCACAATGAGGTATCACCTCACACCAGTCAGAATGGCACTCATCAGCAAAACAACACAGAACAAGTGCTGGCGAGGATGTGGAGAAAAGGGAACCCTTCTGCACTGCTGGTGGGAATGCAGACTGGTGCAGCCACTGTGGATAACAGTTTGGAGATTCCTCAGAAAATTAAAAATCGAACTGCCTTTTGACCCAGCTTTCCCACTTTTAGGAATATACCCTAAGAACACCATAGCACTGTTCGAAAAGAAGAAATGCGCCCCCATGTTCATGGCAGCATTGTTCACAATAGTGAAGATCTGGAACCAGCCCAAGTGTCCGTCAGAAGACGAGTGGATTAAAAAGCTTTGGTACATATATACTATGGAATACTACTCAGCCATAAAAAACGATGACATCAGATCATTTATAACAAAATGAATGTACCTTGATAACATTATACGAAGTGAAATAAGTAAATCAGAAACAAAGAAAATCTGAGAACAGCATGATTTCATACATAGGTGGGACATAAAAGTGAGAATATGAGACATGGACAAGAGAGTGGTGGTTATGGGATGGGGGGAGGGAGGAAAGAGTGGGATAGTGAGGATGGGAGGGACACAGGGAAAACCAGATTGAAGGTGACAGAGGACAGTTTGACTTTTGGTGATGGGTATGCAACACAATTGAATGATAAGATAACCTGGAGATGTTTTCATTGTACATATGTATCCTGATTTATTGGTGTCACCCCATTAGAATTAATAATAATAAAATATATATATTAAAATAAATAAATAAAAAGTTGCTAGAGAAAATAAGGCTATCACCTACAAAGGAGCCCCCATAAGGATGACATCCAACTTCTCAAAAGAAACACTTGAGGCCAGAAGGGAAATGCAGAACAAGAGCCTATAACCAAGACTTCTTTATCCAGCAAGGCTATCGTTTAAAATAGAAGAAGAAATAAAAAGCTTCCCAGACAAAAAAAAAAAAATTCAACGAATTCATTACAACAAAACCAATGCTACAAGAAATGTTAAGGGGCCTGTTGTAAACAGAACAAAGTGGGAAAAGAATATAGTAAAAGAAAAATATAGCTTTAAAGAATAAAATGGCAATAAACAACTACATATCAATAATAACCTTAAATGTAAATAGATTAAATGATTCAATCAAGAAACATAGGATAGTTATGTAGATAAGAAAACAGGACCCATACATATGCTGTCTACAAGAGACACACCTCAAAACAAAAGATGCACATAGACTGAAGGTAAAAGGATGAAAAAAATATTTCATTCTCATGGTAATGAAAAAAAGCTGGGGTAGCAATACTTACATCAGACAAAATGAACTTTAAAACAAAGGCTATAGTAACAGATAAAGAAGGTCACTACATAATGATAAGGGAGCAATACAACAGGAAGATATAACCATTATAAATATCTACGCACCTAATACAGGAGCACCTAAATATATAAAGCAGACTTTGATGGCTATAAAGGGCGAGATCAACAGCAATACTGTAATAGTAGGGGATTTCAATACCCACACTACATAACTAGATAGATCCTCAAGAAAAAAATTAACAAAGAAACAGCAGACTTGAAGGACACACTATATCAACTGGATTTAATAGATATCTTCAGAACCTTTCACTCTAAAGCAGAAGAATATACATTCTTTTCAAGTGCTCATGGTACTTTCTCTAGGATAGACCACATGTTAGGGGGAAAAAATGGTCTCAACAAATTTCAGTAAATTGAAATCATATCAAGCATTTTCTCTGATCACAAGGACATGAAACTAGAAATCAACCACAACAGAAAAACTGAAAAATACTCAAACACACGGAAACTAAACAGCATGTTATTAAACAACGAATGGGTTAACAATGAGACACAGCAAAAGCAGTACTGAGGGGGAAATTCATAGAACTACCGGCATACCTTAAGAAGCTAAAAAAAGCTCAAATAAACAACTTAATCCTGCATCTAAAAGAACTAGATAAAGAACAGCAAGTAAAGCTCCGGACTAGTAGAAGAAAGAAAATAATAAAAATCAGAGCAGAAATAAATGACATAGAGATTAAAGAAACAATACAGAGAATCAATGAAACCAAGAGCTGGTTCTTTGAAAGGGTAAACAAGATCAAAGAACCTTTAGCCAGACTCACCAAGAAAAAAAGAGAGAGGAATCAAATAAATAAAATTAGAAATGAGAATGGAAAAATAACAACTGACACAACAGAAATGCAAAATATTGTAAGAAAATACTATGAAAAACTGTATGCCAAAAAAATTAGACAATCTAGGTGAAATGGACAAATTCCTGAAACATATAATTTTTCAAAAATCAATCTGGAAGGATCAGAAAACCTAAACAGACCGATTACAACAAATGAAATTAAAACAGTTATCAAAAAACTCCCAACAAACAAAAGTCCTGGGCCAGATGGCTTCACAGGTGAATTCTACCAAATATTCAAAGAAGAACTAACTCCTATCCTTCTCAAGCTATTTCAAAAAATTCAAAAGGAAGAAAGACTTTCAAACTCCTTTTATGTGGCGAGCCTAATTCTGATTCCAAAACCAGGCAAAGACAACCCAAAGAAAAAAAGTTATAGGCCAGTATCCCTGATGAATTTAGATGCTAAAATCCTCAACAAAATATTAGCAAACTGGATCCAGCAATACATGAAAAAAAATCATACATCATGATCAAGTGGGATTTATTCTGGGAAGGTAAGGAGGGTACAATATTTGTAAATCAATTAATATGATTCATCACAAAAACAAAATGAAGGAGAAAAATCATGTGATAATTTCAATTAATGCAGAAAAAGCATTTGATAAAATCCAGCACCCATTTATGATCAAAACTCTCAGCAAAGTGGGAATACAGGGAACATACCTCAACATGATAAAGGCCATCAATGACAAACCCACCGCAAACATCATACTAAATGGGCAAAAATTAAAAGCAATCCCCTTAAGATCAGGAACCAGGCAGGGGTGCCCCCTTTTACCACTCTTATTCAACATAGTACTGGAAGTCCTAGCCACAGCAGTCAGACAAGAAGAAGAAATAAAAGGCATCCAAATTAGAAAAGAAGAAGTAAAACTATCATTATTTGCAGATGATATAATACTGTATATAGAAAACTCTAAAGTCTCAGTCAAAAAACTACTGGACCTGATAAATGAATTTAGCAAGGTGGCAGGATATAAA
The DNA here is from genome assembly GCA_037038555.1 of Rhynchonycteris naso. Classification (NCBI taxonomy): domain Eukaryota; kingdom Metazoa; phylum Chordata; class Mammalia; order Chiroptera; family Emballonuridae; genus Rhynchonycteris; species Rhynchonycteris naso. Next base: position 99,312,449 of record CM072999.1, read on the forward strand.
ATTAATACACAGAAATCAGAGGCATTTTTATATACCAACAATGAATTGTCAGCAAAAGAAATTAAGGAAACAATCCCCTTTACTATTGCAACAAAAAAGATAAAGTACCTACGACTAAATTTAACCAAGGAGATTAAAGACTTGTACTCAGAAAACTATAAAACATTGATAAAAGAAATCAAGGAAGATACAAACAAGTGGAAGCATATACTGTGCTCATGGTTAGGAAGAATAAACATCATTAAAATGTCTATATTACCCAAAGCAATTTATAAATTCAATGCAATACCAATTACAATACCAATGGCATACTTCAAAGATATAGAACACATATTCCAAAAATAAATATGGAACCAAAAAAGAACACAAATAACCTCAGCAATCTTAAAAAGAAGAATAAAGTGGGAGGTATCACACTTTCTGATGTCAAGTTATACTACAAGGACACTGTACTCAGAACAGCCTGGTACTGGCATAAGAACAGGCACATAGATCAATGGAACAGAACAGAGGACCCAGAAATAAACCCACACCTTTATGGACAACTAATATTTGACAAAGGAGGTAAGAGCACACAATGGAGTAAAGACAGCCTCTTTAACAAATGGTGTTAGGAAAATTGGACAGCTACCTGCAAAGAAATGAAACTAGACCACCAACTTACACCATTCACAAAAATAAATTCAAAATAGATAAAAGACTTAAATGTAAGTCGTGAAACCATAAGCATCTTAGAAGAAAATATAGGCAGTGAGCTCACCAAAATACTTGCAGCAATATATTTGCTGATTTTTCTCCACGAGCAAGTGAAATAAATGACAGAATAAACAAATGGGACTATATCAAACTAAAAAAAGCTTTTGTACAGCTAAAGACAATATGAACAAAATAAAAAGACAAACCACACAATGGGAGAACATATTCGACAATACATCTGATAAGGGGTTAATAACCAAAATTTATAAAGAACCTATAAAACTCAACACCAGTAAGATAAACAATCCAATCAAAAATGGGAAAAGAAATGAATAGACTCTTTTCCAAAGAGGACATACAGATGGCCAAAAGACAGATGAAATAATGTTCAACATCACTAATCATTAGAGAAGTACAAATTAAAACCACAATGAGATACCACCTCACACCAGTAAGAATGGCGCTCATTAACAAAACAACACATTATAGATGCTGGTTAGGATGTGGAGGTAAGGGAACCCTCCTGTACTGCTGGTGGGAATGCAGACTAGTACAGCCACTGTGGAAAACAGTTTGGAGATGTCTCAGAACGCTAAAGATGAAACTGCCTTTAGACCCAGCCATCCCACCTATAGGAATATATCCCAAGAACACCATATCACTGACTCAAAAAAAGAAATGCACCTCCATGTTTATGGCAGCATTGTTCACAATAGCAAAGATCTGGAAACAGCCCAAGTGTCCATCATTGGACGAGTGGATTAAAAAGCAGTGGTACATATATACAATGGAATAGTATGGGGCCTTGAAAAAAAAGGAAATATTACCTTTTGCAACAACATGGATTGACCTGGAAACTGTTATGTTAAGTGAAATAAGCCAGGCAGAGAAAGAAAAATATCATATGACCTCACTCATTTGAGGAAATCAAGGAACAATGTGAAGTGAGGAACAGAATTGTGACAGAGGGATTAAAGGGACCAGAAGAAAAGATGACAGAAGGAAAGGGGATGATAGGATGGGATAAACCTGAAGTGAAAGGGGGGAGGGCGCTATGGGGAGGAGGACAAGGAAGATGTTGAGGGAAATATGGGGGAGGGGAGATGCATTCGGGGTGACACTAGAATCTATGTAAACACAATAAATTAAATAAAAATATATTTGAATCTGAAATCAGAAACCCAAAATTTGAGAAAATTAAATGAATTTAAAAGCTCTAAATCTATCAGAATATTTTATGTTAAAAATAACAAAATTAAACTCAAACTAGCTTAAATAATAATGGAAATTCATTGGCACCTATAACTGAAACATCCATGGGAAATGTAAACATCAGGCATTGCACACAGAGGGTCCAGCTTGACTTCACAGTTCTCCCGGCCTCAGCCCAGTCCTTATGTCACCTCTTTCTCACGCTGGCTTCCCTCACTGTCGCAACACACCTGACAGCAGTTACGAGGGCAAAACACTTTCTCCTCCACACCAGAAAAGAGAGAGCGTGACTTCTTACAATGAACCTTAGCTTCAGAAACCCCGAACTAGGGTGCCAGGCACTGGTGTGCAGAACTGGGGAGACTGAGCAGAGAGGTTTTACATAACAGAGAAAGGGAAGAGAACCACAATGTCCACTGTTGGAAACAGTAAATGCTTAGTGGGTGACACTGCATTCCAAAGATTTTTGGGTTTTTTGTTTTTTAGGGAAATAAAATACCAATGAAGGAAATGTTGAATTCTACAGTTTCTAGGATCTTAATAAGCCCAGATGGCAGGCAGTGGGAGTAGGGGAGTGTTGGGCAGATAAAATATATTATGCTCACTTTGTTAAAGATGGCGCTGCCCACATGGAAGTTCGTTGATATTAATGTGTGTTCTGGAACAGGCTGTGGGCAGGCTGGGTCGTCATAGCCTAAGGCTTAGTTTAAGAGTAAGCACTTCCCCACACCCTTGACTGATTGGATAATGTAGGGTGGTGCACTCTCCTTAGGAATCCCATTATACAGAGGCTTCCTTGTTTGTATAATTGGATTAAAGGTTTGGATTTTCTAGGCTATAAATTGGGGCAGTCTGGGAGCTTGATCTCTCTCTCTTTTGGTTCCTGAAGTATTAGAGAGGAGAGCAGAGTAAGGCCATGTGAAGGCCAGGAGAAGCAGCCGAGATGGCAGAGTGCTGAGGAAGAAGCCAGTTTGTTAAGAATTTGTGCAGGAGGAGATGGGAAACAGAGGTGAATAAGTCTGGTGAGCTAGAAACCTTTGATTCTAGGAAACTCGGATAAGTCAGTAGCTTTGTGAGCACTGAATGTGTGGGTTTTGGAGCCCAGTGTGTGTTTTTGCTTGCCCACCGGGTGCAAGCTAGAATTAAAGCTGATGGCTCATCAGTTCTTGGCTCCAGTGTTTCATTACCAACTGTTCGAATCTAATGCGAACCTGCGTGGGTCAGGCTGCTGTGATGGTGGCCTCGACTACTGGCTTTACAGGGAGATTCTGGCAGGGACTCTCTTCACTGCCCAACAGAAACCCTAAGGTGTAACCCAGCTCGGGAAGGAAGTCTGTTGTGCCCTAGGGACACGTGGGAGTTTGAGCACCACCATCTTCAAGGCTGCTCTGAAGCCCCTGGCAGTTAGAATCATGGCATAGTTCTTCCTTCCAAATCCTACAGATCTAAAATCAGCTGAAGAAGTAGAAGAATAACTTCCCATCGCCGAAGTTTTGTTTTGTGTGTTTATTCTTTTATTTTATTGATTGATTTGAGAAAGAGCGAGAGAGAGAAGAAAAGGGAGAAGGAGCAACTCAGAGTAGTTGCTTCTCATATGTACCCTGACTGGGCAAGACCGGGGTTTCAAACCAGTGACCTTAGCATTCCAGATTGATGCTTTATCCACTGCACCACCACAGGTCAGGCTGAAGAAACTTAAATAATGAAAGTTCCTCTCCTTCCTTGTCTACAGAAGACCACAAACACTCCATCATAACACTGGAAAGGCTGAACCGCTGGCACAAATGCTCTCTCTACTCAAAAAGAAAAAGCCCAGGACAAACCTCTTAAGATGACCTTTTTTTTTTTTTGCCTGACCATGTGGTAGTGCAGTGGATAGAGTATTTACCTGGGATGCTGAGGACCAGGATTTGAAACTCTGAGGTCACTGGCTTGAGTGTGGGATCATAATCATGACCCCATGGTCACTGGCTTGAGCTCTAAGGTCACTGGTTTAAAGCCCGAGGTCACTGGCTTAAGCCTACGGTTGCTGGTTTAAACAAGAGGTCACTGGCTCAGCAGGAACCTTCCCTCCCCCATCAAGGCACATATGAGAAAGCAATCAATAAATAACTAAAGTGCTTCAACTACGAGTTGATGGTTTTTATTTCTCTCCCTTCCTGTCTTTCTTTCTCTCTCTCGCTTGCTAGAAAAAAAAAAAAATGAGCTGTTTTTTTTTTGCCTCAGTGAATCATTTGATTGGGTCTTCGGGCTCCTTTGGCTGTAAGGAATTGAAACCCACTCAAGGTACTTAAGCAAAAAGAGAATTGATTAGATGAAAACCAAGTATCTCCCAGCCAGAAGGTACTGCTTAGCTGTAAAGTGAATGCCCACTTGCTTTAGTTTTCTGTCACAACCAGCTTTCCTGGCTTAATTTGTCCATGGGTCAGCCCTGGCTTTACCTTCTCCATGTTCAAGAGCCATTACTATCATGCTGAGTAGTTCCCGTACACCAATTTAAAATTTCTAAGAGAAAGAGCCCGCTTTTGCGTGTGTCTGTCCTTGGTCAGTCATCCATGGCTGGGGGGTAGGTAGGGTCATCAGATTAGGTCTGCTGCACACACAGGACAGGTCGTATTATGGACTCTGAGACAGGGAGTGAGCAGAAAGGTCAAATGATTGATATGCATATGTTAGACATATTAATTTTTTCCTCCTCTATCACACTACAGTCAGTATTACATGATTTCAAGCAAACATCAGAAAAACAGAAACCAGTAGAGTACATGGACTAAGTCCACATAACTAATCTCTCAGCTTGACCCCATCCTAACATTTTATGTATCCTTTATACAGCACAATTTCTTAGTGTTGTATCTTTTTTACCTGCCAAATAAAGATAATTATACTTTTCCTTGCAACTCATAAGATTGTAGTAAAGATAAATAATTAACATATGTGAGAGAAATTTAAAACATTTAAATGATTTTTATACTCTGCACACTATAAGGAGTCTCTTCTGAATTCTAAATCAAACCCCACTGTTTCTATGGAAATACCTGAGTTCAAGGATCTTTTGTCAAATATCCAGTTTGGGTTCATTCTCCTCAGGGAACATGGATCTTATTTATGTCTACCACATAAGTGTGGCAAGTGTCTCACTGCTACATGGCTACACAGCATACACGTGGCAGACACGAGAGAGCAGAGCTGCAAAGATTACAGAAAAGCAAAAAAGTAAAAACAAACAAAATAAGGAAAAACAAGAACAAAAGCCCTTACCCCAGAGAAAACACAAATAGATAAGCTAATAACAGTCTGCAATGATATGTATTCCTTGTCTGCTAAGGATAAAAAAAAAAGAGGAAATAGGCTGCAAATGTGGGATTTAGATTAGATATGAAAGAATTCCCAGGAATGAGGTCTGCTAAGCCTTCCTTTCTAATGAAAGTATTCGGTTATTCCTTCCCGTGCAATGGATGATGCATTCATTCTTTGACGCACTGTTTGATGGCAGGATTTGTTGCATTCACCACTGATTCCTGAAGTCCAGTGTGGCCCCTGCCCCTCCCGATGCACAGTTAATATTGTTGAGGATGTGAAGGCTCAGACACTAAGAATATAGCGATTGACAGCAGCCAGTCTTGTCTCTTCTCTGAGCAAGAAAAAAGTTCCTGGGCACAGTGCAGGAGAAGGGGGACATTTAACCTTCTCTGTTACAATATAAAATGCAACAATTATGAGAATGTTCTCATATTTGTGGACTTGGAGGTTATCCCCAAGACGCAAGTGTCTCTCTATATTGTTATCTTTTTAGAGTGGCCTAACACAAAAAGGCGACCATTTACTAAACAGCCTCCTGTGTATGTTTTATGCTCTTAACCCACCATGAAATGGGGACCCAAATCTGTTGAAAATCAGCAGTCCTTAGTGCTGTCAGGAAACCGAGCTTTCTGCACAATGTGAGGCAGTGTGACACATTGGGAAGTACCTCAGGGACTTAGGATAGTTCTGATGTTGCTGATAACTTCTCCTGATCTGCTTCCTCCTTTGTAAAATGAGGAAGTTAAAGGAGATACTCTCTCACACCTCAGTTCTGTTGCTGAATTGTTCCCAATGGGCCACCAGAATCTCAGTTACTGTATCTAGAAAAACAGGGAAGATGAAACCAAGTATGGTATTTCTTGAGTTTTTTAATTCCATGTTTTCAGCAACTTCTTAGTACATTTAATGTCTGAGTTTTCTTTGATACCTGAGGGAACATGTATTTTTGTGTTTTCTTTTTTAAAGGGACAGAGAGAGTCAGAGAGAGGGTTAGATAGGGACAGACAGACAGGAATGGAGAGAGGTGAGAAGCATCAATCATTAGTTTTTTGTTACCGTCACAACACCTTAGTTTTTCATTGATTGCTTTCTCACGTGTGACTTGACTGCGGGCCTTCAGCAGACTGAGCAACCCATTGCTGGAGCCAGCGACCGTGAGTCCAAGCTGGTGATCTTTTGCTCAAGCCAGATGGGCCCGCGTTCAAGCTGGCGACCTCGGGGTCTCGAACCTGGGTCTTCCGCATCACAGTCCAACGCTCTATCCACTGCGCCCGCCTGGTCAGGTGGGAACATGTTTTTATCTCTGAAGGGAATTGGTCTAACATCTTCATCTCCATTACAAGGAGGCAAAAGGGTCAACACCAAAACAAATCTTAAAAATAAAAAGCCAACTTTAGCCTGACCAGGCGGTGGCGCAGTGGATGGAGTGTCGGACTGGGATACGGAGGACCTAGGTTCGAGACCCCAGGGGTCGCCAGTTTGAACGCCGGCCCATCTAGCTTGAGCAAGGGTTCGCCAGCTTGGACCCAGGGTCGCTGGCTCCAGTGGGAGGTTGCTGGGGAGGGGGGTTGCTCGGTCTGCTGAAGGCCCGCTGTCAAGGCACATGTGAGATAGCAATCAATGAACAACTATAGTGTTGCAAAGGCAACGAAAAACTAATGATTGATGCTTCTCACCTCTCTCCGTTCCTGTCTGTCTGTCCCTATCTGTCCCTCTCTCTGACTCTCTCTCTGTCCCTGTAAAAAAAAAAAAAAAAGCCAACTTTACTACCAGAATGACTGAAATGAGTCCATGAAAACAATTTAAAACTCAAACAAACAAACACCCAACAGCAAAATTTCAGTTTGTCAAATATAGTAATATGTAATTAACACATCACAGTTGGATTATTTAAACTCGGTTTCTAGCAGGTCCAAGCAAATAAACATAACTGAGTTTGGAAATGATCACCTCAGTCAGGACACAAAACAAAATAATTTTTTAAACTGAAGGAAATGTGCTGCTCCAAAAAACAAATCAGAATGGCTCAGAACTTTCTTCAACTTCTGTAGGAAATGATTAGGCTAGCAAATGTCCCTTTAATCTTACATCACTAGAATAATCTACAGCAGCTATTCCAAACCTATTAAGCCCTAATGTTCTAAAGCCCTCATTATATATAATGAACCAACTTCTCTCCTTTGCATATAGAAAAGTACTTGGAAGAATTGAGGAAATGGTCTCTCAGATTATTTTCTGAAGTCCAGTTCAGAAAGGCTGATTTAACAGACTCAGTACCCAGCACTTCTCACACTTCACGTGCTCACAGTAGTTTGTGACCTCACCGGCCAAAGAAGTGTGCCATGCTGATGTAAATGGAGTGAGTATCTGCTTCTATAGATTTATTTATTACATAGTCTTACTTAGCTCACTTAAACTTAGTACACACACAGATACATATTTTTATTTTATTTGTTATTTGTTTTTTTTCTGGGGTTTTGTTTGTTTGCAACTTGTCCAAAATGGGTAAACTTTCATAATGCCCAATGATGGTATCAATCAAAAAAATAAATCTTAAATTGTGTACTGAAGTATTATTATTCTGAAATTATTTTCAGGCACTATGGGATATATCAAATTAGTAATCTGAGTAGTATCTTTGAGGTTTTAGGTATGTTTGAAAAACAATAAAGATATTAACACTTGGATTGCGGGAAACGAGTTAAGTCGGCTTGCGTGAATTGCGCGTACTCCGCGGGAGCCGTCTTAACTCGGTTCATATAGATTTGCGGTGGAGTGCGGGAAACGTGTAAACTCGGGCCGATTGTAACTGCGTATTACCAAATATTTGTTTGTTTGCCGTTCACAAAGATACCTACCTGCGTATGCAAACCGTTTCATACCCATTTTGGCGGGAAATTCACCCTGTAGCCCTGAGATGGAATCAAAAGTACCCACATAACACCATGATGTATTTAATAGAAAAAGAAATTTATCCCTCCCTAATCCACTAAAAGGCCTAAGAACAATGACCAACCCAGAGTCAATGAGTACCCTTAGCACCTAGATTATGGTCTCTAAATACAATTTTCCACCAAAAGGAACCAGAATTTCTTAGATAACTAGTTAATTTGTGTCTTGGGCAGGAAATTTCCAAGATCAGCCTGAAACATTTTATACCAGAGAGGTAAAAAACTGTAAAGACTACTAGAGTCAATGTCAAAGGGACTCAGGAGCCAACTAGAAAAGGTCTCACAGACCAAAAATGAGCCATTCTGAGTAGGAAGGAGGACAATATTTGCAACTGATTAAAATACATCAAATATGCTAACATCCATGCGTTCATAATAATACTTAAAACAAAAGAGACAAAAACTAATTCAGTCAACTTTGAAAGATGCAAAGGAACAAATCTATTTTTAAACTTCATTGTAGTACTATATACCATAAAATTTACCATCTTAAACATTTTTAAGTGTGTAGTTCAGTGGCATTAAGTATATTCACATTGTTAAAACAACCATCACCACCATCTCCAGAATGTTTTCATCTTTCCAAACTGAAACCCTATACCCATTATTTAAAATGCCCCATTCCCTTCTTTTTCAAACCCCTGTCAACCTATTATTTTAAACTGGTTAATAAAGGTTAAAATGGAAACATCCTGCATTTCTTAGATGACTTGTACCTCAGGGTAACCAAATAAAGGGATTCTTTTTTAGAAGTATTCCAGCTAATAAATGAAGAATGCTAAAATCAAGAATGTCTTCACTTGGGATGGTGAACACATAATACAGCGTACAGATAATGTGTTGTAATTGTGCACCTGAAACTTAAAAAATTTTTTTAACCAATGCCACCCCAAAAATTAAAAAAAAATTAAGAATGTCACCATTTATCAACTCCAATAAGTTAATCAATCAAGACAATCATTAATAATGGCAACTAACATCACAAAAGGAAACTTTTATACCCCCGATGCTTCAAAGTACAAACTGTCACCTATAAAGTAGTACACACACACAACACACACACAGAGCAACAACAAAATTACCTGAGTCTGATCAAGTCTCCCTAGCTAACTCCCAAATGTATAATAAAGACAAAGGACAGAGGAACATGTTTAATGACACCATCAAGAAACATTCAGGCCTGACCAGGTGGTGGTGCAGTGGATAGAACATCGGAGTGGGACGCAGAGGACCCAGGTTTGAGGCCCCGAGATCACCAGCTTGAGTGTGGGCTCATCCGGATTGAACACAGGCTCACCAGCTTGAGTGAAGGGTCGCTGGCTTGAGCGTGGGGTCATAGACATGAACCCATGGTCGCTGGCTTGAGCCCAAGGTCACTGGCTTGAAGCTCAAGGTCACTGGCTGGAGCAAGGGGTCACTCGCTCTACTATAGAGGTCAAGGCACATATGAGAGAGCAATCAATGAACAACTAAGAGACTAAGGAACCGCAATGAAAAATTGATGCTTCTCATCTCTCCCCCTTCCTATCTGTCTGTCCTTATCTGTCCCCCCCTCTCTGTTTCTCTCACACACTAAAAAGAAAGAAACAAAGAAAAAACCTATGTATCAAAAGAGACTTGAGACACATCAAATAGTTATAAACCTTATTTTTATTGACAAATTAAGCAATGTAAATTCTAAGAAGCTATAGCATTAAGGAATTAGTTTTTATATATGATAATAGTAATATGTGCTTATATTTAGAGTCCTTATCTTGGAGAAAGACCTCTAGAGAGTAAAGATGATAATATCTGAGATTCCTTCAAAATAATTCCTTCAAAAGTAAGGGCATGACAGAAATACAAATGGCCATAAATTGATCATTGTTCAAGCTGGGCAATAGATTTTAAAAAGCATTTGCTATAATATTTTGTCTATTTTTTTGCTTATGTTTGAAAATTTTCATAGCAATTTTTTAAAAAGGAAGGAAACTAAAACCCAAAATGCAATTCTTGGGCTTAATGTATAATTTGAATTAGCTTTGGTCATGTGACAGCTTTATTACAATTAAAAGACTATTGATCTTAAATAGCACTATCTAAAAACAGCTGACATTTGTGCTTTTCTTCTGCTATTCATGAAAATGACTTTCAGTACCAATTAAATTTCAAATAATTGCGGCTTTTTTTGGGTAATATAAAGCTCAGCAAATCTCATTGCTATGTTTGTCATACTGAATGCAGCATTCCTATTAAACATGTTCTTTAGTGTGAAATATTGACTAAGCAATTTACATAACTTTCATTATAAACTTTCTAAAGAGATTGGCCAAATATTCACTTATACTTTCTGCTTTCAGAGTTTGAAGAAATGGTCAATGAAAATGTTTTTATGTCAGGGAGATCTAAGATGTCAGCAGTTACATTCACCTCCTCCCAGGACCAAACTTCAGTTACAACTAAAATACAGAACAATCAATGTGGGTAACCAACTGGAGACTAGCCAAAGAGAAGTCTTATAACCAAAGACTTATAGAAGAAGCCACATTGAGACTGGTTAAACATACCTGAAGACATTTTAATTCCATTGACAAAAACAAAACAAATGAAATTGACAGTATCTTGAAGAGACCTTATGTTACTTGCCAACCATTTTAGAAAACAGAAATAGTAATAATGGCAGACTCTATAATTAAGATAGGAATTCAAGCTTTGGCCTTCCTATCACCAGATTATCTCTCCAGAGTATACTTACCTAACCAATTAACATTAGGTGGGTGGATATAAAAATACATTAGCATATATCTTGTGATTTCAAGAGGATTCTCGGGTTTTATTTTTTGGCAGCAGTTACAGTTGTGAAAAAATGTGTATTCTTAATTTCAAAGGTAAAATAAAATAATTTTTCATTAAGTATATTTTTGTTCAAAACAAATGTTACCTGGAATGCTGAGGTCACCACTTTGAAACCCTGGTCTTTCCCCGTCAAGGAACTACAACAAGCAAGCAATGGATAACTAAACCGAAGCAACTATGAGTTGATACTTCTCACTATTCCCCTCTTCTCTGTAAAACCAATAAAATCATTTTTTAAAAATGCTGTACTCTAATTTTCTTTAGAAGGTTTTATTTTACCCTTCTCTGTAGAAACTGATTTTTATCTTATGTTCTAAATTATAAAAGGTTGTATGTCATTTTGCCTTTTAAAATTTATCCAAAAATATTTTATACATGTTGAAAAAAGAAAAATCTTTCTATGTCTTCTTTAAAAATGTTGTAGACAATGTTTGTAACATTGTCTAGAGTTGTTTATATATGCTCAAATCAGCAATTTTTTTTATAACTCAACTCCAGAAAATAGTTGGTTTTCCAAGGGGAATAAATCCTTTTAACCATTCAATAAATAGTAAAGTGAATTTTCTTTTTTCTTTTCTTTTTGTTTAACTTTTCAGGAAACTCAAAGCTAAACATAATTGCAACTCTGTTTTTTAATGTATTTCTCCTTTCCTCTTACAAGGCTTAAATAATTTTATGTGAGCCATTTATTGTAAAAAATATATATCTATCCCTTAGAATTAGTAATAACATGTCATTTATGCACATTTTATTCATACTTTAACATCTCTGAAAATTTAAACTTTATCTTATAATGAGCATAGTTTTCCCAGAAGCATTTTTTATTTAAAATCACATTAGTATGAGCATTTGAGATCTTGCTTCACAGCAAATGTCATCAGTTTTGCTCCAATAAACTCTTATAAAAATTCTCCCCAAAATTACATTACTACTAATGTGTCTTACATTTTATTGCAGCTTAGATTTGATAAGATGTGAAAATGTCTTCAATAATTATTATGTAATATGAAAATACTATTTCAACAGAACACTAAAGCTGAAAAACGAGGGATGAAATTAAGACCTATTAAATGATTCATTTTATTTATAGTATATTTCAAAGAGCCTTCTCATGCCCCACAACTTTTTTTTAAATTAATATGTAATGAAAGAATTGACCTTTGCTACACAGAATTATTTGGAAACATTTTGCATTCAGCTTATATTCTTTGTTCCAATAGAAAATGTTATGTAAGCTTCACGTTTTAGCCACACTATCGATCTGTAATTCCCCAGAATCACATACATGAACCAGATATTTTATTATTGCTCAACCAAGCTAACTAAATCATTGATTTCACATAACCACTACTGTCAGTATCATTTTACCTGCACACCACAAATCAACCACACATCTCCAGAGGAAGAAGAGAATAAATAATCCCTCCATATGTATATTATAAAAGTCACCGCTAGAGTAGACCCCTGGAGAAAAGGGTTTGGGATCAGCACTAATGCCCACTTACCTTACAAACTAACTGAGTCACATTAGTCTTTCGCTCCATATAATATACTGTAGAAGTTACTGTTTGACCTGAGTTTTAAGAATATGAAAATAACCTGTTGTATTTGTGTTTAGAGTACATAATAATGTTTTCTAATTATCTTGTGCTGACTTATGAATATGTGCCGCTCTTGAGGACGCACCAGCTCATCACAGGCCACACGTGCCTGGAAGATCTCACCTGCCATTCCCACTCAGTAATTCATTTTTTCTTTTTTTATATTCCCGTAGCCCTTGTCATTTCCATCACCTTCTGGCATTTATTTAAACCTTTTCTTGTGGCTTTCCTTAGGTATTATGAGAAAAAATACAGTACAACCCGGTGGTTAAGGGCTTGGCTTTAGAGACCTAGATGTGAATCCTGGCTCTGCTCTTGCTATGTGACTTGGGACATGTCTTTTAATCAATCTTGACATCAGAATCTTCATTTATAAAATTAGGATGATATCCACCTTACAGGTATGTTATAAAATTTCTATGAGAACATGTATTAAGAGTTTGCTTGACACAATGTCGGATTGCTATTCCTACTGACATTTTGATTACACCTCGCCATACTAGCCCAAATCTTGCATTGAGAAAGAAGGATAAACCATCAGCAGAAAACTCCCAGCACTGAAAGCCATGAACCATCCTTTCCAGTGATGACTGAGCGTCTACTGTGGACTCCAAAGCACTGCTTAAGTCATAGGGAATATAGAGGAGCATACGGAATAGTCTATGTCTTCAAGGCACTTACAGCCTTTTGGACAAGAACTGCCACATATAAAAAGCAAACAGTTAACAGATAAATAGGGGAGAAGAGATGAATCTCCCTTGCATAAGAATTCCCAATAATTTATGTAGCCACTATGGCCTCAAGAAGGTTGAACATGACCTCCCACTCCTTAAGTGTGGGCTGTGCACTGTGATGTCCTTCCAAAGAGGGCAGCATGAAAAGGGGGGACAAAGAGTAACTTTACAGTACAGAAACCTGACAAACACTATCTCAGCCAGGTGACCAAGGTCAACATCAACAGTGATGTCATGTTGGTAGTATGTACCTTTGATATGATGTGATGAGAATGTTACTTCACTTCTGTGATCGTCCTCCCCAAAACCCCTAACCCCAGTCTAATGAAGAGAAAAACATAGGATAAATCCCCATTGAGAAACACTGTACAGAACACCTGATCAGCATCTCCAATTACGGAAAATCTGGGAAAGTGTGGCAGCTGAGTGGAGTATAAGAAGTCATGCTGACTAAATGTCATGTAGTATCCTGGATAGGATCCTGCAACAGAGAAAGGACATTAGGCAAAAACTAAGGAAACCTGAATGCATATGTGCTTTAGTTGATAATAGTGTATCAGTACTCATTGTGAGAGCTATGCCATACTAATGCAGAGTGTCAATAATAGGGAAACTGGGTGTGGGGTGGAGAGAGACTTCACTATTTATCAATTTTTCTGTAAACCTAAAACTGTTACAAAAGAACAAAGTTTTAAAAATCAATACAAGGTAGCAAATGACAAGACAGAATAAGACTGATTGATTGATTCAACAAATATTTCTTGAGTGTTTATTATGGGCTAGACACCTCACTGGGAACCAGGGGCTGAGCAATAAACAAAGAGAGCAAGATTATTGACCTTGAGAGCTTCCATGGGATGTGAGCTGAGCCTTGTAGAACAAATTTATGTTTTTTGCTTAGGAGGGAAGTCCCAGGGACATTCCAGTGGCACCCTGACGTTCAGTACTTCTTATGAAATATGGGACAGACGGGCCAGCTCGTAGTCTGGTGGAGAGAAGTGGAGAGACAGGATGGGTGCTGGGACAGCTGGGAGCCAGCTGGCACAGCCAGTGTTTCCAAAGCCTTCCAAATCCCAGGAAAGAGTACATCCCTTGAAGCCCAGGAGCATTTGCCCAGTCACAGAATGTGGCCTGTGGAAAATCCCTGAACTGTGTAGGAGAGGAAACTGAGACCCAGATAAAGGAAATGATTGCTAGTGGTCACATAGTCATCTCTGAACCAACTTTTAAAATCTTCACTCCCCAGATGCAGAGAACATTTATTTTGTAGCTAGAAATCATCAAAAACTGAAAGGCTAGCTGTATACATCTGCTTAATATCAGATGTGAACAATGAAAGAGAATCCAAAAACTAGACTTACATTACATACACATCACTGGGTTAAATAACTTAGGTGATTGAAGTTTCTAAACTCATTGTGCTCTATAACTGATCGTGGAAACTTAAGGAATACTGCAGAATAAACACATACTTTCTGAAAGAGAACAAATTCACTTTAAGGTCACTGCCACAGAAATAAACCCAGTTACTGGGTATTGCACTAGTGAAGTAAAAGCTTGCAGGGAGCTTAAATGGTATAGGCGGTAGAGAGGACTGATATTCCTTTAAAAAAGAGAAAAGATTAACAACAAAAACAAAAATTTCAGTGTAACACTGATTTATACTCAGGTAAAAACAGAACAGAGGGGACCCCTAAACTAAGTACTTATCTAGGGAGGTAATGAGCCAAATCCATTCAGGTAACCATGCCAGTCCTGAGAACGTGTTGTAGGGCTGTCAGCAGCATCCTGAAGCCTGAAGATGCCACCCAGGAGAATGGTTTTAGAGGTAGCTCACTCCCTTCACAATACCAGCCCATTCTGCACGAAGTTAGAAATGTGACCAGATGGCACAGTCCAGGAGAACTTTTTGAAATTGAGTTTTCAACCTTTCTGTTAAGGATTGTTCTAAACAACCAGGTCAGAAGATGCTTCCGTGTTTTCTCAAGGGAACACAGTAACATCTTTAAAGGGAAATTTCAACAGTAGGATGATGAAAGAAAAATAAAAAATTAGCTTAACTGCTAATGTTAAGTGTTGTGCACCCTGCACAGTGCATTAGAATCACCTGGAGTTTTAAAGTGTTCTAATGCCTCACCTCCATCCCAGACCAATTATATGTGACTCTGGGGCAGGACTCAGGCTGCAGCGCTTCTTAAGGCTCCCCAGGCGACCTCCATTACAAATCCTCTGCTCTGTAGGGGTTAGTCTAAATTTTGAATATCAGCTACTCTTAATTAAAACAGGATAAGCTAGCCAGGCATCCTAGGAGTACAATACCCTAAAATGTCACCCAATTAAATATAAAACTCTAATTTTAATAATTTGTCTTTTACGCCAGACATACCCAGATTTCTTTGGTTTTTCCTCTCTTCAGATATTTCCACAGCAGAAGCAATTACCTCTTAAATTCAGCTATTTTCCTCCCTTCAATACACTTACATGAGCATGAGGTACAAACTAAGTGAGAGTGAGAAATTTCATCCCTACTCCCCACCCTCCTTGGTTGGCCTTTCAGAACAGAAAAATAAATAGAGTCTAACAAAATGTTTCAAAACAAAATATGTCTTTGGGTAAATAACCATGAAACTCAATCAGGTATTTCCTGTATTTTTTAACAGTCACAGACTCAGGATCAATCATGGAAAGAGCTGCATAGTTTTGGCCCTGCCAAATGGCTCTGTGAGATTACATCACAGGAGGATAGCGCCCTGCGGGAGTTCTGAAGCGCAAGCACCCTTCTCTGTTGGGCGCCCAACTGCTGAGCTGTGGAGGGGTAGCTTGTTCTTTTCCAGGACGTGCACTCTCCCTAATTATATAGCATCATGATAGTTTATCATCCAGCCTAATTGAGGGCATCTATCTCTCCCTGATATTCCATTAAATAAATAATAAAAAAGATTTAATTGTCTTGAATCCTTGAAATGTCTCCCAAGGAAAATACCAGGGACGGTGGCAAGATTACTAGTGGGTTTCTAAGGAAAGCGTTAGTCAACTCTACCATGAAAGGGATTCAATCTTTTTTAAAAATTTTTTATTTATTCATTTTAGAGAGGAGAGAGAGTGAGAGAGAGAAAGAGGGGAGGAGCAGGAGGCATCAACTCCCATATGTGCCTTGACCAGACAAGCGCAGGGTTTCAAACAGGTGACCTCAGTGTTCCAGGTGGAGGCTTTAGCCACTGCGCCACCACAGGTCAGACCAAGGGATTAAATCTTTAAAGCAGCCATGAAAACAAGAATTAAAAACCTCAGAGCCCACAAATGTTATTTAAGTGTCTTTCTCTCCCAAAGACATTCAGGTAGTAAAGGGAATGAAATCAATACTCCCTGGTTGTCCTGGTGCAAATATTGAGTGATCCTAGAATAAGATAACCATTAGACCACTATAATATTTGTCTTCCAAGTGGTGGTGGTGACATATGTACTTCCTAATACAAAATGTATGGGAACACTATTCAGCAATGAAAAGGAAGTAAGTACTCATACATGCTAAAACATGGATGAACCTCAAAAACGTGCTCAGTAAAACAAGCTATACTGTGTATCAGGCCATTTATATGAAATGGCCATAACAGGCAAAGCTATAGAGACCAGAAGTAGATCAGGGTTGCCTGGGGCCGAGTGTGGGGATGGTGATTGACTGGCCTTGGGCAGAAGAGAGGAGTCTTGTGTGGTGATGGAAATGTGCTACATTTGGATTGTAGTATATGTTGTACAACTCTGTAAATGCATGGAATGGAAAACATTAGCCAAGCTGCCTCACCCGGATCTGGGGGTGGTTCCTAAGATGCCTGCAGGTAATTTTTCTGTTACTTATACTCCCGGTGAATCCTGCTCTTTCTCTATTTTTCACCTGTAAACTGTTTTAGGGAAATAGAGGGAGAGAGAGAGAACCTCTTCAAGAAGTCTTTAAAAATACCTTATCACACTTGCTAAAATTAAGTTCAGATCCACCCTTGTGGTCAAGAAGGGAGGATATACATATTTGCATTAATTGTGCCAAAATTTGTGACTATGAGATTAGAAGAAAGGAGGAAATGGACACTGTGAGATCCACCACAATCTGTAAAATATCTAGACTTCTTGCTGCTAAATGCAACACGTGGTTGAGGATGAAGAGTTTGGAAGAGTGGTCCCCTTGGAACGTGATGAAGAATTCAACAGACTAGGTAACTCCAAGACACATTAGTGTAGTTGGATGAAGAAAATAATTTAAATATTCCCAGAGAGAATGCCTGTTTCTTCTTCAGTGGAAAAAAAAGTTATTATCCTGTTTAGTTGGGGTAATACTCAAACCTGTAGTATATGCTTCAGAATTACCTTTCAAGCCTCACCCCAAGACTTCCTGAATCATAATGTTCAGAGATGGGGCTCAGGATCTATATCTTTACCAAGCACTGCAGATGACTCATAGAGTCAGATAGAAGGATTTGGGAACCAATATCTAAGGCTCGTGCATGCTTATCTTCAATAAAAAAACAGCATCACAGCTCTGGTCTGTAACTTCAAAACCAAGGGACAAAATAGCCTGTGGTCTGAGAGTTCAAGCTCGACCAATGTGAATGAAGATAAAAAATGTCAATGCTCCCTGGTGGAATATCACTTTCCTAGCATATAATAAATACAGATTCTGAGATTCTATGCAATGACGACACCCAGGTATGAGAATTTGGAAAGGCAATGCAGCAAAAATCCTTCCCGTGGCGGAAGGGAAGAAAACGCAAATGTAAAGGAGAGGTCGGGCCGCCTCCCAAACGTGGCCCTCCCCGTTACAGTAAAGAGAGCCCACTGGGGAAAACCCGACTCCAGCAGAAACCAAGTCAAAATGTTGGATCCCTAAGGTTCAAAGAGGAACCAATCAGTTAACCGGGTTTCTAACGAACCCGGCTTGAGTCTACCAAATCCAGGTCGGTTTTACTTTAGAAGTCGGAACTCTGTTTCCACCGGAGCACGAAGTTGGGAAGTTTTGTTCTGAGGCCAAATGGACCCGGTGGCTCTACTGTGGCCCAAGGTCTCCGACAGGGAGCGACCCTGCGCCACCGCACCGCCGCGGCAGAACCGGGTCCCGGTGAGAGCCACCGCTGCCACCCTCCGGGACTGTGCGTCGGGCAGCCTCCCAGTGCGCGGGTGTCACCCCACGCGTTCCCAGGCGCGGGTCCCGCGGCGTCCCACACTCGTTCCCACACCCCTGACGCCGACTCCGGCGGTCCCCGGGACTCTGACCCCAGCCTATGCGCCTCCCCTGAGGATCGGTGGGGCGTCCAGGTGGCCGAGGCCCGCGCAGCGGGGGGCAGGCGCCTCGGCGCAGGCCTCACCCCGGGGCGGGAGGGGTGAGGGTGGAGCTGGACGCCGCCGCCGGGCCCGGGGGGACCGACTCCCAGCCCCCTCCCCGCGTGCCCCCCGCACAGTGCTCATGCGCGCGGCCCAGCCTTTATAGCGGCCGCGGGAGCCCCACTTTCCGCACTCCGGCTCAGCAGGGCGGATCCGAGTCAGGTGCCGAGCCTCGGGCGTACGGTGGGGACGTGCGGGTCCCTGAGCCTGTGTGTCTTCTTTGTCTGTCTTCGTGTTTCACCCCTAGCCCGGAGCCGGGGTTGCACACCCAGATTCGGTGTGCAGACCGAGAGGGTGGCAGCTCGGGACAGCGGCCTTCCGCCCTTCCGCGTCTGCTCGGCCGCTCAGGGTCAGCGAGGGGTGCGAGGTCTCCGCGGCGGCGGGCGAGGTGGCGGAGCCCCGCTCTCCCACAGCCTTCCTCGCATCCTCCCTCTCTCCCAGGTACCAGCAGCCCCCTCGACTACCATGGCTGCAGGCTGGATCCCCGTTCTCTGCCTCGGTGGGTACGCTTCCCTGGCCGCCCCCTTCCCCTCGCGCCACTCCGCGTGTTGGCTGGAGCCGGCCCTCGTGCTGTCCTCTGTTCGCAGGTGTGGGTCTGATGCTGCTGCCGGAGACCGCGGGCAGCGAGGGAGCGGGTGAGTGGCGGGCTCCGGCGGGGAAGCCTGGCTCGGGCCGGGCGGTGGGAGGGGCTGCGGGCCGGCAGGTAGGAGCGCGCTCAGGTGGAACTCCCGGACCGCGCCCCGGTCGGGGTTTGGGGCGGCTGCCTGGAGCATCCCCGTGAGGATCTACAGCCCATTCACGCCGCTTCCCCATTTCTCCCACGCGAGGGGTCCCTAGGTCTGAAGGGGACATTCTTTCCAAGGCAGGGAGAAGGAAACCTCCCTCTACCCCCAACCCCCGTTCCCCGTTCACACCCACATCCCCGGAGCTCCTGGGCAAGCCGAACAGCGAGAGTGGAAGGGCAGGGCTGGGGATATTTCTTGAGCCCCACGAAAGAGGCAGCTCGCTGGTCCTGCGTGTTATGCAGCGTTTGGGGCCAGGGAGAAGCCTTCTAGACCCCACTTCAGACTGTCAGCTGACAGAGACAAAGAGGCTTAGGTCGTCGTCCCACTTTGAGACCCTGGCTATGTTCCTAGGGGTATCCTCTATAAAAAAGCAGCATGTGAGAGTCTTTAGAGTTTGTTCCATGTGTAAAACCGAGTATGGGTGTGTGGTTCGGTGTGTGTTCTACAACATAAATGGCAAACTCTTTTCCAGAATCTATCCTTTGTTTTCCTTGATAGGAAAAATGAGTGTAAGGATTGCACTGGGCTGTATTCAGCCCCCCAGTACCGCCTCCCCCCACCCCCACCCCCCTCTTACTGAGATCAGTGTTGACAGATAAAGGTAACTGTCTGATGCCATCAAAAATGAGAGGAAGAATTAAGGCTGTTTGATAACAGGCAGGAGGCTACTGTTTTTAGTAAGGGTTTTCATTTCCCCTGCAACCTCGAGTGTTTCTGAGCTGGGGGGCTGGCAGTGTACCTTGCATCCTGCCCTCCCTTCCAGGGACATGTCCCATACAGGCTACAGCAGAACACAGAGGGCTCTGAGACAGGGCTCCTTGTTGGAGGCCAGCTAGTCAGTTGGGCAATATGACCAAAGAGCATTACTCTGTCTTGGGAAAACATTTTTAATTAACATGTTTCAAAAGGTTTGGATAACCATTATTTTCTGTGCTTGGAAAATAGCATTTTTATAACATTATTCTAAATTTAATATTTACAGTAAATTGATGACGTCTTATGTAGTAAAAATTTTGATACCTTATTAGTCGGGTTGACTATGTAAAACTTAAGAGCATTAACAGTGCTTTTTAAAAATGTATTCGTTGCCTGAGATAGCTCTCTGGACAGAGCTGAAACAGAAATAACAGGTTCAGTTCAGATAAAAATGCTCTATTCTGAAGGGATTAGCTTCCCTGTTTCCTATCTTGTAGGAGTTGCTGAATGTTCCTGGGGCTGTGACGTTGGGCACATTAACCTCGTGGCTTTAATTTCTTCATCTCTGTAAAATGAGTGATTGAACTAAATGACATATAATAAAATGTAGCATTTTTTTACTGATTTGCTTAAATTGGTATGATTTTATTTTTGTGACAGACAGAGAGAGAGACAGAGAGAGGGACAGACAGTAAAGCAGGGAGATGAGAAGCATCAATTCTTCGTTGCGGCACCTTAATTGTTCATTGATTGCTTTCTCATATGTGCCCTGATTAGGCTGTGGGGGGCTACAGCAGACCGAGTAACCCCTTGCTCAAGCCAGCAACCTTGAGCTCAAGCTGGTGAGCCTTGCTCAAACCAGATGAGCCTGCGCTCAAGCTGGCAACCTTGGGGTTTTGAACCTGAGTCCTCTGAGTCCAGTCTAACGTTCTATCCACTGTGCCTCCACCTGGTCAGGATAAATTGGTGTGATTTAAAGGCACTGCATTTGGAGGAGAGCTGGTATAAGTGGTCCTCTTAAGCCAAGGATGACTCTGAGAGGTTTGTGCATGTGTCTGTGAAAATGTTCCTCACAGGTTCAACTCACATTTAATATCAGCACTTCAAGCAACTACATGCACAGTTGTTATCAGAAGTGAAATATTGGTTTCTTGAGTGAATTAACAAATGGCCAATAACTGTTATTGTCTAGTTCTGATACAGTTCCAATTTCAAACTGATAACTGAGAAAATTCTCCCATTGGACTCTTGGAAAACTGATTTTTTGGCTTGCTAACATCTGGTATGGTGTGGACGGTATATAAGTCAAGAAGTGTCAAAGTCAGGGAAGTAAAACATCAATCTCATCTAGTTTCCCCACCACCACTTCCCCAAAAGTCCTAAGAATGGTTATTATATTCCCTCCTTACTCTTCAGTTCCCATCGCTATCACATGCTTTACCAGAGGCCTGGACATCAGGAAAGAGAAAGCAGATGTCCTCTGCCCAGGGGGCTGCCCTCTTGAGGAGTTCTCCGTGTTTGGGAACATAGTATATGCTTCTGTGTCAAGCATATGTGGCTCCGCTATCCACAGGTAAGTCCAACATGCCCAGAGGAGAGAAATGCTAGTGTGATGATTTCCTTTCTCTCTGGACCCCTACCTTTTCTTTCTTTTGGTGCCACAGAATAGCAATATATATTTAAAGTTTTCCTGAAGTCCTTGAACACCAGCTACACAAGAGAAGCTTTCTGACCAAAGGCAAATTGCATTATTTCTTGATAGCTCGATTTCTGTGATTCTAAGACATTGCTAATCATGTATCACTGGGTTTTTACTATGTGCCATTATTTTAACTTACATGACAACTTTATCAGTGTACAAGATGGGTACAGTTTACTCCATTTTATAGATGAGGGGACATACTACAAGTGTGTTTTTGTCACGCTTAGGCTTGACAGCACAGAACCATTGTTCCAGACGGACTTGGTACCTGTGTCAGCAAGTTTTTACAAAGGCTGGCAGCATCCTTAAATGGCTTTCCTGCTAAACTATTTTCTTGACCAATCAGAGTAATAGATGCAACATGGCGCAAGGTAGTCAGATGCCCATGGGAAGTGTGGAGAATCTTGGTTGTTACTCTTGTGTTTTAGGGGAGTCATCAGCAGCTCCGGGGGACCTGTGCGAATCTACAGCCTCCCAGGTCGAGAAAACTATTCCTCAGTAGTTGCCAATGGCATCCAGTCTCAAACGCTTTCCAGATGGTCTGCTTCTTTTACAGTGACAAGTAGGTACACTTATGTTGTTCTTAGCTTTGTGTAAGTTTTCTGCTTTGCTCAGCCCAGCCTCTTTGACTTTGATGAGAAAACCTGTGATCAAGACTGAAGGGGTCAGCTGCGGGTCAGGGAACTCTAAGGGTCAAAGACACACTCAAGCCAAACGTGGGTGATTGGAGGAAAAATACAGTAATCTTGCTGTCAGAAGATGACCATAGAAACTTGAATGGTCTGTAATCAGAATGCCCTGACATTCACCAAGTAATATTAAATAAAAAAACTAGTGACTGTGGGCCCTGACCAGTTTGCTCAGTGGTAGAGCATCGGCCCAGTGTGTGGAAGTTCCAGGTTTGATTCCTGGCCAGGGCACACAGGAGAAGCAACCATCTACTTCTCCACCCTTCTCCCTCTCCTTTCTATCTCTCTACTTCCCTCTCACAGCCAAGGCTCCATTGGGGAAAGTTGGCCCCAGGCACTGAGGATGGCTCCATGGCCTCTGCCTCAGGTGCTAGAATGGCTCTGGTTGCAGCAGAGCAACACCCCAGATGGGCAGAGCATCACCTCCTGGTGGGCATGCCGTGTGGATCCCGGTCAGGCATGCAGGAGTCTGTCTGATGCCCCCCCCCTTCTCACTTTGGAAAAACACACACACACACATAATAATAATAATAAATAAAACTAGTGAATGAATGTGAACTCATTTTTTGTGATCCTTTTAAAACATGATGTGATGGAGAAGAATCCATTTTGGTTCTTTGAAACCAAAATGCAGTAGTTACTCCTGCAATTGCCACCATTCTATTACAGTTATCATCCTATAGAACCCTAGATTAAGTTTGTTATGCTTTTTAAAAATTTTCCATTGATTTTGGGTCCGAGGGGGGGGGGAGAGAAAGAAGCATCAACTTGTTCCACTTAGTTGCTCCATTTAGTTGTGCACTCATTGATTGCTTGTTATACATCCCGACTGAGGATGAAACCCATGACCTCGGTGCACCAGGATGACACTTTATCCACTGAGCCACCCAGACAGGGCCTATATTTGTTAAGCTCTGATGATAAAAAAGGAAGAGGAAAAAATTGCTTCCTTTTTATTTTAACAGAAGGCAAAAGTGCTGCCCAGGAAGCCACGGGACAAGCGGTGTCCACAGCACAGCCACCAGCAGGTATGAACTATGGAACTTATAGTTACTGATGCAGCATTGGGCTTCCCCACCCAGGCCAAAAGATCATAAGGAAATTAATTTTCAACGACAACAACAAAAATGTCTTAAGAATGACACTCCTTGTCGTTTTTCCCTATGTGGGCTTCCAAGTATGGAACTGTCTTCCTTTTGCTAATGCCAGATGCTTCATTTTAGGTAAACGTCTAAAAAAGACACCTGACAAGAAAGCTGGCAATAAAGGTAAGAGTCCAGAGATCCATTTGGGAAAAAAACATTCTCACTCCCTCCATCCTCTTGAAACTGCTAATGAAACTACTTGCTTGGGTTTTTCACAGACTGTAAAGCAGATATTGCATTTCTGATTGATGGAAGCTTTAACATTGGACAGCGTCGATTTAATCTACAGAAGAATTTTGTTGGAAAAGTGGCTCTAATGCTGGGAATTGGAACAGAAGGACCACATGTGGGTCTTGTTCAAGCCAGGTACCAATCTTGTTATAATGGGAGGAGACTTGAATGCTGTCTTGAATGACAAATCAGTTCTTTTAGGAGGTACGTTTATTTTAGTTCAATATAAACGTACTGAGTTGTGGACAATCCGGATTCCCTATAAAGTCAGGATTTAAGACTGCCTGAGCAGACTGGGTAGGTTTAAGTGCTTCCTTTTCGAAATAAACAGATTTAGAGAATTATATGCTATTTGAGGACCAGAAGGTAGACTGAAGGGTCTTGTTTCTCCTACAAAGTACCTCTGCACATTACTCTGCTCAATTCCTAATTTCTACTCGCTGATGCCTATTCCTCCTCCCTTTTCTGTTATTCTTTTTAGCTCTTTCCATATTCCCTTGATTGGAGATCTGAAGCTGGACCTTTTTATTTTTATTCATTTAAAAATAACATTTATTGATGTGCATTATAAAAAGCTTAAAAAACATACAAAGCAAAAAAACAAAACAAAACACCAAATTCCCCAAATATACCCTCCAGAGACAATCTCTGGAGAATGTTTTATTTCTTTTCAGCATTTTAGGAAAATATTTGATTCTACCTATTTTGGTATTTCTTGATTTTCAAAAGCTCAGACTATGATAATGTCTTTTATCCTGTTTTATTTTCATCCCTGCGTATTCTGAACACTTTACCGTGTCACAAATATTTTTCAGAAAATGTTTTGTGTTACTTGGCATGATTATTTATTCAGCCATCCTTCTGTTGCTGGCTTCCACTGCACAGGACTATGATGAACATCCTCAGGGCATCTCGCCGTCATCTCTGATTGGGCTAGATTTCTAGGATTAGGATTGGATCAAAGTGTCTGACATTTTTAAGGATTCTGAAATAAAGTTAAATTGTCTTCTAGAAAGTTGATCCAGTTTAAACAACTATCAGCCATGTGTGTGTCACCAATATTATTACTGATTTATATTTAATTTGTTTTTATAATATTTTTTACAATTGGTTCTTAATTTAGATTTTGGTGTGAGAATTTAACTTTGTTGTTTTCTATGACTTAACCATTTGTTTCACACCTTTAAAAAAATGAGCTGCTTATTCCATGGATTTGTGATACCAATTTTATACAAGCTTAGGCAAGTCTGTTTCTTTGATCCATTTGCTACTTCTTACATCTTTTCTACAATGCTTTGATTATTGTAGCTTTATTGTACAGTTTAACATCCTATAAAGCAAATTCCCCACAGCCTTCTTCTTCTTCTTCTATTTTTGTTATTTTGATCCAATTCTTTTTCCAGATAAAAACTACATTACCCTGTAGACTCATACAAAGACTAGCTTTTCTATAAACTTCATGGTTTGTAATTTTTAAAATATTAGAATAAACTGTATCAAGAGTTTCTATTTAAGCAGAATAACCATATATCAGTAAGGATGCAAAAAGACTAATTTCATCAATCATAATTTGGATAGCTGAAAAGTGACCATAAAAGGGAAAAAGTTATCAATTCATGAAATCTGATTTTGTGACCCAGCATTACACCAGGTACAAAGAAACCACACCACCAGGTGTGCAGAAATACAACTAGTGCTATACTTGTCCCTCAAAAATCTTGACTTAGTAGCAACTGATAATGCTAAGATCTTAAATTTTTTACACCTATGAAATACTGAGTTACCTAAAAACTTGACACAACAAATGTGCTTTAACTGTTTTTACTCAACGTGGTCTCTGATGAACAGAGGGGTTATAAAAGGGAGCTATAATTCTCTTACTACTAAACATGGAAATCTCAAATCTCTCACCATACACATAATTTAAGATTAGCAGATGTCAACATAATTTATTATAAGAAATATTTAATTGTAAAAATACTTTATAATTAATTTCCTTCTAAGTTTTTTCATATTTTAAATGTTGGCCTTAGTGTCACTGAAACTGCCTCTTCTGATCAGAGACCTGGGTTAAGGGACCCAGACTGTCTGTGCTTCCAGGGTCCCCAGTGCAGCAGATGTTGCCTCATACCACGCAGATTTCTATTAAGCCCAGTTCCCTGAGCTAAGCCTGATTTCAGGTTGGCCTTTGGAGACAAACAAATCTGAATTTAAAGTTTGGCTGCGTTTTGTTGGGAAAATGAGCTAAATTCTCTGAGCCTGTTTCTTCATTTATATAATAGGGATAATTTCTACCTTATAGAGTTATAATAAAATGCCATTATACATAATATATAGCATATTACCCAGAATATAGTAAACCCTCAGGGTAGCAATAGTTTTTGTTACATTTCTGAAAGATCACTAAAAATTCAAGTAAGGATGCAATGCCTTAGTTGATAAGAAAAAAACTTGGGCTTTATCTATTTTAAAGACTTTTTTTAAAGGTATATAATGGTGCTTATTTTTCTTTTCCAATTTTCTCTAACAGTTTTTTTTCCACTTTTCCACTTAGTGAACATCCCAAAATAGAATTTTACTTGAAAAACTTTACATCAGCCAAAGATGTTTTATTTGCCATAAAGGAAGTAGGTTTCCGAGGGGGTAATTCCAATACAGGTAAGTAGACTTTGGTGCCTGGGATATAACACAGGAGGGGGGTTATAAATGATTAGATACATAAAACAGTATTGTGCTGTTCTATATAGGAAGATGTGAAACTCTTCTCCCTGACACTGGGATCTTGGCTAGGTGTGCACTCAATAGTCTGAGATACTCTTCATTTTTATTTTATTTTTTGATACTATTTTTAGTGGAAAATATACCAAAGGGTTAATTGATATGGCTTATTTTTAAATATATCCATGAAAAGCATTGTGATTTATAATCCTTATATCAAATGTAGCAGATGTCACTTTAGAGAAGTACATGTTTGGAATGCTAAAGAGAAGCAAAGATCAACAGACTGAATAAATGTAGATGTCGTAGAAGGAACTCAAGTAGCACTATGGCCCCTCAGAAGGAAGACTTCTTGTTGAGTCCTCACAGGTACCAATCAGTCAGCAGGGGCGAGACAGAGCACAAGTATAGGAGTGGGAATGTTTTGTGTTCCTGAGGATTGATGTAAGGAAAGGAAATGTGAGGCTTTTGGGAGTGATGGCGTTAAGTTGTGAAGACAAAAGATAGGCCTGACAGGTAATTCAACTTTCCCACCTTGTGCATCTACAGTGTGTCCATAAAGTTATGGTGCACTTTTGACCGGTCAAAAGTCAAAAGTGCACCATGACTTTACAGACACACTGTATTAGAGAACCAAGTTCTATATAAGTTAAATTTTTAAACGAGGTGGCATCAAGTTCATACAGGAAAACAAATGTCATTTGAGCAGTGGTGCTGTTCCAGTTTGTTTCTTTTTCAAACCTAGGAAAAGCCCTGAAGCATACTGCTCAGAAATTCTTCACAGCAGACGCTGGAGTGAGAAAGGGGATCCCCAAAGTGGCAGTGGTATTTATTGATGGCTGGCCTTCTGATGACATTGAGGAAGCAGGCATTGTGGCTAGAGAGTTTGGAGTCAATGTGTTTATAGTTTCTGTGGCCAAGCCCCTCCCGGAAGAACTGGGGATGGTCCAGGATGTGGCATTTGTTGATAAGGTAAGGTGGTGAGGGATGCCTTCTGTTAAGGCAGGGTGCAGTTTTGGACCTTGAGGAATAGTGCTGACTAGCCCGTATATGGATTCACTTTGAACATGTAAGATTTAATGTTTTCATAATTTTTAAGAATGAGTTTTGATCTCTTTAGGTATCTTTTGTCTCCCTCTTCCCCCCAAACAGGCCGTCTGTCGGAATAATGGCTTCTTCTCTTACCACATGCCCAACTGGTTTGGCACCACAAAATACGTAAAACCTCTGGTACAGAAGCTCTGCACTCATGAGCAAATGATGTGCAGCAAGACCTGTTATAACTCAGTGAACATTGCCTTTCTGATTGACGGCTCTAGCAGTATTGGAGACAGTAATTTCCGCCTCATGCTTGAATTTGTTTCCAACATAGCCAAGACTTTTGAAATCTCAGACATTGGTGCCAAGATAGCTGCTGTACAGTTCACCTATGACCAGCGCACAGAATTCAGTTTCACCGACTACAGCACCAAGGAGAATGTCCTAGCGGTTATCAGAAGCATCCGCTACATGAGCGGTGGGACAGCTACAGGCGATGCCATTTCCTTCACTGTTAGAAATGTGTTTGGCCCTATGAGGGAAAGCCCCAACAAGAACTTCCTGGTAATTGTCACAGATGGACAGTCGTATGATGATGTTCGAGGCCCCGCCGCTGCTGCGCATGACGCAGGTAAGGTCCTTCCTTGTCCTCTGTCTGGGAAGGGGAATTGAGGAGGGGCTCCCTGAATTTTAGAAATACAAATTTTAGTATTTATTTCTTTGAACAAACACCTGCAGTGTCACAGTCCTGTTCAAAGGCTTTACCCAATATTAACTGGTTTGTCAAGTTAGCTCAACTAATCTTATTCCAGATAAGAAAACAAACTTCCCCAAAACACACAGTATGTGGTGAGGCCAGTATTCAAACCCAGGCACTCTGGCTGAGCGTTGCTGGGGGAAATACTGGAAATGTTATAGGTTCTTACATTTGACTCAGACTTGGAATTTATCTAGCCTCCCCACCCCCATCACAGTTTATCATAGTTTACTATGAATCTATTTATTTATCCTAACCTTTTTTAAGTTTTCAGGTTGGCTGGCTTTTTTTTTTTTGGTTTTTTTGTGGCAGAGAGAGGGACAGATAGGGACAGACAGACAGGAAGGGAGAGAGATAAGAAACATCAATTCTTTGTTGTGGTTCCTTAGGTTGTTCATTGATTGATTTCTCATGTGCCTTGACTGGGGGGCTACAGCAGACCAAGTGACCCCTTGCTCGAGCTAAAGCTGGTGAGCCTTGCTCAAATCCGATGAGCCCGCGCTCAAGCTGGCGACCTGGAGGTCTTAAACCTGGGTTCTCTGCATCCCAGTCCAATGCTCTATCCACTGCGCCACCGCCTGGTCAGGCATGTTGGCATGAGTTTTCTAAGATAACAAGGTCACCAATAAAGATTTTAATTCTATTCTATCAACTTCTTTTTAAGTGTCTTGTTTTTTTCTTGATAATGAGAACACATTGTTGTAAGAGTATAAAAAAGGTTTTCTTTCTTGCTTACCCCAACCTTAATATTACTTTTGGCAAAGGCTACTAGTTTCTGAAGATGAGAACACATTGTGATAATGAGTTCACATTGATAATGAGAACTCAATTTTTTCTTGATAATGAGAACACACTGTGATATTATAAGAGAGTATAAAGAAGGTTTTCTTTCTTGCTTACCCCAACCTTAATATTACTTTTGGCAAAGGCTACTAGTTTCTGAAGACATTAGCATGTGTTGCTGAGATCAAACAGGACAAAAAGCTGAAGTTCCTGTTCCTGGGATGACACTGAATGACGGGAGTCCAACATTTAAAGAACAAAAATTCTAACTAGGGAGGTGGGGAATTAGCTGTCTTCCATTTTTCTATACTCTTAATGCACTTTTCTCTTTTTAATTGCTAATGACCTTTTTATTTTTGTGCATTACCATCTCTGCTAATGCATGTACATATTTTTATAAATTGATGGAATGGGTTTAAGTAAAACTGATACATCAAACTTGATACTGGCTTATTTTTATACATCTGGCATATTTTGTACATCAACAACTAACCTATGTTGAAGACCTGTTTGCTATCATAGCCCTTAAGAATGTAGCATACTGAGTAAGTTATGGTTAACAGGATTGGATTCAGGGTGAGTAAAGTGAACTAGATTAATCAAAATGTATTTTCCCTACATGATTAATTGAACTTCAGGAGGTTGGGCCACACTATTTTCATGAAAATGATCTCTAGTGATACTGAAGTGAAAGTTAACAAAAGACAGAAAATAAGAGTAGGTTTGCTGGGCTAGGTTACAACCATTTTTTTATTTCTGTTCTTTTAACTGATTATACACTGGGCCTGATGAAGAATTAAAGGGGGGAGGGATCTATGTGGGAATAAAATTTTGATGAACATTTTTCTGCCCAGAGTGACTGATGGTGATAAATTAGAAATTGTCTCAAGTAGCTTTTACATCATCTAAATCTGCTTCCTTTATATCTTAAGCATTCACAACTCTGAGCACCGTATACCACTGGAAGCAGGGTAAAGGTAAAACCTTGGATAGGAGGGAGTAGCTATTTCAGAAACTCTTAAAAGTGTTATGGGAAATTTCATCCAGAAGATGGATGGTAGTCTACCTAAGAATTCACTAAACCACTTTGACAATTGGGACTGAGGTGAATCAAACTAAGGTAATAGCACCCTGGCCAAAATGTACAGTTGGAATAAAAGCCTTCAAGTAGCTCAAGTGAATGCAGGTGGAAGGCCTCAATGTTACCAGAAATCCCAGCTACACAGACATTTCTCCTTGGCTGTTTTTATCACCAGATTTTTGCTTTGGGATTAAAGACTGACAATTTCTGACTACTGGTCAGTTTGCCAATGTAGCACGTAAAGACTGAAATGGAAGAAACAGTTATCATTATGCACAGGCTAGTCACCATTCCCCAGACAATGCAGCCTTAGAAAACTTGACCTGTTTATATATCTTATCTGTTGTGCCATTCTTTCCTGCTCTCTCTTAATGACTGGACACCAGTATAATGGTTAACTGAAGTGATAGCAGACATTACTGTTTCATACTAGTCTAAGAGGCAAAGTTTTCATTTCGCTAAGTATGTTTGCTGTAGGGTCTTTTTTTTTTTTTTTCTAAGATATTATTGGCCCTAGCCATGTAGCTCCGGTGGTTAAAGCACTGTCCCATATGCCAAGGTTGTAGGTTTGATTCCTGGTCAGGGAAAACACACACGAGTCACCAATGAGTGCATAAATAAGTGGAACAACAAATTGATCTAAAACCAACATACATATATATATATATATAATCAGGTTAAGAACGTTTTAGTCCTAGCTATGCAAAATTATGAATTTATGGATATTAAACTTCAGCAAGTAATTTTCTGTCAGGGGTCATTTGCCTGTTAATGTGGTTTATCACACTGATGGTTAAACTTCTGGTTTTGACTAAACTGTTTAGCTGTTGTCACAGTAACTGTTAAAATCTACGTTAACAATTGGCTACAGGAGTTTTAGTTCTTCAGACACTGTGAGCCAGTTTTCTCTGCAACTATGTCCTAATGTATGAAAAATATATACATGTAATTTTATATGTAAATTGGAACTTGGTTGTAATTCACTTAAAAATATTTCCATTGTAGGTATCACCATCTTCTCCGTTGGTGTGGCCTGGGCACCTCTGGATGACCTGAGAGATATGGCCTCTAAACCAAAGGAGTCACATGCTTTCTTCACAAGAGAGTTCACAGGCTTAGAGCCAATTGTTTCCGATGTTATCAGGGGAATTTGTAGAGATTTCCTAGAATCCCAGCAATAATGGTGACATTTTGACAACTGAAAGAGTGCAAAGGATATAAGGCACCAGTTACATTCTCATAATACTGAAATACTGTAGTGCAAACTAGGCTCAGATACAAAACTATTAAAGATGCCAACAGCTGTTTCAAGCAAATAAGCATTCATTTAAAGCTATTAGCTTCCAATAACAATTTAGACTTAATTGTTCACTCTGCTGAGGCTTCCTAGTCATGACCCTTAGAAACAGTTATCATTATGCACAGGCTAGTCACCATTCCCCAGACAATGGGTATATATCATGGATTAAAATCTGAAAAGTTTTATTCTAAATGTATAGATATGCAAATCCCATAGTTCAATAAAAGAATCTGATACTTAGAACAAAAGCAACATTCCTTTTATTCTGTATTAGATAAGAAAAATGAAGATATTTAAAAACAGCTTTTAGTTAAAATATCAACTTGACCCCAGTAGATGGTCTCTTAAAATCAGTAATATTTATTTACTAAAGTTTTAATTACAGATGAGACGAAAGGGAATTAGGTATCAAGCTTATTTTGCAGGGCATTTTCCTAAGTTATAACTGAAAGATCACACTGAACAAGATAGGATTGCCTGGTATTTTTCTATTTATATCCTTAATTTTTATGTGTATAGACATATTTGGCTTATACTCTAAGTCATCTATGTACTAAAAAAATGTTAAATTTTTACTTACTTATATCTTAAACATTTAGTTTTAAAAGCACATATTTCAAATAGAACTACAGGAAAAATATCATAGTTTGACTATACTTAAGCAATAAAATTGCTAGTGACTAAGCTGTCTTACTTTATTTTTTCTAATGTCTCTCCCTAGAGCATGGTAATAATTCTACATTCAATAATTCATGCAGGAAGACCTAAAATTTTCTTAAAAGTATGCAATAAGATTGTTTTTTCTTTCGTTCAACGATTTATTGAATGCCTACTGTTCTAAGCATTATATACAGCCACAACCTAACAAGTTAAACAGTACAACATGCTTTGGTTATTTGGTTCTACAAAAATGTTTTATAATTAACATTATTTTTACTTAAACATGCCTGGGAAGTTGGTTCCTAACAAAAGTGATCAGAATTGTTAATGTAGTTACTTACCATTACCTCACAGAGAACTCTCCCCTCAGGGTGCTGTCATCCCATTCTGCCCCTCTTCTCTAAAGAGAGGATCTGTCTTCTCCCTCAGCTGATGGCACACCACCTCCTGGAACACACTCACTGGTCCTATTTGAACAGTTTACAACCAGATGACCAAAACCAGTGTTAACTGTTTGGAATAATATATACACTCCAGTTCACCTTTTCAGTCTGACAATTTTATAGACTGTGTAAAAGGAATGAAGGAGCATAACTGAAATGGCCTTTGACACTAGGTAAAATTTTTGATAAAAATAGAATATGGGGAGACAATACCCCACCCTCTTGTAAAAAATGGCAAATAGGATAATTCATGTACCAAGATTTTCATATAAAATGGGTTTAACATTTTTATAAGTAAACATAAGATAGTTAAAAACTAAAAAGGATTTTTGAAAAGATGTATTATAATCCAACTTTTGTAGGCATGCCTAAATTTCATATATACTCACCCTTTATAAGTTTAAGTGTATTAAATGAGACATCTTCAGTGGATAACTTACTTTGAAATATGAGAATAGTGCATGAGTAAATAAACATGACAAAGGCAAATGATTAAATATTAAAGTCATTAGTTTGTATATAAAAATATTCTTAAAATTTTATGTATTAAGTACCATTTAATAGTCAAATGAATCCACATAATTTCCCATAAGTCACAAATGGAAGCAAATAGAATAAAAACATTCTTTCTGTATCTTTTTAGTTTTTTCCAAATGTTTAATATCTAATATCATAGAGAAAAATACAACCATAAATATGAGAAAAATAAACATAGTACTAATTTTTCAGTTTTAATACATTCCAAAAGAGGTGAATGTTTATGCATTGTGATGATAATCACATTTCAGTTAAACAATAACGCATTGATTTAGAATAATTGCCACAAATGCTAGTAGCTTTGAAAAAGCTTGTTCTTAAATTTAAAAAATTCAACTTTGAGTTGAATCTTTAGTTCAGAAAGCTATAAAACTAACAACACTTTAAGAAAATCTGAGAAGTTTTAGTCTTTCACCAGTAATGACTAAAACTGCCATTTAGATTTTTTATGCTAGATGACAAAATTCTTCGAAGTACATACAATGTAATTTTTATTTTTGCAGTAGGCATTAAAATACAATTTTGCCGCGTAGGTTTTCTAATGTTATCTTCTAATTCCATTTGCAATTCCCCTTTTAAAAAAAAGGATATTGCCTTGTTGAAGAAAAAGTTTTTTAGATATTAATACTTAACATTATTTATAAGAAAAACCTTTAATTAATGAATAATGGAGTTTATTTTCTTAAACGTTTTTGTGGAAACACGTTAGATAGGAATGACAACATTAATTGAAATTCAGATTTAATAAAGTAATAGGATGTTTAAGGAAATGATTTAAAACTAAATCTCTGGCGTGTTTTTTTTCTTTTAATCTTTTTGAATTATCTAATTTAACATAAAATTATATTATCTCCAATGGGATGAAATATTTACCAAAGTATCTTTAATGTTAACTGTTAACACTATTTATTATTAGAGTATTAGTGCCTATTGATAGGCAGTACAAAGTTTAAAAGAACAGCATAAAAATGAAGGATTCACTGAGGAAATCATTTCTATTTCCTTACTGATGGTGAGGAAAGTATTGCACTTTAATATTCAACATAAAATAATGTAGCCAACAGTTAACATACAGGTACACAATTTAGTATTTATTATATGTATTTTATATACATTATTTTTCAACAGCTGTATGTTTGCTATGTGGTACAATCTTTAAAATTTGCTGATTCATAGTTTGTAAAACAAAAACCTTACAAAACTCACAAACTGATCAGAAAATTTTTTGGAAGACTAGAAAAAATATTTTATTGTCTTAATCATGCATTACACAAACAAAATCTTTAGTTACACCATAAAATTAAGCATATCTGAAAAAATAAAACAGGGATAACTAGTCCAAACATAACAGATTTCTGTATCCTGATTCAATAATTTGTATCCTATTTGTAATGCAAATAAAAATTTACTTCAAATATTTTTAAACAAGATAGTTTTGTTTGGAATTATGGTAAACCAAGATATGT
This sequence comes from Rhynchonycteris naso, assembly GCA_037038555.1. Taxonomy (NCBI): domain Eukaryota; kingdom Metazoa; phylum Chordata; class Mammalia; order Chiroptera; family Emballonuridae; genus Rhynchonycteris; species Rhynchonycteris naso. The sequence continues at coordinate 99,347,182 of CM072999.1, forward strand.
ATCTGGGGAGAATCACCCTGTTATGTAACTTACACTATAAAATACTCCATTTTTAGTCTATTTTAGACTATTCAGAGTTCCAAAATAGATATACAGATTCTTTTAGCACATTAATAAAAGGATATAAAGACCAACAAAAAGTGAAATAAATAATAAGCTATTAGCAAGATGGATAATCCTTGATAAATAAACTTGTAAATACAGTAAGATGTACAAAATATCACATAGTGATAGGATGCCAAGATTAGATTTTTTAAAAAAACTTTTAAGAGTTCATTTGGAGTACTAAACCCCATTGTTTCATTTTAATATACTTAATAGTCCTTGCTTTATGAAAACAATCATGTAATAATGAAAGTGATTTAGCATCTCATGGAAGGACTTAGCTGAGCTGTATTAGGCAAAAGAAAAGAGTGTGGCTACACGGCAGCGGGTCAGTGAGATCTCTGTGTTTTAGGGTCGTATAATGCAGAAAAACTTCAACACAGTCTTGAGCACTGTTGTGACAGGCTAAATATATAAAAAGACTTATAAAAACTAGAATTTTATCCAAACATTTTGTGCAACTAATGTTAAAATATTTTAAGTTAAATTTTCTTCTTCTTTTTTTTTAAAGCAAAATAAGTTTGAAAGGGAATCTGTGGCATTCAACTGATAAACAGAAGATCACTAAGAGATGAGAAAAAACTACTCTTGGAGCTCACTTCTCCCCAACAAGAGCACCACATTCCTAACCCTAAGGCAGCACACAGAGTCCAAAATAAAAGTCCTTTTGTAAGATCAGACTCCACATTGGCTTAAAGATACCTAAAAACCATACAGACGCTCAGTTCGTATTCAGTACAGGCCATAAATACTGGAGTCCTTTTTGTTTTGTCCCACAAAATACAGTAGTTACAATTAAATTAATGAACCTGACATTAAGATGTGGCTTCCACCAATTTATGCCTGCCCTAAACAGCCTTCATCAGGCAGATCACATGTAGTGTCTTATCAGTAACCTTTTTTGATGGCAGTGATGCAGACCCTCTTTCTGTCCAAGCAAATCTATTGTTATGATGTGAGTTTCTGTTGATTCACACAAATACTTTAGCAAGGGCATCAGCCCCCGCACTAGCAATATATGCTTTTGATGGATGGAAAGCAACATCATATATTGATTCATCTAATTTCTTCCTATGTGCTGTTATTTCTTGCACACACGTCTTGCTGTCCAAATTCCACAATCTAATAGAACAATCATGGCCTGCGAAAAAACAAATAAAGTGTTACTGAGTAACAATTCTTTTATAAAGCTTCTGCACAGTACAGGACATTCAGACTTACTTCCAGACATCAAATAGATTCCATTAGGATCTACTGCTAGACTTGTAACAGCATCCAAATGAGCTACCATAGAATGGATCATTTTACCTAAAGAAAACATAACAGAGAAGATTAACTTTTCATAAATATTTACTAACTTAAGAGATACTTAAACATAAAACAGCATTAACATAAGAGACAATCACTATAGCAATTTTTTTTATTGTGGTAAAATATACCTAATGTAAAAGTTACCATTTTCACCGTTTGAGTGGGTACAATTCTGAGACTTTTAGACATTGACAATAATGTGCAATTATCACCATTATCTATTTCAGAACATTTTCAACATGCAAATGGACACCCCATACCCATTCAGCAGTAACTCCTCATTTCTCCCCTCCCCCAAGTTCCTGGTAACCGCTAATTTACTTTCTCTCTATAGCTTGGACTATTTTGTATGCTTCTTACAAATAAAATCATACAACATGGGGGCTTTTTGCTGTCTTCTGTCTCTTACTGTAATGCTTTCAGGGTTCACCCACTATAAATTTTAAAGAGAATTTTAATTCTAATGTAGAACTTTCCCAGTACTTTTAATAAAAACATGTGTTACATTCATTTTGACAGTATCTAATAGACAATGGAAATCATAATGAATACAGGGCTTTATCAAAGACTTCAGATTATGTAAACTGGAATTGAAATGAAAAAAGAATCTTTTGAAAACTTTATTTTTCCCTCTGTGGTCTTCATTTACATTCTCCTGTAAACTATGCCAAATGTACTCAAGAGCTATGTGCTTTTGTGAAATCTATCCTTTGTGCCATTTCATTTAGATTGTTCTTTGGGTTAATTTGTAGAAGCCCTTCATATATGAGATGCAAATATTTGTCCCAATCTATCATCTGTTTCTTGGCATCTTAAGATTTTTGTTGCCATAAAATTTTTTAAAAATTTTATATTGTAACAAAAAAGGAAACATTATTTTATTCACAAGCTTAATAATAAATCACCACAGAATACACTCCTACCTAATGATTCTAGTATCATCAAATTCATTTATCCTTTGAAATGTCAATCATTTTATATATTAGAAACAAGAAAGAGAAGGGGATGGGAGCACATCAGAGAAATTATTTCAGATTCCCCCAGATAGTAACAAAAACACTATTCTGGAAAATGTAATTTATTCAATACCTTCACTGAAGATTTGTCAAGCAAATAGGATTCAAGAGCAACATTTTTAAAAGATTTTATTTATTCTTTATTAGAGAGGGGAGAGAGAGAGAGAGAGAGAAGAGGGGAGAGGAGCAGGAAGCATCAACTCCCATATGTGCTTTGAGCAGGCAAGCCCAGAGTTTCGAACCCGTGACCTCAGTGTTCCAAGTCAACACTTTAGCCACTGCTCCACCACAGGTCAGGCCTCAAGAGCAAGTTGAAATTAAAAAGTTGTAAACACAAAATTGTGTTGCACATATACTTTGGGGCAAGGGCATCAGCCTCTGCACTGGCAACATATGCCTTTGCTGGATGGAAAGCAACATCATATATTATTGATTTATCCAAGGAGGGTATAAAATAGCAAATACTGGTATTTCAAAATTTCCCTTCCCTCTATTCAGCAAAGAGTTATTACTCAAATGCCTGGGCTGTTCCTAATAAGACATGGAAGCCTTCTCCAGAATTCTAGTTACAATCATTTGCTATGCTTCTAGTACCCTAATGACATGCCATGCTGGACCATGCAATAGATCTACTTTTGTTATTAAACATGGGGCTATCGCTGTTGACCTGAATACCATATCACAACATAATCAAGTATGTGAAAGTTTCTCTGAAAGAAAGTCCTATCACTTTCTGCTAAAACAAAACTTATCAGCTGAAGACAAAATTAAAGTTTCTTATCATTTCAAACCACATTTGTCTCTTCCTCATTAATACTAAGTTTAACTAACAGAATAATTTAAGTGTCTTCTCTGCTATCCTGAGGAACAGAAAAATCACTCAGTATATTATCTTTAACTGCTTAGTCCAACTTAATTCATCTATCAATTCTTGAATCCACTCCTCTCAGTATTCCTATTAAAAAAAAAAAACAGAAAACACTTGACCAGGCTGTGGCGCAGTGGATAGAGCGTCGAACTGAAATGCAGAGGACCCAGTTTCGAAACTCCGAGGTTGCTAGCTCGAGTGCGGTTTGAGCAAGGTTCACCAGCTTGAACCCAAGGTCGCTGGCTTTAGCAAGGAGTCACTTGGTCTGCTGGAACCCCCTGGTCAAAGCACATGAGAAAGCAATCAATGAACAACTAAGGTGTTGCAATGAAGAATAGATGAGTCTCACCTCTCTCCCTTCCTGTCTGTCCCTATCTGTCACACAAACACACACACACAGAAAGAAAAAAACCCAACCCGAGTATGAAATGGTTGGCCTCCAGGACAATAATATACATTAGGGGTTAAGTAACAAGCATCATTAGCTTCCTTTAAGATGTCACGTCTACGATGGTAACTTAATTCATAGTCTGTTTCTCAATTCTCTCTTGAGAATGACCCTGTATGTCCTAAATTTAAGAAGCCTTAAACCAAAGAATTTTTTACCCAAATACAGATCTACCCATTTCTTTAAGGGTACAATAACTTTCCAAGTTAAACTCCAAATCCCCTGCCTGTGTGTTAAACTAACCTTTACTGATGTTAAGTCAATATAAAGTCAACCCTTCTTTTCCATAATCACTTTGAAATGTGAGTGACTCCTCCCCTCAGACTGTACCATGTATAGAGAGGTGCCCCACTGGACCAACTTGGCTGCTGGGCTTCCACTGGTAACCACAGGGTCACAAAGCTTCTAACCCCTCCCAAGAACTAAGGTCCCTCCTTCAGCAACCCTTATTATAATTTCTCACATTTAACCAATTTCACTTTGGCCCATGTTTTGCTACCACCCTTCTTTCTTTTCCAAGAGTAATTCTTTCCCCCTATAACAGTCACCTATTTCTCTCCTCTCTGGCTCCTTAAGCTCTTTGACTTGGGCAATCAGTACTGTGGGCCTTTATGAATTGAAGAAACAGACTGATGTAAAACATGTAGACTCTAGAAGCAAACTGCATGGGTTTGCATCCCAACCCTGTAGAAATTATTTAACTTCTTTCTTTTATTTTTTTAGGTCAGAGGAAGGGAGATAGTGAGGCAGACTCCCACATACACCCTGACCAGGATCCACCTGGCAACCCCATGTGTGGCCAGTGCTCAAGTACCAAGCTATTTTTAGCACCTGAGACCAACCAAGCTATCCTTAAGTGCACGGGCCATACTTGAAACAACTGAGCCACTGGTTGAGGGAGGGGAAGAGGGAAATAAGGGGGGGAAGCAGATGATGCCTTCTCCTGTGTGCCCTGACCAGGAACTGAACCCAGTATAGCAATACACTGAGCTGATGCTCTATACACTGAGCTACCGGCCAGGGCCATTATTTAACTTATTTTAAGCCTTTTATTTCAACTGTAAACTGAAAATACTAACAGTATTACATATACCTTGAGTTATCAGAAGAGCAAAGATGTTAATACATGTAAATCAAATAGAACCATGTCTCACACTAAGTAATATACTATTATTAAGCTCTAAGACAGGACATTTTATTTACCAAGCAGTGAGAACTGTGCAAAGAATATGGCAGACAGTAAATCCTGCTGTTGTTAAAATCTAAATATTTATTGAATAAAATAAATTGGTAAAGTTATAAATAATTTGAAAGACTATATATATATATGCTCCTCACTTGTTAATAGTTTTATTGACTTACATTTTTCCTTGATTTATGCCAGTAAAACAGCTCTAGAAACTCATGTTTGCTTTTACTACAACGACTAAAATTCCTAAACCTTCCCTTACAGATGCAAATCTTCACTAATTAATAAAAAGGAATCTCTTTAGAAAAACAATAAAGGATATACCTCTACTCCTACAGCAGAGGAAGATCTTCAGGCTTCACAAAATGTTCAAAGAACTGTTTATAAGGTTTTAAATTGAGAGAGAACATTTAAGTGAATATGAAATGGTCTTTCCAGTGAAATATATATTCCCTTCTCTATTGTTCCACTGAGTTAAAAGGAATCTGTCCATGTTATGTGGACAAAGGAATTTATGTTAAGACCTAAAGACTAAAAATTATGACCAGTTCTATATAACCTTCAAAGAGAAGTCTGTCTTCTGATCTGCTATCTTGCTTGATAATTTGTTATCCTGAAACAATGTTGCAATCAACGTTTAAGTTTCTGTATTTGGAAGTCCTCTAATATCCCTGTTTTGTCTTCCCCTCAAAGAAGCTTCTCTAGCTAGAACCTTCCTGAAAAAAAGCAAACAATATTTTATGTAGTATTCAGGTAATGACAGATGAAACAGGGGTCCTTAAAGAAATCCTATGGCCACATTAATATCTGATTCGACTTCCATTTAAATTAAGTTTTCTAATAAAAAATATAAAGAAGATGACAATAAAACGCTTCCACTATCATTTCATCCACTGAGAAATAATTTTAAGAACATATGTAAAATGCCAACCACCATAAAGATACCTCTTCTGCTATACTACATCACAACAGAATATGAAGGAAAGAACTTCAAATATATAAATTATAAGCCTGAAACACTAATTTCAAAGAATCTATGCACACCTATGTTCACTGCCGCGTTATTTACAGTAGCCAAGATCTAAAAACAGCCCAAGTGCCCATCAGTAGATGAGTGGATGGAAAAGCTGTGGTATACTATGGAATACTACATGGCCATAAAAGGAAGGAAATCTTACCTTTTGCAACAGCATGAATGGACCTAAGAGATCATATGCTAAGTGAAATAAGCCAGTCAGAGAAAGACAAGTACCATATAATTCTACTTATATGTGAAATCTAATGAACAAAATGAACTAATAAGCAAAACAGAGACAGACAGAAAGTTATGGGGGGTGGGAGGAGGCTGGGAGAAGGAGGTAAAGGAATAGACTGAAAAAGGACAAAAGGAAAAATATTCATCAACACAGACAACAGTGGGGTGATTTTCAGGAGCAGGTAGGTGGAGGAAGGTATGGGGGCATAAATGGTGATATATGAAGGCCTGAGTTCAGGGGTGGACACATATTACGGTGCAGAGATGTGATGTAGAACTACGCACCTGGAACCTATATAATTATGTTAACTAGTGTACCCAAATAAATTAAAATTTAAAAATATGAAAACAAGACAACCAACTTACCCGTTTTATTGTCAAAAAATTTGATGTGTCTATCTTCATGAGCAGTTATTGTAACAGGAAGTGTGGGATGACTTACTACTCTGTTAATGTGATTATTGGATTGTAAATCTGAAAAAAAAAGGAAGATAAGGCAATACAATTCAAACCTTCAGTTAAAAGCTGGATGAAGATCTTTTGCTAAAAAATAAAATACAAAACTTTGGTATAAAACAAAAATTCTGAGAATTAAAACAAGGGTTCTAGAAATTCACTTTCTGAAAAAAATTATGTTTAAGCTATCATGTCCTATAATATGAACAGTACTAGGCTCAAGTTTAGAAAAAATTACATGGCCCTGGCTGGCAGGGCAGTGGATAGAGCACTGTTGCGGAGTGCCAAAGTTGTTGGCTTGATCCTAGGGTTGCTGGCTCAGCCCTTGGCCACTACTTTGAACCTCGGTAAGGTCCCATATGAAAAGCAATCAATGGCACAACTAAGACGAACAATGAGTTGAGGTTTCTCTCTCCTTCCTTCCCTTCCTCTTCCTGTCCAAAAAAAAAGGTATTTTAATGTAGTTGGTTTAAAATTCTTAAAAAACTTATAATGATTATTACTTTTAATAAACAGCCCATAAAATAATTATAAGCACTTAAGAAAAATTCATATGATAATTAGATGTTTGTAAGAAACAATCCCAGCCTACCCACACTGATAAGAAAATAAATTACTGCTTGACCAGGCGGTGGCGCAGTGGACAGTGTTGGACTGGGATGTGGAGGACCCAGGTTCGAGACCCCGAGGTTGCCAGCTTGAGGGTGAGGCTCATCTAGGTTGAGCAAGGGGTAACATGGTCTGCTGTAGCCCCCTGGTCAAGGCACATATGAGAAATCAATCAATGAACAACTAAGGAACTGCAACAAAGAACTGATGTTTCTAATCTCTCTCCGTTCCTGTCTGTCTGTCCCTATCTGTTCCTCTCTCTGATTCTCTTTGTTTCTCCCTCAATAAATAAATAAATAAAAATTACCAATGTTCTTAGGAGAGGGATAAATAGGGACAGACAGACAGGAACATAGAGAAATGAGAAGCATCAATCATTAGTTTCTCATTGCTATTGCGACACCATAGTTGTTCACTGATTGCTCTCTCACATGTGCCTTGACTGCGGGCCTTCAGCAGACCAAGCCACCCCTCGCTGGAGCCAGCGACCTTGGGTCCAAGCTGGCGAGCTCAGGGTCTCGAACCTGGGTCTTCCGCTTCCCAGTCCGACGCTCTATCCACTGTGCCACCACCTGGTCAGGCAAGCTCATTTCTGATTAGCTATGAAGGAGAACAGAAAAGAATCAAAACAAATGAGAAAATATCATCAACATTATTAGACTTTAAGTAAATCAATCATTCCACATGAGTACAAGAACTCTCAAATGAACTTAAGACACATTACAAAAAATCCCCCAAAAACTGATATAGTAGGGGGAGGTAGAGGAGGCGTATGTAATTGAGGGGATAAACGGTGATGGATGGAGACTTGACTTGGGATGGGGTGAATACAAAATACAATGTACAGATGGTGTGCTGTGAAACTGTACACTTGAAACCTGTATAATTTTGTTAACCAGTGTCACGCCAATGAAGTCAATAAGAAGGAAAAAAATAAACCATATATGTGTTTGAGATGAGAAGCACCAATCATTAGTTTTTCGTTGCCGTTGTGACACAATAGTTGTTCATTGATTGCTTTTCACACGTGCCTTGACTGTGGGTCTTCAGCAGACCGAGCCACCCACGGCTTGAGCCAGAGACCTTGGGTCCAAGCTGGCGAGCTTTTGCTCAAGCCAGAAGGGCCTGCGCTCAAGCTGGCGAGCTCGGAGTCTCGAACCTGAGTCCTCCGCATCCCAGTCGGACGCTCTATCCACTGCGCCACACCGCCTGGTCAGGCAACCATATATGTGTTTGTATATATGTAATTACCTATGTGAGAGGGAGAGAAACTAAGATGCAAAAAGCACTGGGAAAGACACTGAGTATTTAAATGTTTTACATAATCATAAAATGATTTTTAAAATAACAATTGTGACAAATGGAAAGTGTAATTAAAAAATTGAGTTTAACTATATATCCAGTTGGTGGTATGAGCATAAATAAATGAACTTTCAAATAAACTTTTAAGTTTCAAGTTGCTTTAAAGCACAATAATTAGACTGCCCATCCCTAGTGGAATATACTCAAAGAACAAAGTATTTTCAGTAATCAAACTACTGGTGTGGTTTTGGTACTATTATTTTGAGATGACTGTATGTGTACTATGGGATAAATAAAATAAAGGATTATGATTTTTCCAGAAAATGAGTTTTTGTATAGTTAAAATGAGGGGAAGACATAAAAATTATTAAAACCCTTCTTGGTGGTGGCGCAGTTGACAAGAGTATCAACCTGGGACACTGAGGACCCAGGTTCAAAACCCCAAGGTCGCCAGCTTAAGTGCAGGCTCACCAGCTTGAGTGTGGAGTGATAGACATGACCCCATGGACACTGAGCCCATGGGATCACTCACTTGAGCAAAGGGTCAGTGGCTCAGATGGAGCCCCCACCCCGTCCCGTCAAGGCACGCATGAGGCAATTAATGAACAACTAAAAGTGCTGTAACTATAAGTAAGTTGATGCATCTCATCTCTCTCCCTTTTTCTCCCTCTCAAAAAATACATAAAATCAATAAGATAAATTTGAACTAGAAGTATTCGCATGAATTTATAAATTTTTTTTTTTGAATTGTACTTGTAGCATGATCTGTAGTGGCACAATGGATAGAATATCCTGCCAGTCTGAAACGCCTGGCTTACCCAGTTCAAGGCACATATGAGAAGCAACTACTACGAGTTGATGCTTCCCCCTCCTCACCTCCACCCTTTCTCTCCATCCCCCTAAAATCAATAAATAAAATATTTAAAAAATGTAGCTCAAAAGCTGTGAAAATAATATATTAAGGACCAACCCAATATCCCAGTACCAGACTACAGTCTCTAAATGCCATATTCCACTAAAAGAAACCTTGGCTCCTCAGAGAAATGGCTGATTCCAGATCTGGGGCACCAGTGAACAAGATAAACCTTAAACATCTTACTGTATCAGAAAGTAAGAAAACTACCAATGACCAATGACTACCAAGGTAATGTCAAAAGGACTCAGGAGCTTAATGTGTTGACCTGGAATGCTGAGGTCTCCAGTTCAAAACCCCGGGCTTGCCCAGTCACCCAGTCAAGGTACCATAATCCCTGCCCCTTTCTCTCACTCTATCTTTCCCTTCCCTCTAAAAAAAAAAAAAAAATCAATAAATTATGTTTTTTAAAAAAGGGACTCAAGAGCCAACTTGCATAAACTCCCACTGGCCAAACATGAAACAATCTGAGTAGAAAATAAATATAGTATCTACAATGAATTGAAACACATCAAATATATTTATGTGTTTATATTTATATTTAAGCAAGAGATATTATAATGACAGTAAAAACAAACAATAGCCAATAGACTCACTGGTCACCTATGAAGGATGCTAGAAGCACCTCATTATTATTATTTGCTGGTAAATAAAGGGGGCAGAAATCAATAATTTATCTTGCCTTTCTTAATCTAGCTCCAGAGTAACTAAATTACTGATGAAGGGTATTCCTTTTTATAGAAGTATTCTAGCTAATAAATGGAGAATAATAGAATTAGAAAATCACTTTTAAACAGTTAATAAATTAACAGACCCAAGACTGAAAACATAAAAGATAAATAACCAGACAATATTTACTTCTGGTAAAAGTTCACAAATTACTATGAATTAGTCTTGCCAAAAACATTAAAAACCTTAAAATGAAGACAAATAAAAGCACTGTACCTGAATTTGAATAAGCCTCTAGATCTATAACCAATTTACAGAAAGTAAAATGAACAGAGGAGCTTGTTAAATGATACCCCAAGGATGCAATTCAACAGGCAATCTACTCAATTTTTTCAATAAAAAATGCTAGAAAGTACACAGCACAGGAAATAGTCAATAATATTGTAAAAACTATGTCTGGTGCCAGATGGGCATCTGAAGTATCAGGTGACCACTCTGTTAAGTATGTGATTGTCTAACCACTATGGATGAAACTAATATAGGATAATGTTGAATGTTAATTGTAATTTAAAAATAAATAAATAAGCATTTTAAAAATGCAAGGGAAACAAGAGATGGAGAGGGAACCTACAGATGAAGAGATTTGAAAGACCTGTCAATGGCAATACAGAGCTTTATATGGATTCCTATTCAAATTTTAAAATACGTTTTATACTTACAACATTGGTCACTTATAACTTACACTTCTTTATTGGCGCTGCATGATGAGTTCATCAGGCTTATTATATATTTTCTCTACTTCCACTGAAAATTTAAAACAATTTCCCTTGCTTTTACCTTTACACTGCTTGACTCACTCCTGTCCTCATATACCTACCTACTCAGTTTTTAAATATAATTTGAGAAAACAGCAGAAATAAGGCAATTAAGTTTAACTACAACACGCTGAAATTATGTTTTCATTCTAAACTCAAATAGTCAAAATGTGAAAGTTAAAAGATGAACCTTTATTGTGTAATTATCCTTTTTAGATTTTCAAAGAAAGTCACAAAAACTTACCAGACTCTGTCTGTGATGAAAGTATCACCAATGACTGTGATGTTTCTAAATCATAAATTACTGTACTACCAGTGTTGAAAGAGGTCACCATATGAGCTGGATCACAGCCTATAAAGTCAACCGATGTAGGTATTCCAAGCTCTGCAAGGGGCCCAAAGAGATACAGTGGAAAGACAACAACTGAGAAATCTCTGCTTTGTTAAATAAACAGAATTCAAATATTCTTGAAATAATGTTAATAATTTAAAAAAAAATTGTGTTAGAATGGCGAGCTATAATAGATAACTTTTTTTCAATTATTTAAAAAGTTTTAATAACATTTTATTTATCATAAAAAAAAGATAGCTAGTGGGCTCTTAGAGTAGATATGTGCATGCAAATTATATTTCTTACTATAAAATAATTAGTATTCTCACATCACTATCTTGGGAGACTGTTCACCAGTCTGAAACCTATAAGCTTTATCAAGTACCTAATACAAGTCAAATTTTCAAATTGTAAAAATAAAGTGTGGACTCTGGAATCCGCTCATGCATTACTATCCCCTTAAGTGGCATGAGCAGCAATTCCTCTCTTTAACATAATAAATTCAACTGGCCAGATCAATGCACACCTAGGTGAAATCTGGAGTCAAGCAAGTAATTATCTGGATAAAGTTAGAAACAAATACCTAAATGAATTTCTACCTCAAAAGCTTAGATAATTGCCTGACCGGGCAGTGGCACAGTGGATAGAGTGTCAGACTGGGATGCGGAGGACCCAGGTTCGAGACCTCAAGGTCTCCAGCTTGAGTGCGAGATCATCTGGTTTGAGCAAAGCTCACCAGCTTGGACCCAAGGCCCCTGGCTTGAGCAAGGTGTTACTTGGTCTGCTGTAGCCCCACGGTCAAGGCACATATGAGAAAGCTACCAATGAACAACTAAGGTGTTGCAACAAAAAACTAATGATCGATGCTTCTCATCTCTCTCCATTCCTGTCTGTCTGTCCCCATCTATCCCTCTCTCTGACTCTCTGTCTCTGGAAAGAAAAATAAAATAAAAAAATAAAATAAAAGCTTTGGCAATTAAAAAATTAATAGAACCATTAAGCTATCTAAAAGATCCAACAAAATTACGCATATACTATTCATCTAAAAGATTCTAAAACCAAACATACTTTTTAAAATTAAAGATAAAAGCCTGGGCCCTGGTCAGCTGGTTCAGTGGTAGTAGAGCATCAACCCAGTGTGTGGAAGTCCTGGGTTCAACTCCCAGTCAGCGTACACAGGATAAGCGACCATCTGCTTCTCCTCCCTTCCACCTTTTCTCTCTCTCTCTCTCTCTCCCTCTCCCTGTCCCGCAGCCATGGCTCGATTGATTTGAGTGTGTTGGCCCCGGGTGCTGAGGATGGCCCCATGGAGCCTCCACCTCACGTGCTAAAAATAGCTCTGGCCCCAGATGGGAGTTGCCAGGCCCCAGATCTCAGTTGGGGCGCATGTGGGAGTCTTTTACCTCCCCTCTTCTCACTTAAATTAAAAAAAAAAGAAAAAGAAAATGTTAAAATGTCTGATTTTTAAAATGAACTTAAAAATATTACTCAGAAAATAAGACCAATACAAGTAAGTGTACAAATATATAATTGTAAATAAATGTCACAAAGTAAACTGGTTAAAACCTTCATTGACAGGATAAGATTTGAAATCATGCATGTAACTTAGTCTTTCCCAGTTCAAGGTGCTATTTCAATGATTATGGCTGCATTTCTCAACCTGTGTGCTCATACATGGTTTATAGGTATGATTGAAACTGTGACCCCTTCAATTTCTGTGAGCAGCTATCTGGAGCAGGCCGAGAGCCTCGTGTTGTCCCTATTAGAAGCCTCATTTGTCTACTACATTATTACACAGAATAGTTTTATTTTTTAAATAGGACATGTCCTGAAAGGTTAAAAAAAAAGACCCTACAGCTACAGGATATACCTGCAAACCATCTTTCTTGTTTATAAAAAGTGACAAGGTGGCCCTGGCTGGGTAGGTCAATTGGCTAGAGCAACATCCCAATATACCAAGGTTGAGGGTTCGATCCATGGTCAGGTCACAAACAAGAATCAACCAATGAATGTATAAACAAGTGGAACAACAAATCCATGTTTCTATCTCACTCTCTTCCTTCCTCTCTAAAATTAACAAATTAAAAATGACAAAGTAAAAAGATTACCACAAGCTTTAAATTCTTTCAATATACAGTGTGTCCGTAAAGTCATGGTGCACTTTTGACCGGTCACAGGTCAAAAGTGCACCATGACTTTACGGACACACTGTATGTAGCAGTAGCAAAGAAACAGTACATCAACTGTCCATCCTTTCTATCGTACAAATTTTTTAAAAAATTAGTTTTTCAGAAACTTACCCTTGTCTCCATTATAAGTGCAAATACATGGCAATTTTTCTTGTGGATTCCATAATCTAACAGTGCCATCTGCTGAACAAGACAGTAACTGATTTTTTATGCCACTATAAGCAAGGCCCCAGACAGCATCTGTATGAGCAACTAAAGTGCCAGCTAGAACATTTGGCTCTGGGAAGGAAAAAACAAATAAGAAAACAAAAATTATACAAAATAAGTTTAAAATAAGTATATAAAGATAACTTACCATATAATTAAAGACTACACATACCAGCTTTGAGAAAATAAACAGAAGTGTATACAATGGATATATCTCTTCTAAATTGTGAATTTGTAGGTTATTTTTACCCACCCCTCCCAACACATTCTTGCATTTTGCAATTTTCTGTACAGAACTTAGGTTCTTTTAAAAAAACAGCTTTATTGAGCTTTAGTTCCCATTCCATACAACTCACAAATTTAAAGTGTACAATTCAGTGGTTTTAGTACATTCACATGGTTGTGCAATCACCATCACACCAATATCAGGACACTTTCATCACTCACTAGCCACTTCACTCCAATTCTTCTTCCCTGCCCTTCTGCAGTCCTGCACAATCACTCAGCTACTTTGTTTCTACAACTCTGCCTTATTCTAGACATTGCAAATAAGTGGAATTTTGTGACTGGCTTTTCTCACTTAGCATACTGTTTCCAAGGTTCAATCATGTTGTAGCATGTATCAGTACTTCATTTCTTTGAACTGTCGATTAACCAGTCTGACCAGGCGGTGGCGTGGTGAGTAGAGTGTCAAACTGAGAGGTGGAGGACCTAGGTTCAAAACCCCAAAGTTGCCAGCTTGAGCATGAGCTCATCCAGCTTGAGCATGGGCTCACCAACTTGAGCGAGGGTCGCAGACATGACCTCATGGTCGCTGACTTAAGCCCCAAGGTCACTGGCTTGAGCCCAAGGTTGCTGGCTTGAGCAAGGGAACACTTGCCCAGCTGAAGCCCCTAGTCAATGCACATATGAAAAAGAAATCACTGAACAACTAAAGAGCTGCAATGAAGAATTGATCCTTATCTCTCTCCCTTCCTGTCTGTCCCTATCTGTCTCGCTCTCAATAAAAAAAAAATAAAGTGTTTCTGTCTTTGATGATTTGTTTTTCTCATCACATTGATTTTCATGCACAGAGTGTGCTTTGACAGGTTACCCAGAGGCCCCTTTACCCTCTGGGTTTATCCCTAGCATCCCTTTCTCTGTCAGCCCAAGCTGTGGGTGAGCTACTTATCACTTATAAAAAGGAACCTTTCTATCCTCGGCACTGTTAGACCGCTCTCTCAGCAACATTTGAAAAATGCAAACTGCTTCTTTCTTCTCAGTTGGTTTCTTCTTTCAGCATGTTTCCAAAACTGTATACACTCCTGCATTCCCCTCAATCTCAGGGGCCAGTCCTTTCTCAGTTTCCTTTTTGGCCTCTCTTGCTCTTGCCATCTTCCAGCATCAGAGTTCCTTCTCTTATCTTATACATACAACACACCCTCCCGGTGCTATACCATCCATTCTCACATCTTGATATTAATATTGCCTATTTGGTGCTGCCATTTCTTAACATGCCTAAAAACCAAATTCCCCATCTTTTATCTTCTTACACCTCTTCTACCCCTACTTCAATAAATGCTACCATCTCATAGTCAAGTGCACATATCAAAGAGTGGTGATGAATTATTCTGAATTAGGTAATAATAATGGTTGTATAATCCTGTGAATTCAGTAAAAATTACTTAACTGTATACTTCAAAAGGGAAAATTTTATTACACGTGAATTATATTTCCATAAAGCTATTACTGAAATAAACAACAAAATCAAGAGTCACTCATCTATTACTTCACCCACTCATTCCATTTACGAATTGATTCTGTTTATCCTATCCTACCTCCTCAGTATGTCTTAAATCCATTTTTCTCCAATTGCTCTGCTACCAACTGCTTGACCATCAATCTTTCACCTGGTCTACTGGTCCACTACATAACAGCTTTACCTACATTACATTTGTATTCCTCTATCCATTCTTCCCCCAGACCCTTGCAACAGACAGTCACCTTCTTAAGCCCAAAGTTTACAGGTCACTTCTTAGCTTAAAACTCTTTACAGTAATCCCACCTTATTCATGAGGGATATGTTTTGAGATCCTCAGTGGATTTCTGAAACCACAGACAGTACCACACCCCATATATACAGTTTCCCTGTATATACTACTTATGATAAAGTTTAACTTATAAATTAGGCACACTAAGAGATGAACAATAACCAATAATATAGAACAATTATAACAATATACTTTTAGATATGCAAATGCGGGCTCTCAGCAAAATAGCACATTTTTTTTTTTTGTAGGTTGCAGATTTATTATGCAAGGGAACTCACAAAAAAGACTTGTTTTGAGAGGCAGCAAAACAAGCAGACTCTTAAATAGACATGAAAACCTTAACTGAGTTCAGTAATGTATTCAGTTCAGCTGCTCTCAACAATGCCTTACTCTCTTAAGGCTACATCCTTGAAAATGACTCCTACTATAGGAACAGTAGGCAAAGCACACACTGGAAGAACAGAGGAGAGGGTGAGGTACCTCCAATTGCCAGCTCAAGGTGAACTGTTATATTCCTGAGTCTCTTGTTATTAGAGGTCACTGAGAAGCCTCCCATTGCCTGGGTACAGCTCAAACACAACTTTTTCCTTCTTCACAACTTCATGAATAGAAAATTTGTTCTCACTTTTGTAACCACAGCATGTGACTTTTTTTCTTCTCCTGTTAAGTCAAAACCTTTCACCTTTTTACTTAAAGGAAGCTCTTTATAGGTTCTCTTTGGCATATACAAATTGCAAACATCACATACTCTTGTGCTTCAGGGTCATTACATAAAATAAGGTTATTGCAACATAAGCACTGCCATACAGAGTAAGACAGTTGACCTGAGAGTTGACGTGGCTACCAAATGCCTAGTGGGCAAGGAGTGTATACAGCGTGGAGATGCTGGACAATGGGATGATTCACATCAAGGGCAGAATAAAGCAAGATGGCGCTCGATTTCATCACATTACTCAGAACAGCGTGCAATGTAAAACTTAGGAACTGCTTATTATTTCTGAAATTTTCCACTTAAAGTTTTTGGAATGCAGATGACCTCAGGTAACTGAAGACATGGAAAGCAAAACAGGTTCCACCATTTACTCTCTCAGAGTACTGTATATTCATAGCATTTACCACAATTTATAACCAAAGACTCTACTCCCTTATGTTTAATGTCCACTGTTTCCATTAGACTAATTGTTGTTTCTTGATGTAGTCCTTAACCTGGCAAAGTTAGGCACTAAGTGTATACTAGTCACAAAAGTTAGGGGATATTTCAAAATGAATATGAAGCGATAAAATATCCCCTAATTTTTGTGAACAGTATAAAAATAACCAAACAGACCTAGTTCTTTTTAAATGAACCATTAAGTAGACCATTGTTTATTTAACCATTCTCATATATATAAATATATGCATATGTATAAGAATATATATACATGTATATATATATTTAAATACAGGTATAGGTATTTCTGTAGGACTCATTCTAAAAGTGGCATCTGTAAGTTTTAATTTTAATTAAGGAATTTATTGTCCCCTGAAAAGTTGTACTGATACATACCCTTACTGTCCCTATTTCTTTCTACTGTCTTTAGCCAAATATTTTTGAACTACATAAGGTATTTCTTAAGTTTAAAAGATTGTTCCTAAAATTAAATTCTTTTTCTCTTCTTTTTGTATCTAGTACTGCAAATAATATTTTAATTAATAACAATTTTTTACTTTTGAACACCATAAGGTACCAATTTATAGGCTTAAATATTCATGTCATATTTCTTAATTTTTCTCTTTAATAAAGCAATTACTAGTAAATGGAGTAACTAAACGAGAAGACTAATACATGTTTAAACAAGCTTATACTGAGCTATTAACTTCTGCCAATGTTCTGAACTTTTTACTCACCGTATGTATCATATGGATCCACACTGGGGCTAGGCATATTCCACCACTGGATGGTTGCATCTATACCACCACTAAAGCACTGTTCTCCACTAGAACTAATAGCTAATGATAGAACAGGGCCACTATTATAGGAAAGAAAGAAAAAAAGTTACCTATAAAGCCTAAAAAGAAATCCACATCCACATTCCCATCCCCATCCCCCAATCTCTGAATTTGTGTGATTTCTAAAAACGGTTTAAGGTAAACATGTGCACTTGAGCAGTGCTGATCATATTCTCCTAATACAATTATTAATCACATAAAGTATTGTTCAACTACTGTCTTTTCTAATATAAAACAAACATTATAATTTTACAAGGTTTTGTGGATTGATAAATTATAGTTAACAATAACTATGGTTGTTAAATACTAATTCAATAAAACTTACATGTGGGCTCTAAATGTGTAGATAGGCTCTACGTCTAAAGAGGCACTCCTAAAGGAGGTGGGGGGAAAGGTGGGAAAGAGAAGGCAATTAAATAATCATAAATCATTGGCTGATATTCAAGTCATTAGGTACAAATGAGTGCATAAACGATTCAAGTACATAAAGAAGAGTAATTACTTACAATTATTGGCAAATTTGAAAGAAAAAAACACAGGCTAATATTAAAATATTTACTTTTTGGCAGGAACTGTCTTTTGCAAGTTCCAAAGTTTCAGAGTATGGTCCTCAGAGGCAGTGACCAGCACAGGTTCTACAGGATGAAAAGCTAAGGCCCGTATTCCATCAAAATGGCTACGTAGCGTATACTTGGGGTTCCATGTCTTTCGAAAGGCATCTTTATTGGCAGGCAACTAAAAAAGAAAGAGTACAATATTATGTGGTAAAAGTAGTAAACTAATAGGCATGTGGAATTTTTGTTTCTTTTGATGTGTTTCAAACATATATTCAGAAGTGCTTTGGCTAAAATGTCCAGTATAAATTTAATGTACCTTAAAAACTTTATAAAAATTTTTTATCATTTAATAAGAATAATAATTTCATTAGCTTTTAAATACCTAGGATCAATTGGAGTCCCTTAATTTGTTTTACCTAATATCATCAGGCTAAACCCAAGTTCCTATTAAATGTCAGATGAAAACAACAAAAAAAACCCCATGTTATAATACCTTACATAAAAATCATAAATTTCTACCAACAGTACAGCTGTCATTTAGAAAATTAGCAATGTGAAGTTTTTAAAGGCAGCAAGTTATGGTACTTTCCATAAGTCTGAACTAAAGATACTTTAAGAATATTTTCATCATTATTATTAATATTGATAAGAGGTTAATCTATCTTCATTTCTCCAACTGTAAAGATAGGCTATAAAACCTTGTCCAAACTAGTCAAAAGTTTACTAGAATTTAGTCCCTTATGTACTTAAATATTAATAAGAATAATCCAGCCCACTGAGGATGTTATGTCTAAAAAGCAGGCTAACAAAAGTATAAAATGTAGAAAAAAATAAGCCCATTAAAAAAGAAAAAACTAATTTCCTGGAAAACTATAAATTCAATAATACAAAATATAAACAAGTATAGTTAACTCTCAATTGAAGTTTTATGGTCTATAAAATATTTCACACAAGTCTAGTTTCATCTCTAACACTGTCTTCACCATCTCCCCTCCAATTCCTCCCCATCTCTCAAATGAAGGACTAAAAATCAAGAAATGGCAACAAGCTAACTTTAACATTATCCTTAAAAATAAATAAATAAAAGTTCAAAAATAAAATGTGCTTTTAAAGAAGTGTCCTGAAGGCAAATAAGTGATTCAGGTTATCTATGTTTTTCTTGTTAACACCAAAATTAGTTTAAGTAAATAATTGAGAGTTGACTACTCAAGACAGATATTGACTAGTATTTTATGGTAATAAATCATCCCAAACTCCTAACTAATCCACCACAATACCTTAGAAAAGATTTACACACCACAGAGAAACTAGTCATAAAAAAAAATGTCACTTTCAAATCCACATATGAACACACTTATCTTTTCCATGCACCTTGACATTAATTGTTTTATACGTGTTTCCAAAAATAAGGAGCCTTCTATTAAATCATTAAAAAATTAAAAATAAAACTGCACTTACATCATAACTATAGTCTGCATCATTTGTTACCGTCAAGTCTGCAAGGTCTCCAAGGCCCAGTACACTTAACAAAACATCATCAGAACCCACAATAAATGACTTGCCTCCTCCGGATGGAAACGTCATTGGTTCAGCTATAAAGAACAAAACCACCTCTTAAATGCTGAAAGTCACACAAGTGCAAGACAATGGGGGAAATGTAAGCACTTCACAATTACAATGCAATAATTTAATATATATTTTCCCATTTCCCTCTTTATTTCTTCTACTCAAAAAATCCTATTTCTGAGTAGTAATAAGTAAATGTTTATTTAGACACTGCAACATACCCTAAATCAAATAAATGTATATACTATACTATTCCAGGATGGAATGTGGGGCACAAAAGCTTTGTCTCTTTAAATCATTTATAACTTCAGTACAATTATAATATAGTATTTTTTATATGTTATAAATTGTTGTGAAGTCCTTTTGCTTTGCATCACATATCTACTTGCTTAGAAGTGCTAGGTATTTTAGTCCATGCTATAAATAGAAGCATTCAAATCAAAATAATTTCCATCTGTAATACAGTGTATCAGTTTACTGAAATAAAGCCTAAAATTGCTCAGATTCCTCCAGTAACAGAAATGGTTGAGAAAGAGGGTAGTACCAACATCAATTTCCTTTCTATAAAAGGTTAATCTATGTGATATTCAGAATGCTTGCTAGTTTTCAAGCATCATTTCTCTTATGTATTTGGGAAGAAAATAGTTTTAAGAATGTTAGAAAAAAGCCCTGGCCAGATAGCTCAGTTGGTTAAAGCACCGTTCTGAAGTATGGGGGTTGCTGGTTCAATCTCTAGTCAGGGCACATACAGAAAACAGATTGATCTCTCTCTCTCCCCATCAGTGTCTCCTTCCCCTCTCTCTTAAGTCAATAAAATAAACATTAAAAAAGAAAAAAGAGTATCAGAAAAATATAGGATGAAATAAAATGCTTTATAGTCAATATAAACTAAAAAAAATTAAAATAGGCCAATCTAAGGTAACATTATAAAATTACTATATATTTACTAATGTCAACATTAATGAACTAAATTAAACTGCTATGTAATTATTAATCTTTTTAAATTACTTGAAGATTTTTCCTCTGACAATGAAGTAACTGTAAATAAATTCTCTAATAAATAAAAACTGCCAACTAGATATCTAACCATCAGTTAAATTCTACAATAAAGAAAATAAACATTATCCTTTCTCACAAAATAGCTCTCCTTTATAACTTTCCCACTTATAAGTATTGCCACCACTGGTTTTCTGTTCTTAAAATTGTGCAACCACATCTCAACAATTTCTCTTCAACTTGTAAAATGGGAAGAGGAACTGTTTTAGAAAAGAATCCTCCCTTACTCTTCAGATTAATTTCTTTCTAGTGATTTTATTCTAAACAAAACTTTCATCCTTATGAATCACTGCAATAGATTCCTTAATTAATTTTCCTATCTCTCAGTTCCATTTGTCTCCAACCAAATTTGAACATCACATTTCTTACGCTTCCCCTACTTCAACACTCTGTAAATTAAGGCTAACTAAAACCCTGTACTAACTAACCTTGTATGTGATTCACAACCTAATCATTTTCCTATCTAATCTCACCTTTTAATAGTCCACAATAAAAATCTCCCTAACTTTCTAATTAAAGCAGTTTCCCCATAGTATCAACATTCACGAAGGTTTTTCTACCATATTATGTCGTATCTGTCCACACCTATTCCTTAGAAAGGTGGGAATACTTCTTACATGTGCACACACAACATATCAATTCCCACCCTCTAACATGTATTTTGGCCTATCACAATTTTACCTGGTACTCTAAACCAGTTCCATTTCCTCTGTAAAGCCTTTGTTTACCTTTTCCTGCTCACTCTTATCCTTCTGCGTATCATAAAATTTGACTTCATTAGATATTATCCTCTAAATAAGTTTATCATATGGTAATTAATATCAATTACAATACAGATAAGAATACTTTTGTCATAAGCCCTTGCCAGCTGGCTCAGCGGTAGAGTGTTGCCCCACGTGTGGAAGTCCTAGGTTCGATTCCAGGCCAGGGCACACAGGAGAAGTACCCATCTGCTTCTCCACCCTTCCCCCTCTACTCTCTATCTCTCGTCCCCTCCCACAGCCAACGCTCCATTGAAGCAAAGCTGGCCCGGGCGATGAGGATGGCTCCATGGCCTCCGCCTTAGGCACTCAAGTGGCTCCAGTTGCAATGGAGCAACGCCCTAGATGGGCTTGCTGGGTGGATCCTGGTTGGGCACATGCAGGAGTCTGTCTCTCTGCCTCCCTGCTTCTCACTTCAGGAAGAAAAATAAAAAGAATAGTTTTGTCATTATAGATAATGTGAAGTTATATTCTATATTCTTCATGATGTGAATGGGGAGAGATGCAAGGAAAGAAAAGTCAGAGACAACATGAAAGCTACTGTTCAAACTGAGGATCCCAAATTATGTAATTATAATAATTACTTTTGCATACTACAACCAAATATTAGCCTCTATAAAATATAATGTCAATTAAAAGAATAGATGGGAACTTCCTGCTTTAATTCTAGTTTATCAAAAAGTGCTAAAGGATTAAAGCAGATTTAATAACAAGATAAAATAGTCTTATCTAGCACCTACTTTATAGGGTATCTTTTAACTGTAAATTTAATACATCTGCATTTTCTTTCTAAATGTACCCACACCCTGGCTGGTTGGCTCAGCGGTAGAGCGTGGGCGCCGCGTGTGGAAGTCGCAGGTTTGATTCTCGGCCAGGGCACATAGGAGAACCACCCATCTGCTTCTCCACCCTTCCCACTCTTCTTTCTATCTCTCTCTTCCCCTCCCTCAGCCAAGGCTTCACTGGAGAAAAGTTGGCCCAGGTGCTGAGGATGGCTCCAACTGCAGCGAAGCAACACCCCAGAGGGGTCGAGCATTGTGCCCTGGTGGGCATGCCAGGTGGATCCTGGTCAGGCGCATGCAGGAGTCTGTCTGTCTGCCTCCCCTCGCCCCCCCTTCTCACTTTGAAAAAATACAAAAACAAACAAAAAAACGTATCCAATATCCTATATAAATGTAACAAAAATAAATAGTTTAAAGTGTTATCAATATGAAAATTGTAATGGTATAACTATTAAATTATAAAAACATCAAAGGGCATAACTGAAGACAAACATTAATTAAATAAAAGTTTATTCTCAATTACTGCATCAGGTCTCTTTAGTTTCATGGTATTGACTTTTAGAAGTATTAATAGATAAATTACAACTCTTGAGTATAATAAAAGAAATTAATACTGAATTGTATCTATAATCCAAGGCAACGTTTGTCACTTTTAAGTCACTTTCTTTTGCCTCAGGTAGGAAAAAAGAAGGGTGGAGTAGAATGAACAGTTAGAAAATAGATAAATCTTAGCTTCTTAGCTCTTGATTTTAGAAGACTTTCTATTTAAGAGGCAAATCAGCCTGACTTGTGGTGGCGCAGTGGATAAAGCGTCGACCTGGGAACACTGAGGTCGCCAGTTCAAAACCCTGCACTGGTTCGGTCAAGGCACATATGGGAGTTGATGCTTCCAGCTCCTCCCCCCTTTCTCTCCCTCTCTCTCTCTCTCTCTCTCTTTCTCTCTC
Organism: Rhynchonycteris naso; assembly: GCA_037038555.1. Taxonomy (NCBI): domain Eukaryota; kingdom Metazoa; phylum Chordata; class Mammalia; order Chiroptera; family Emballonuridae; genus Rhynchonycteris; species Rhynchonycteris naso. The sequence continues at coordinate 99,370,550 of CM072999.1, forward strand.
TCTCTGTGTCTCCTCTCTAAAATGAATAAAATAAAAATAAAATAAATTGTATAGATCTAAGAGTCAAATCTTGGCTAAGTCTTTACAAAGTTAAGAAACTGACACCACATTTTTCTTTCCATTAAAAAAATGGGTATTTAGAATAAATTACATTTTTTAATTCCTTATGGTAAATCTAGCATATAATTTTCTTTCCTCTAAGAAGCTGGAAAAAAAATCTATGAAACTCAAGTGTTATAATCATTACCTTTTGAAATAAAGAAAAAAGAAAATCAAAAGACTACAGTTTATGAATTATTCTAACTTATACAAAGCTACATCTGGGAAAATAAAATAATGACACAAAGATAGATAATAAAAATGCTAAGAAAATTCATGAATTATCTTTTTATGTGAAACTGTGAATTAAAACAATTTGAAGTTTATAATCTATCAACTATTGTTTTTTAATTTCCTTAAGTTTTATCTATATATCAAGGATTCAAAGCCAGTATTTTCTTACTAAACTATATTCAAGAGGAAAATGTTTTTATTTATCTAAATTCACAAAGATAGTGTAAAAAAAAGTATATTATTTCCTAATTCATTCCTGAGACAATTTTGCTGGAAATTTCATCTTTATATCTATGTAAACAGATAACTTTAAGACACTGATGTTTAGAAAAAGATTAAATATGAGAAACATTCTAAAGATTTAATGATTGCTAGGCTGTATCAACAAAATGCAATGCTATCTAACCACTAAAATTGTATTTTATTTAAGATGTATATAAAATTTAAAAATGAATAAAAAATATTTTTGTTGAAAAAAATCAAAAAGGTTTATGTATAAGCACACTTAGAAAAAACCAGAAGGACAAATATCATGTCAAATACTAATCTCTAAGTGGTAAAACTACAAGGGATTTTAACTTTTTCTTTGTTTCTATGTATTTCTTGCATTGTCTGAATAACAAGTATGTGTTATCTTTATGATTATATTAAACAAAGCTAGTTAATTTTTTTGAAAAATAGATACAAAATCAGAATTACAGAGGGCAGGCTGAACAATATAATACACATCTGGCTAATAAAATTATACTGACACGAGAACCTAAGAGTATGGCACCTCAGTCCTCCAGTTCCTGACTTAATCACAGCAGTTCTCCTTGACCCATTTCATAGATTATATTCTAATACTGTGATTGACAACAAGGTAGCTTGTTTAAAAGACATCTGAAAACATTATACAGAGAAAGATTTATTTACATAAAATGATGTTTCCTTAAGCTGCTAAGTAGGCCAATGACAAAACTTTATATACTATATGTAATCCTATAAAGAAAAATTAATTAAAATTTTATAAAAGTTTTCTATTTAATTTAGACCATCTGTTTCTAGTATTTCTTAAACAGGTATGATTTTTAAATAAAAAACATTCTTTAGGAAACTTTAAAACCTACAACTAAAAATACGTTAAGTTGACATATATCTTATTTCTAAACTTTACAAAGGCAAAGATTTAATTATAGTCTATCAGGAAATAAGGGGGTATTTTAAATAAAAAGGAACATTATCTAATATTTTCTAAAGAAACCTTCAGCAGGTAAGTCAGTTTATGAATAATACATAAAATAAATAATGTACGATAAATAAACAACTTCAGCCCTGGGCGGTTGGTTAAGTGGTAGAGCATCGGCCCTGTGTGTGGTTGTCCCTGATTCCATTTCTGGTCAGGGCCCACAGGAGAAGCAACCACCCTCTCCCGCCCCTGAATTCCCATCCTGCAGCCATGGCTCAGTTGGTTTGAGTTCATCCACCCAGGCACTGAGAATGGCTAGGTGGAGCCTCCACCTCAGGCACTAAAAATAGCTCAGCTGCGAGCAGGGCTGGACATGAGCAGAGCATTAGCCCCAGGCAGGGGTCACTGGGTAGATCCTGGTCGGGGTACATGGGGGAGTCTATCTCTCCGCCTCTAACTTGGAAAAAGTAGAAAAAAAAATACTTCATTTCTTTCAGGAAAGGCTTATACCCTAAAATTCTAACGCCAAGTATCTATACTAAAATGGTTAATCATGCACAAGTACTTTTATACTCAATATGCATAAAATTTAAGTGATGTTAAGCTGAACACAACCCCTGCCTAGCACTAAGTGAAATAAAATAAGCAGTTCACCATAAAGTCTGAAATTTCTTAGGGAATAGTTTCTTTTTATTTACATGTAACAACATAAATTAGCAAGAAGTTATGAAAGACAAAAACCTAACATATAAATCCCCAAAACTCCACTTATGAGCTTCCTCTATAAATTAAATAATTGAGAAAATGCTTTACTGAAAGATATTTACAACATTTCCATTACACCTGCCACTTTACTAATTTATCATTAAGAAATGAATATGAAAGTGTATATGGCTTTTTCCTTTGTCATCCACTGTTTTCTCCTTGTTAGTTAAAAAAAAAAATTAGACTAGCAGGAATCAACAGTCAGTTTAAAATAAAGATTCCCAAAAATAAGTTTCAAGTTTCTCCATTTAATATACACAAGTCTGAATATATTTTTCATGTGGCAGTTTTTAAGTATGAGTCACAAAATGAAAATAAATTACTTCTTTGAGAGGTATTATGGTTAACTTTATACTTTTATAGTAATTAGTCAGGATACAGATATTGAAAAACCCAACAAGGCAACAAAAGACACTAGGCTATTGATCAAACAAATCCTACTGCGACCACTACCCTCTTCTTCTAGCCTTCCACAACCAGAGGAGCCAACAAAATACTACCCCAAAGAGATTTTTTTATTTTAGCTGTTGTTTGCAGTTAGATTAAGGCCAGAAGGCAGAAATTATAAAAGGGTTTTCTTATTCACTGTATTTCAGGATTCCCAAACTAACAAATGTAGACTGGCTACAAACTGGTCATAGTTATAATCCCTATGTAACAAAAGTAAAGAAATTTGTACTTTCTCCATTTTGAACAGATTTCTATTAAATTTCAAGGCAATTGTCTTACAATTTGGTAAAAACTTTAAAATTTACAAAAAACAAAACAAAAATACTCTTGAAATCTTTCCTTTATATTATCCACACATTTAAAATGATTTTCACTTGATCAATAACACATCCTAAATGATACTCAAATAAATTTCAATTATACAACAAAGTTTAAAGTTAGTCATCCCCTTTATGAAACAGAAAAAGTACGTACACACACACACACACACACACACACACACACACACACACTTGAAGATTTTTTTCCTCAGAGATTAAGTATACAAAAATTATAATAGATTCTGCACTTACTCTTCACCCCTTTCTTCCCCTTTCATTCCCTCTTTCACTGTTTCTTCAGTAAATTTTTATTAGTCCCTAGTCTACATCCCAAACCTCAGTAGCTGGGGAGAAGTCATCTTTATCTACGTTCAACATATTAAAAGAAAAAAAATCAGAAGTTGGCAATGCAAGCTGTTGGCAGTAAACTTTTATAGCTTTACATAATCATAATAAAATTGTACTAACAGCATATATTCAAAATATTTTAAAGGTGCAGTCTCAGTTTTGGTATTCATAGCTCAAACTCTAAATGCCCATCTCATAAATTTCTAAACATTTAATACTAGTAACAATTACATGGTGCTTCATTTCTATGAATCACAAATTGAAGGTTTTTCTTTCAATAACAGATATTCTTTCTATGAACTGACATTAGAACTCAAATGTTACAAAAACCAGATCATTGCATCTTTATAAAAATGTAAATAAAAATTATTCAGCCATCATGATTGAATTACATGAGAACTACTCCAAAGAGCAAGCTGGAAAAGTCAGTGTCATTTTACTGGTGAAAATATTCATGCATCTTTCTGTCACTGATTCTGCTAATTCTGCAATGCACAAGATAACTGTACTAATGGAGAGGCATTTTTGTCCAATAAATACTTACATATAGTTCCAAAATACAGTGTCTCAAGTAATCCCCACAAGGCATACAGAGAATTGCTACCTCTACCCCACACTGTTCAACATCTCATTACCTTCTTTCATTGATCTACAAACAAAACCCTCGAATTCCACTGAACAACTTTTTATAGCTGATTTTTTTAGGTAAAAAAAGCAGCAACAAGCATGAAAAGTGAAAATACATGTAGCTGTGTATCTGCTAAAGCTGACATATAAGCTATTATAGCTAAATATAACAAATCCATATTTATTTTAGGTAAAGACTTGTGCATGGATAAAATTTGTAGAAAACTAGAGAAAAACATTAAAAAGCAGAATAAAAGTCTATTTTTATACTATTTTTAAGTCTGGGTATTAAGAGTTCTCCTTCCTTTACTTTTAAGTTTTTCTTTTTTTAATTTTTATTTTATTCATTTTAGAGAGGAGACACAGAGTGAGAGAGAGAGAGAGAGAAAGAGAGAGAAAGGGGGGAGGAGCTGGAAGCTCAACTCCCATATGTGCCTTGACCAGACCAGTGCAGGGTTTTGAACTGGCGACCTCAGTGTTCCCAGGTTGACGCTCCATCCACTGTGCCACCACAGGTCAGGCTCCTTCCTTTACTTTTAAAACAGCCAGGCGCTTACCAGGCGGTAGCGCAGTGGATGGAGAGTCGGACTGAGATGCGTAAGACCCAGGTTAGAGACCCAGAGGCCTTCAGCTTGAGCGTGGGCCCATCTGGCTTGAACAAAAGCTCGCCAGCTTGGACCCAAGGTTGCTGGCTACAGCAAGGGGTTACTCCATCTGCTGAAGGCCCACAGTCAAGGCACATGTGAGAAAGCAATCAATGAACAACAATGGTGTCGCAACGGCAACGAAAAACTAATGATTGATGCTTTTCAACTCTCTCTGTTCCTGTCTGTCCCTATCTATCCCTCTCTCTTTCTCTCTCTCTCAAAAAAAAACAAAAACAAAAAACAAAAACAGCCATGTTATTAGGAAGTTTAACTTCCTGTTACAGAATAACAACTTGCAGTGCATATAACCCTGTTATTAAATAAAAATGATACCAAAATATATAGGTTAAGTCAATCAATGAGACTGACAGAACAGTAAAATTTTGGGAAAATTTGTTAAATTTTCAATAATTCATTATATTCTGGATTGCTTATAAAATCCCTAGACCACACTAACTTAATCTATACAGTGCACATATATTTTTTAATAAAGCCTATTTTTCCTTACCGACTGCTATACATAGTAAACTTTAAGACACTCTCATATTTTTAATGGCACATAGAAATTAAACTGTTACTGTAGCCTTGAGTCTTCCCTACTACAACTGCTTATTACTTTTTTCCTTATGGATATACCTATAATTTTAGGTAGTCAGTACAGCAAGTGCTCGACTTACGACCACGATTGGTTCCGACAGAACACGATTTGGTTGTAAGTTGTGTAGGCTATATGTACAGTACTGTGAAATGATGTTATAAAACTCTTTAAGTCATATTTTATCATAATTTTCTTTCATTATTGTTATATATCATAATTTTTATTCATTTTATGCCATTTGTATCACCTCTACACCATTTTGTTTATTTTTACATTCGTCAGGTTTAAGTAAAACACTACATTACCAGTACAACTTGTTTAATATTTGCAAAACATACAAAATTACAAAATACAGGTGCATACAAAAAACTGCTCCAGACACGGAGCAGTCGTGGCTAGCGACTGTGGTTGTAAAGTCAAATGGTCGTAAGTTGCATAGGTCGTAATTCTATCAATACCTGTATGTAAAAAGCTGAGTACAAAGTTTTAAATTAATCTTCCAACTAGAATTACTTGAAATGAGATTGTTGAGGACTGAAATTTATTTGTAAGACTGTCAAACCTGCAAATTCGTACATTACAATACTATTCGTACTACATTATAATACTGAGGTAAAGAGAAAATTCACTTTCCATTACTCTAGTCATAAAATTTCCTGACAAGTATGCTATATCAGGAATCAGTATCAACTTATTAAATACTTAAGAAAAAAAAAGTGATCTAAAGACAATCATTTGCACTCCTAATTAAAGCTAACAATTTTTTTAGAAATGTTCTTTTAATTTTATTTTTCAATTATAGTTTACACTCACTATTATTTTGTATTAGTTTCAGATGTACAGCATAGTTTAGAAAATCATATAGTTTACAATGATATGCCCCCCAATATTTCCAATACCCACTATAGTTATTACAATATTATTGACTATATCCCCTATGCTGTACTCCCCCATCTCCATGACTGTTCTGTAACAACCCATCTATACTTTTTAATCCCTTTACCTTTTTTACCAGTCTCCCAATCCCTAACCAGCAGCCCCTCTCATAATCAAGCTAACAATTCTTACTTTTAAGTGACTACTTAAAGCATGAGAACTGGGTACATTTTTAGCAAATACTTTCTAAAACTCAAAGAAATCAATTAAAAAAACCAAGGGGGATACACTTTATAGAGAAAATTAGAGAGAAAAATTTAGTAAGATAACAAAAGTTTTTAAAAGACCTTTGTAGAAAAAATAAAGCTGTGAATGGTTCTAACTAGAGCAGCAAAACACAGCAGTGTGAAAAAGCAAAAGAACAAAAATGAACTTAAAAGACCAAAAAAAAAAAAAATCTACAGGAAGAACAAATACCAAGAAATGAGGCTGAAGCAGTAATGGCAACATATTTGTTTAAAAGAAAACATAATCACAAAAAATTGACACTTGACAACTCAAAACCTGTTATGGTAATTCCAACTATGAAAACAGAGGAATTATCTAAGTCTACTTAATGTAGCATAAATTTGGAACTAGTATTACTTTATGCAAATATTTAGTACTTATATTTAAATACAGACATTAATAAGGTGGATCCAAGATAGCAATGGAGTGGGTGGAAGTTACATTCAACTCCTCCCAGAATCAAACTGGATTTATAACTAAATTATAGAACAGTCATCCCGAATAATCAACTAATTATTGTGGCCATTTACCCTGGGCTTCAGCAGAGGAAGGGCAGAGCAGTCTCAAGTCACATGAGGAGAGTTTGGGGTTGTGCCTCTGGAAAGAGAGCTAAGGAACAGCTACCAGGATCCCCGAGCTGACTCACTCTCCTACACTATCTTTCTTGGATGGAGCATCAGCCTTCGGAAACACAACAGCCCTAGCCTCAGGCAGAATCTGGGAGAGACTGAACCTTGTGGCTCTAAATCAGGAGTGGGGAACCTATGGCTCGCGAACCTATGGCTCGCAAGTCAGATGTGGCTCTTTTGATGGCTGCATCTGGCTCGCAGACAAATCTTTAATAAAAAAAATAATAACAACGTTAAAAATATAAAACAGTTATATGTATTACAATCCATTCATTTCCTACCGCTCATGTTCATGGTTGCGGGTGGTTAGAGGCAATCACAACTGTCCTCTGGGACAACAACAAATTTTTATTGGATAATACGTAACGTACATGGGTCACTGTGAGGCCAGAAAGTAAACTTTCCTCCTTTTAATCAAGTAGACAGCTAACTAATTGCAGAAAACCCTTTTGACGAAGAAGATGGCTAAAAGAAAAAACATGAGGAATATTGTACTTTTTAGCAGGAATGGACAGAAAAATTTGCTTTTGTGGAGAAAGCAAGTTCTGCAGTGTGTCTAACATGCAATGATAAAATTGCATCCATGAAACACTCAAATATAAAGCGGCACTTTGACACATGCCATACTACATTTGCATGGAAATATTCAGCGGGGGATAGTAGGAAGGAAAGCATGTCAAGAGCTACTGTGCAGAATGCAAGCTAGTCAGCAGCAACTCTAGGTTTGGACCCAACAAGGTAACTGGAATTAGGCTAGCTTTGCTGGTGCTTTAGCAATTGTGAGAAACGGAAAGTCATTCACAGATGGGGAGTATGCCAAAACATTCATGCTTGATGTTGCCAATGAACTTTTTGAAAACTTTTTGGATAAAGACAAGATAATCAAACGAATAAAAGACATGCCTCTATCGGCAAGAACTGTTCACGATCATACCATCATGATGGCAAATCAAATTGAGGCAACACAAGTGAGAGGCATAAATGCAGAACCATTCTTTTCTCTTGCTTTGGATGAGTCAACAGACGTAAGCGATTTATCCCAGTTCAGTGTGATTGCAAAGTATGCTGTCGGTGACACACTATGTGAGGAAAGTCTTGCTGTTTTGCCTATGAAAGAGACAAGAGGGGAGGATTTATTCCAGTCTTTCACCGGGTTCGCTAAAGAAAAAAAATCTACTGATGGATACACTTATTTTGGTGTGTACTGATGGTGTTCCATGCATGGTGGGAAAAAACAGGATTCGTAGGGCTTCTTTATGAACATGAAAAGAGACCCATCCTAAGTTTTCACTGCCTCCTACATCAGGAGGTGCTTTGTGCTCAGATGTTTGCTGGACCAAGTTGGGAATAATTATCCTGGTCTGCTTCTGCATAGCAATGTGTGTTGGTGGTCAAGAGGGAAGGTGCTCAGTCGTTTCGTGGCTTGTCCGAGCGAAATCCGGACTTTTCTTGAAATGAAAAACGTCGAGCATCCTGAGTTAGCTAACACTGAGGAGCTCCTGAAGTTCTACTATCTCGTGGACATGACTGAACATCTGAACCAGCTCAATGTGAAAATACAAGGCATTGGATTTTCACTTGTCTTATCTCTTCAACAAGCAGTGTTTGCATTTGAAAACAAGCTGGAACTCTTCATCACCAACACTGAAACAGGTCGTTTACTACTCTTTGAAAAACTAGGAAAGTTTAAAGATGCAGATGCATGCACAGCAAGTGACCCTGCTCAACATCTTGATCTCCAGTAGCTAGCGGGCTTCTCATCTAATCTCCTGGAGTCATTCAAAGCGCACTCTGGAGAATTTCGTGAGCGCACTCATCTTTTTAAGTTCATCACCCAACCACAGGAGTGTGCAATGGACAGCGCCGACTTGAGTTACATCCCCGGTGTCTTTGTCAGAGATTTTGAACTCCTAGCTGCTGACCTGAAGGCCTCAGACATGAGGGTGAATAAGTTCAAGTCATTGAATGAAAATTTGGAAAGACTTGCACGACAGCAGAGCTGGCGAGCAAACAAACACAAGTGGGGAGAAATGAAAAAACTACAACCCACACTGACCAGCTGATTGTCAAAACTTGGAACGCGCTTCCTGTCACATACCACACACTGCAGCATGTGAGTATTGCTGTACTGACAATATTTGGCTCTACATATGCATGTGAGCTGTCTTTCTCACATCTAAAGAACGTTAAGACCAACCTATGATCACGTTTAACAGAAGTCTCAACGCTTGCATGAAGCTTAACCTTACCATGTACCAACCAGACTACAAAGCTATCAGCAAAAACATGCAGCACCAGAAGTCGCATTAATGGTAAGAAGTACTTTATTCTTCATTGATTAGTAACAGCATAACAACATTATTAAAAAAGAATTCAGAGATTTATTGTACATTAAAAGTGTTGGTCTTACATAAAATGCACACATTTACTTGTATTTAGTGTTAAACATATTGTATGGCTCTCCCAGAATTACATTTTAAAATATGTGGCGTTCATGGCTCTCGCAGCCAAAAAAGTTCCCGACCCTTGCTCTAAAATAAGGGCCATTTTACCTCACACAACAAACAGGTGCAGAGCCCTCCTTTAACATAGTCAAGTCTTGGTCTGTTTGGGGCTCATAAACTCTTTTGGCTTCACCTTGATGACTTCCTGAAATCCTGCCCTACCACTAAGGTGTGCAAACATCAAGCAGAAAGCAGCTAGACTTGGCACACTCTAGGACATTTGCTGAATGGCCTCAAAGCCAGCACTGGAACCAAATTTGAACTATTATCAATCTGGTGAACATCACTCTCCTGGTGACTCAATGAAAACCTACATCAAGCAATCTGAGTACAACCCAGAGACTCTTTCAGTGACTAAGTCGAATAGGCAGCCGGCAGGAGGAGACAGGGTACAGGGTACCTTGGGACTTTAGCTGACGTGCCTCTGTGCCGGTAATAGGTGGGTTTGGTGTGCAGCTTGGCCCTTCTTGCATGTACTCAACCTTAGCAGAGGCAGCCATAAAATATGGACTGCTTTGTAGCTACAAGCAGGTTGCTCAGGGACAGTCACAGGCAGTGTCTGACATCAACCTGCACTACAGTCCCTCCTCCCAAGAGGCTGCAGAACCAAGACCCAATGGTCAGCTTCAGACAACATAAGAGCAGGATCCAATTAGCTTCACAAGTGGCAAAACCAAAGGGAGACTTTAGCAAGCACCAGACCCTGCTCAGGCAAACTCCATATTGTGTGGTCAGCACCTACACAGGATTCCTTATCTGTGGTTGGGGCTGATCCTCACAGTGAGTCACCCTGGGAGTTGACCCCATGCATGTACAGGCCAATATCAATCAAGACTCAATTATAACAGGAGGACCCACATAACCCGCACAAAGGACATTCCTGATATACCCAGCTCAGGTGATCAAGGAGACTGTGCCACTGCACCCCTACTACATAAAGCCACCCTACCACGAATGAGAGATATATCAGATCTACCTAATACACAGAAACAAATACAAAGAAGCAGCCAAAATGTGGAGACAAAGAAACACACCCAAAATGAAAGAAAAGAAGAAATCTCCAGAAAAACAGCTAAATAAAACTGGAAGCAATTTATTAGCTATAGAGCTTAAAAAAAAGGTAATAAGAATACTCAAGAAGCTTAGTGAGAACTACAACAGCATGATAAAAGACAAAGAAACCATAATAAAAGACTAATCAGAAATGAAGAATAAGTTTGACATAAAAAATATACTGCAAAAAATAAACAGTAGGTTGGATAAAGCGGAGGATCAAATCAGTGATACGGAAGACAAGGTAGCAGAAAACACCAATCAGAGCATCAAAAATGAAAAAGAGCCTGACCAGGCGCAGTAGAAAGAGTGTTGGACTGGGATACAGAGGACCCAGGTTTGAGACTCTGAGCTCGCCAGCTTGGACCCAAGGTCGCTGGCTCCAGCAAGGGGTTGCTCAGTCTGCTGAAGGCCCGCGGTCAAGGCACATATGAGAAAGCAATCAATGAACAACTAAGATGTTGAAAACAACTTTCTGTCTTCAACAGAAAACTGATGATTGATGCTTCTCATCTCTCTCCGTTCCTGTCTGTCTGTCCCTATCTATTCCCTCTCTGTCTCCAAAATGAAAAAAATAAATAAAAGCAAAAGAATTTTAAAAAATGAAAATACTTTAGGGGACCTTTGGAAAACATAACAGCATCTGCATTATATAAGGAGTACCAGAAAACGAGAGAAAGCAAGGGATCGAGAACCTGTTTGAAGAAATGACTGAAAACTTCCCTAGCCTGCTGAAGGAAAAAGGTACACAAGTCCAGGAATTCTGTATGGAGTCCCAAACCAGATGGACTCAAAAAGGTCCACACCAAGACACATCATATTTAAAATGGGAAAGGTTAAAGACAAAGAGAAATATTTTTCCTCTTCTTTTCCAAGTGAGAGGAGAGGAAATAGAGAGACTCCCACATGCGCCCCGACCAGGATCTACCCAGTAAGCCTCGTCTGGGGCTGATGCTCTGCCCATCTGGGGCCATGTTCACAACTGAGGTATTTTTTACCGCCTGAGGTAAAGGCTCCACAAAGCCAGCACCTGGAGATGATGCACTCGAACCAACTGAACCATGGCTGCTGGAGGAGAAGAGAGAAAGAGAGAGGGGGCAGAAAGGGAAGAGGAGGGGTGGAGAAGCAGATGGTTACTCCTCTGTGTGCCCTAAATGGAACCGATCCCAGAATATCCACAATCCAGGTAGATGCTCTACCACAAAGTCAACCTGCCAGAGCCTAAAGAGAAAATCTTAAAAGCAGTTAGCTACCTACAAAGGAGCTCCCATAAGGCTATCAGATGATATTTTAACAGGAACATTTCAGGCCAGAAGGGATTGGCATGAAATATTAAAGTGATGAAAAGCCAAGAACCTATAACCATGACTATTTTACCTAGCAAGGTTATCCTTTAAAATTAAAGGTGAAATAAAGAGCTTCCAGACAAGAAAATGCTAAAGAAATTTGTTACCACCAAACTACTATTACAAGAAATGCTAAAGGGTCTTCTTTAAGAAGGAGAAGAAAAAAACAGAGGAACATAGTTAAAAAAATAAAATGGCAATAAATACATACTTATCAATAATAACTTTAAATATAAATGGCTTAAAAGCTCTAGTCAAAAGACATGGGATGGATAAGCTGAATGAATAAATAAACAAGATCCATATATATGAGGTCTACAAGATACCTACCTCAGAATGAAAGACACACAGAGACTAAAAATAAAGGGATGGAAAAAATAATGCATGCAAATGGAAAGGAAAAATGCTGTGGTAGCAATAATTACATCTGACAAAGTAAGACTTTAAAACATGGGCTATAGTGGCGCAGTGGATGAGCGTAGGACTGGGATGTGGAGGACCCAGGTTCAAGACCCCGAGGTCGCCAGCTTGAGCGTGGGCTCATCTGGCTTGAGCGAAAGCTCACCAGCTTGGACCCAAGGTTGCTGGCTCCAGCAAGGGGTCACTCGATCTGCTGTACCCCCTGGTCAAGGCACATATGAGAAATCAATCAATGAACAACTAAGGAACCACGATGAAGAATTGATGTTTTTCATCTCTCTCCCTCCTGCCTTTCTGTCCCTATCTATCCTTCTCTCTGACTCTCTCTGTCTCTGCCACAAACATAAAACAAAACAAAAAAACCAAGGGCTATAATAAGAGACAACAGAAGACACTATATGATGACAAAGCAATTCAACAAGATCATAAAACCTGTCAGAATGGGTATCATCAATAAATAAACAAACAACAAGTATTGACAAGGATGTGGAGAAAAGGGAACTCTTGTATACTACTGGTGGGAATGCAGACTGGTACAGCCACTGTGGAAAACAGAATAGAGTTTCCTCAAAAAATTAGAAATGAAAATGCCTTATGAGCCAGCAATTATACTTTTGGAATATATCCAAAGAAACCCAAAATGGTAATTGAAAAGAATATTTGCACCCTTTGTTCACTGCAGTATTATTTACAACAGACAAGATTTGGAAGCAATCCAAGTACTCATCAATATATGAGTAGATAAAAAAAAAAAGCTGTGCTACATTTATACAATGGAATACTACTCAGCCATAAAAAAGGAAGAAATCTTACCTTATGTGACAGCATGGATGGACCTGGAGAGTATTATGCTAAGTGAAATAAGCCAGTCAGAGAAAGACAAGTACCATATGATTTCACTTGTATGTGGAATCTAATGAACAAAGTAAACTAATGAAATAGATAAAGAGAATACACTGACAGCTGTCAGAGGGGATGGGATTAAGCAAAGAAAAAAACTCACAGACACAGACAACAATATAGTGATTACCAGAGGGAAATGGGTTAGGTGGAGGTAGAAGAGGGTAAAGGGCAGATAAATGGTGATGGAAGGAGACTTGACTTGGGGTGGTGAACACATAGACAATATACAGATGATGGATTATAGAACTGTAGACCTGAAACCTATACAATTTTATTAACCAATGTTACCTCAATGAATTCAATGAAAAACATATATATATATAAATAAACAAATACAAATATGAGGTACTAATTGCATTTTGTAGTCCTACAAATATCCATAGATAAGTTTAATAGTGTAGAAGAGAATAACTAAATATCCTTAAAATGTCTAATCTTCATGACAGAAATAATAAAATTAGAAATATCCACCAATATTTCTGACTGTGAGAACTATAAAAACCACTAAAATGAAATTTAGACTACCTGACACAGATTACAGATGAAAAGCAGGATTCAAAAGCTTTTTAAGTCTGAGCAGTGGTGGCACAGTGGACAGAGCATCAACCTGGAACGCTGAGATCTCCCAGGTTCAAAATCCCGAGGTCGCTGGCTTGAGCACCGACTCATGTGGCTTGAATATAGGCTCACTGGCTTGAGCATGGGATCATCAACATAACGCCATGGTCACTGGCTTGAAGCAAGGGGTTACCTACTCAGCTAGAACCCCTGTTTAACGCACATATGAGAAGCAATCAATAAACAACTAAAAAGTGACTCAACTATAATTTGATGCTTCTCATCTCTCTCTAAAAGAAAGCTTCTAAAAAGCAATGTTTCATAGGATAAAAGAGTTAAAAACTAGAGCAAGTATCCTCTACCTAATAATTTAACCTGAAAACTACCATCTTTCAATTTATAAGTAAATTCAAATTTTAAGTAAATAAATACAAAGGAGTGCTTGTATATTTATCCTCTTTATTTTGTAAAAACAAAATACGACACGAGTAGAAATGATAAATTTAAAACCAATACATAAATTCTATGACAGTTTTCAGTTCTTAAGGAAACAAACCAGTTGAACCATTTTGTTCTTAAAAGAGTCCTTCTCTTTATTAAGAATTTTAAGTTCTTTAAAGGCGTTTCAGTCTCTTCTGTCAGTTACTTCCACTTACACAGGTCACTCTCAAATATTATTAGTAAAAGTAAATAACGTCCTGACATTTGTCATTCATTAATTAGGTCCTCTCTTAGCTCTGCTCTAAAGTCATAAAGTCTTTAGACAGAACAACCAATCAATTGTACAAAATATGATACAGTACTTTTATTTAAAAAACAAATGCCATTTAAAGTGAAAGCAACTACAAGATGATGCTTCTTACTCCCTCTCTCCCCTCTCCTGTCTCTCAAAAAATAATTCCTAAAATTTTTGTATATTCTTTTGACTGGCAGTTAATCTTCCAGAAATTTTAGGCAAAAGAAACAGGAATGGATATGTGTCAAGATTTAGCTATATAAATGTTCAAAAGCTGCTTTTGATCATTTTTAAAAATAAAAATAAACTAAATGTGTATCAGCAGAGCCCTGGTTAAATAAACATATTGACAGAACATTATACATCTATTACAAAAATGATGCTGCAGAAGAACAGCATGTTAAGTGAAAAATGTAGGCTAAAAATCAGCACATAGCAAAATCCTTTTTTGTTAAATACAGTGTGTCCATAAAGTCATGGTGCTTTTTTGATCAGTGGCATGGTCAAAAGTGAACCATAACTTTACGGACACACTGTAAACATACATATATTTATATATAAATGTTATTCATGGTTCTCTCTACATAGTAGCATTATAAATGATTTTTAATTTTCTTCATCACATGTAGATGTGGGTTCTAAATCTAAAACATACATAGGTTTCAGAATAATTATATATTTATATAATTTAAATATATTTATATAATTATAATATTAATCAGAAAAACACAAACAATAGTATAGAAATTATTGAAAAAATTATTTCCAACATGAGTGGATTGCACAGAAAGCCTAGATACTTTTATAGTTTCTCCTGATGAAAGCTAATTCTTAGTAACAGTAAATTTCTAGAACTATAGCCATTTCCAAACAAGTACAAAATGTATATTCAAGTGTAGAAGATACCTTGAGTTTCATGTTTTCAATTAATGTGCCTCTTTTTTTCCCCCACTTAAGAGAGAAGTGAAGGTCTGAAGACAATACTTAAGGATTATAAGTAATGAGAAAGATGGTAACAAAATTCAGATCTTTTCTTTTTTTTTTGTATTTTTTCTGAAGTGAGAAGCGGGGAGGCAGAGACAGACTCCTGCATCTGCCCGACCAGGATCCACCTGGTATGCTCACTAGGAGGTGATGCTCTGTCCATCTGGGGCCATTGCTCCACTGCAACCGGAGCCATTTTAGCGCCTGAGGCGAAGGCCATAGAGCCGTCCTCAGCACTTGGGCCAACTTTGCTCCGATGGACCCTTGGCTGTGTGGGAGGGGGAGAGAGAGAGAGTAAAGAGAGAGAGAAGGGTGGAAGATTGCCCTGACCGGGAATCGAACCTGGGACATCCACATACCAGGCCAACGTTCTACCACTGAGCCAACAGGCTAGGGCAAAATTCAGATCTTTTAAGTGCTTGATTTGTATTAGGATTGTCAATAAATCTATTACTTAGGTTTTGTCTCTTCTATTAACAATATTGTTTCAATACATAAATGAGGCATTGTAAAAATCCAAATATGTTTCCTATCACCAAACTAGTGTTTAGAAATTCTGTGATTATTCCTTTCTAGTTATTAAGCAAGTCTGGTTTCCATGTGAAATATGTTAAGGTCCTTAGTAACCTACTCTAATTAAAGCTCTCTAAACACAGAGTTCCAAATATCAGATAACATTATATTAAAATATGATTACATGAACATATTTAATAGGAACAACACAGTGGACCTCAGCTAGTCTGTTAAAATATTTTTTATACTTTCATTTGATTTTTAATGGGGTTTTTAAACACTATATAAAATATAAACAGAACTGTGTTTTCTCTCTTTCTCCCTGGATTATTATTAGTATTACGTATCACTTCCAAAGGCTAGGCTCTAATATTTGCACACTGAATATTATAAGCAATAAACTGTAACACCTTCACTAAATCTTGTTGAACACAGAGTTGTAATTAAAGATTAGTAGCTTTATTACTTCCTAGCAATAAGTCAGATAACACTATACAGGCATACTGAAAGAGTTAGGTCTTCTTGAAACTTAGACTCATTACCAAATTAAATAATGGGAATTTTAAAAACTGTATATACATGCTTCTGCTTTTAAATCTGCTAAGAGAAAGAAACTGAATGTCTAAGTTGACTAATGTTTCAACTTTAAATCAAGACAAATTTCAAAAATCAAAACCCACCAAAAGCCATATATATGAAATAGTTTAGCCACTAATCTAAATAAGTTGTGGCAAATTATTCAATCTCACTTCCCCTGGCTCTCAGTTTAACTGCCTCCCCCTTACATTCAGATTCACACATTTCACATATAATATTTAATAGTAATATATCTCCCATAGAGTTTCTCTCACTCCCATAAGTCTTTATGACCTTACCCCATTCAGTGCCATCCCCTGAACTACGTGCTTCTCCTGCTCCTTCACCATCTTCAGCAGTCACTAAAAAATCAAATTCTTTCAGTGCTTCCTCAGTATCAGGATCATCAGTTAGGTCAGCAGCTAAACCTTCATTACCTATCTGTAAAGGAACATAAACCATGAATTATTTTTATCCTAAATTTTAAAAGGCTCCTTTATGTTTTCACAAAATTATTTTTACATTTGCACTCCCGTTTTTAAGTCACCTAGGTACAAAATATTAGATTTTTCATGTAGTTCATCAATCCCAAATCATACCCTTGATAAATGGTTTTTAATAGTGCTGTGTGAAGATCACTGTAAGACGTGATGCAAGTAATGTTGTAGTAAGAATGATTAAAATGTTAATGACCAAGGGCCCTGGCCGGTTGGCTCAGCGGTAGAGCATTAGCCTGGCGTGTGGAAATCCCAGGTTCGATTCCCGGCCAGGGCACACAACCAAGGCTCTATTGGAGCAAAGATGGCTTGGGCGCTGAGGACTGCTTCATGACCTCTGCCTCAGGCGCTAGAAGGGCTCCGGCTGCCACGGACCAATGCCCCAGATGGGCAGATCATCACCCCCTGGTGGGCATGCCAGGTGGATCCCGGTTGAGCACATGTAGGAGGAGTCTGTCTGACTGCCTCCCTGCTTCTAACTTTGGAAAAAAATACAAAAATAAAAAGTTAATGACCAAGAATAGTAACCTCTATAATATATTCACAGGTACCCTTTTAAAGATTCATTCACTCACTTTGAACTGTGTATGCAGTCCATGACTTAAGGTGTAGCTAATAAGTATATTAACTAATATAAGTCAATAGCTATGGTAATTATCAGTGCTTTATCTCTAAGAACAAAGAACCAAAAACAACAACAAAAACCCCCCAAAAGCATCTATTCACTCATATCACACACATTGAATATGTTACAAATATGAAATGTGACAAAAAAGGTTAAAACTTCTTTTATATAATCAAAACTTTTGAAGAACACTGGCATTTTACCCATATCACTGTAACATCCCAAAGAACTACAACTGAATCTATCCACTTTTTTTATACATACTTGATTGAAATACTGTACACTACTACAATAATTCACAAATGAATTGCCCAAATTACTTTTGCTCCTATAGCTAATCCACATCACCACTAAAACAGATAAATTGCCTGACCTGTGGTGGCGCAGTGGATAAAGCACTGACCTGGAATACTGAGGTCACCGGTTCAAAACCTGGGCTTGCCGGGTCAAGGCACATAGGAGAAACAACTATGAGTTGATGCTTCCCTCTCCCTTTCTCTCTCTCCCTATGCCCTCCCAAAAACCAATAGATAAAATCTTCTTAAAAAAAAACCAAACAGTTTGTGAGGTTATGAACATAAGTAAATTATTAATCCTTACCAAAGAATAAAAATGTTGACAAATTTATAGTTTACTCCCTCACCAAAGGTGGGAGTATACCCACTGAAGCTTCAGTTAATTTATCACCTCTTTACTGTACATAAAGACAAAAACTACAGTAGTGATTCTTAATTGTGGGAGAACTAGAGTGTTGCTTTTTAAAAAAATGTTTCAAACTACTGGACTAGCCTATAAAAACAAACCCTTTCTTGCCATTTTAGTGACCAATACAGTGAACGAATTCTATATGCAGGTAACTCAGTAAGAACTGATATATAAAATTTTCAAGTGTCATGACAAAATATTTAATGATAACTCCCAATTTAACTTAAGGCATCTCAAAATTTTCTATTTAAAATACATGAGAATACATATTTTAGCTAATAAGAAAATCAAGTTCCTACTTTGTGTTTATTTATACGATGTTTGTCTTTTCCCTCTGGGATGCCTTCAATCATGTCATTTTCCTCTTCTTCATCACTGTCATCAGCATTTTCTAAGAAATTGAACGTCTCAAGAACATCACCAGAAGGCCTATAAGAGGGGTAAAAGATGAATCCAAACATTCCAGTGGTTATTTCTAATATTTCTTTCTAGTTCCTATCTTAAAACAGTACTTAAAGGTAGTGAAGAAATGACAATCTATTTACAATGTATTGTCTAAATACTTTATTCAAGAAAATAAAAAGTGACTGGTCTCTGTTGAGTTTCTCCAATGTTTATTGTCCAAAATATTTTAATTACCATGTCAAAATAAAATCCTGTTTCATTAGACATTCAAATGTGCTATTATTTCTCAAAATAAAGCCACTATAGGCAAACAACTAATCCAGTACATTGTTCAAGGACCTGTATAAAAATTTAATTGAAAAAGGGGTGGTGTTTCCAAATGCAAATTAGTAAAAACAAATGCAAACCTACCACAACAATAAAAGACAGACTTTTCAGCTCAGCATTTATGAAATGTTTAGTATTTTGGGATTAAATGAAAAGCAAATGAAATATTTGACAACAAAAAATAGAATATAGAGTAGTTAAGTCCTCACCTGACATTACTGACAGTTTCTTTGACTTTAAAGGATTGAAAGTACGAAACCAGAGAAATCAATTCTGTCAAAGGTGAACTGATATAAACAAGAGCTAAGTTCCTACAGCCATCCATCAACGTTATACCAAAACACTGAAGAAAATGACATTATTTCATAAATTGCTGTAGTGAACTTTGATAAATTAAGTGCTGCTATCCCTTGGGTAGAAACTTCTGTTTCTGAAGTGAGAACTCACGTTTTTGGTTTTAAAATTGTATTTGATAATAGAAATACATGTTTATGGTTTTAAAAGTCAAATAGAGCACAATCCATAAAATACAGAATTGATGAATCAGACTTCCAAAATTAAAAAGTTGCTCTTTAAAAGACAATGTTAGAGTATTTTAAAAGAAGCCCACAGATTGGGAGAAAATATCTGAAAGTCACATATTTGATGATGGACTTGTGTCCAGAATATATATGCAAAGAATATTTAAATCTCACCTATAACAAATAAAACAATAAAAAAGATGGAAATTATTCAAATGGACACTACAAAAAGATATGTAGATGGCATAAACAGATACTGGACATCACTGGTCTTTAGAAAAATAAAAATTAAAGCAACCATAGACAGTGAAGGGCCTGCAACTGGACTCTACGTGCATGCTAACACGCCATTTCTTTTGAGATGTTTCCTTTTCATGTTCATGATGATGAACTTTGTATGGATCTTTTTCTTTTTTTTATAATGAACTTGGGGAAAATTCTATACAGAAAAATAAATCCTAGGAAAAACAGTCCATAAATATGTATATTACAGGAAATTTTCTTTATTACTACCTTAATAATCTTTGCAATACTATTTTACAATATTTTATTTGAAACTCCTAAGCTGACGCTGGCTCTCCTGAACTAATAATCTTTGAATTTTCCTAGTTTTTCAGTCCTATTTTCTCTTTTCCTGTTTTCTGGGAGAGTCCTTCAACCTTATCTTCCAAGATTTACAAAGAAACTGCTTCTATCACATTCTTTAATTTCTATTAGCTCTTTTTTTATCCAACTAAACCTTTTAAAATAACATTCTATTTGTTTTGTGGATGTATTATTTTCTCTCTGTACTCTCAAAGACTAATTACCATTTTGAAGGTCTCTGCTTCCTGTTTTTCTGAGTTTCTTCTTTTTTTTGGTTCCTCGGGTCTCTGATTTTCATATTAAAGTCTTTCCTTGAGTGTTCACACTTCAGAGGCACTAAAAAAGATAACTAATGTACTGTGCACATGAATGAGGCTTGTCAAGCACCTGGCTTTCCTCTTCCATAATAAGACAGAGGCCTAATCATTTCACTGGCAGATCCCAACTGTCAGTTTCATTAAGTCACTCCTATTAATCTGTTCAATTTCAACATCCTCCTGCCTGGAAGAGATATTAAGACCAGTTGCCAAGAGTATCAGAAGTCAAACAACAAAAGAAGGATCTCACTGATCAACTGGAGATGTTCATGTAATCCTGTTTTCAGTACAATAACTGGCCCTACAGTTTGATTTCTTAAGAAATCAGAAATCACTGGTTCAACTTCACCAGAAAATATACCACCAGCCTTTGGGATAGGAAAGAGGTGCTCAACTGGCTGCATGGAATAAAAGAGGAATTTGAGATTCTAACTGCCTCTTACTTAAACTTTAAACCAATTCCCTATTCATAGCCCCATTTATTCATTTATTTATTTTACAGGGACAGAGAGAGAGTCAGACAGAGTAATAGAGACAGACAGACAGGAACGGAGAGAGAAGAGAAGCATCAAACATCAGTTTTTTGTTGCAACACCTTAGTTGTTCATTGATTGTTTTCTCACATGTGTCTTGACCACGGTTCAGCAGACTGAGCAACCCCTTGCTGGAGCCAGCGACCTTGGGTTCAAGCTGACGAGCTCGGGGTCTCGAACCTGGATCCTCCGCTTCCCAGTCCGACGCGCTATCCACTGCACCGCCTGGTCAGACTCATGGCCCCATTTAAAGCTGACTCCAGATGTAACTGATACCTCTAATTCCTTTAGAGCTCTTTTGGCATTTTAGGACTCAAACTGGCTTGTTTATTCTCTCTTTCGTGTTGTTCCAAATTGCATTTATGTCTTTTTTTAATTTAAGAAAATTAAATTTAATGGGATGACATTGATCAATAAGAGTACAGAGGTTTCAGGCAAACATTTCTATAGAATTTGAACTGCTGAGCCTGACCTGTGGTGGCGCAGTGGATAAAGCGTCGACCTGGGAACACTGAGGTCGCCAGTTCAAAACCCTGCACTGGTCTGGTCAAGGCACATATGGGAGTTGATGCTTCCAGCTCCTCCCCCCTTTCTCTCTTTCTCTCTCTCTCTCTCTCACTCTGTGTCTCCACTCTAAAATAAATAAAAATAAAAAGAAACTTAAAAAAAAATTTTTTTTTAAATGTAAGGGGTTGGAAATACAGTTTAAAAAAAAAAAAAAAGAATTTGAACTGCTGATTGTGTTGTGTGCCCTTTACCCAAAAATCAAATCATTTCATCACATTATTTGTCCCTTTTAATTTCCCTCCCTCCCTGTAACCACTTAACTTTTATCTATGTCCATGAGTCAAATTTTATATCCCATTTATGTGTGAAAATCATACAGTTCCTAGCTTTTTCTGATTTACTTATTTCACTTAGTATAATGTTCTCAAGGTCTATCCATGTTGTTGTAAATGGCGGTAAGTCATCATTTCTTATGGCTGAGTAAAGGTATTCCATTATATATTTGTACTACATCTTTATCCAATCGTGTATCGAGGGACACTTTGGTTGTTTCCATGTCTTGGACACTGTAAATAATCGCATTTAGATTAAAGTTCAGTTGACATTCCTCCATTTTCTTTCAAAATTATTAAATTCACTCTATCTGATGTATAGTGTCTTCATTATCTATATATTCAATTTTTGGTTGTGTTAATGAATCCTAAAAAGTCTTTAACTGTCATTTTAGTTGAGGTTCCAGAAGGCACACAAGTTAAAATATGCCTTTAAAAATATTATATTTATTGATTTTACACAGAGGGGAGGAGCAGGAAATATCAAAGTATCAACTCATAGTTGGTTCACTTTAGTTGTTCACTGCTTGTTGCTTGTTGAATGTACCTTGACCAGGAAAGTCCAGGGTTTTAACTGGAGAACTCGGTATATCAGGTCAATGCTTCATCCACTGTGCCACCGCAGGCCAGGCAAAAATATGCCTTTAACTCATCATGCTTTAGTGGAATTTTCAATCTATGGTACATCATAATTTTTTTCTTTGTCAACTATTTATCTACTATCCTCTGTCATTTCAAAAAGGCAATAGCCTGACCAGGCAGTGGCGCAGTGGATAGAGCATGGGACTGAGATGCAGAGGACCCAGGTTCGAGACCCTGAGGTCGCCAGCTTGAACGTGGGCCCATCTGGCTTGAGCAGAAGATCGCCAGCTTGGACCCAAGGTCACTGGCTTGAGCAAGGGGTTGCTTGGTCTGCTGAAGGCCCGCAGTCAAGGCATGTGTGACAAAGCAATCAATGAACAACTAAGGTGTCACAATGAAAAACTGATGACTGATGCTTCTCATCTATCTCAGTTCCTGTCTGTCTGTCCCTATCTATCCCTCTCTCTGACTCTCTGTACCTGTAAAAAAAAAAAAAGACAATAAACAGAAATAAAAGATTAATATATCCAGATGAAGAAAAAATAAAATAAAGACAAGAGGAAGATTGCTAAGTAAAAGGCTAAAAGGATCAGTGCATTTTCTACAGGCAGGGTTGGAGATGGAGATGAGGAACCCACAAATGTGGAAAGATTCCAAACAGAGTAAGAAGAGAAAGGGAGAAACTGCTGGAGGTTCACAGGTAAATCAGACCAATGACTAAGAAGCAAAACAGCTTTTCCCAGTTACAAGATCTAAGACAACACTATCCCCAAAGGAATATGCATAAAGTAGATACTAAATGATATGATGTATTGTGTATTCACAATATTCCCCTACAATAAACAAAGAATACAGTAAAGACAATTACTCATCAGAATCTAGTAAACCAGCATTAAAACATATAATACCTGACTACTTAGGGGCATTGACATCTTTTTCCTTTAGATTGTCAAATTAAAAACTGCCAAGAGCCAAAATAATAGTAGCCATCTGGTGTGAACAAATAAAATTATACCTATATTTTTTTGTCAGATTGGCAAAAAATGTTTTTTGATGTGTTACAAAATTATATGTTTAAACATTTTATTTCATTGATTTTACAGAGAGTAGGGGGAGAAAGAAGTATTGACTCATACTTTCTTCATTTTAGTTGTTCATTGCTTATTACATGGTTTGTGACCAGGCAAGCTCAGGGGATTTGAATTGGCGACCTCAGCATTCTAGATCGACGCTTTAGCCACTGCATCACCACAGGTCAGGCTCATAAAATTTTCATGTTGTGTGCCACAAGATGAAAAAGGTTGAAATCAGTATAGTAAACATTCCTCTTGGTGGTATTACATTTCAACTTGATACAAAATATTTAACCACAGTTAACACTATATGCCCCACATTGTTCTACATGCTGACATTAATTAATTTATTCTTTACATCAACCCCATCATCACCATTATACAAATGAGAAAAGTGAAGAAAAGGTTAAGTACCTTGCCCAAAGTCAAAGCTAATAAGTGGAAAAGTCAGAATTCAAACACAGTCTGTCTTCAGAATTCACACTCTAAACAATTTAGCATAAGACTCTACTAACATGATCTAAAATATACAATACCATTACTCTCCTGTTGAACATTAAGACTATTTCTAAATTTTTAATTATGATATTATATATAAAAATGTAATCAATATTTTTTGCTGAAATCTCCATGAAAGTGTCATATCATTTCTTATTTCTAGGGGTTTTCAAAGGCCCTTATATAGCTAAAACATATACAACAACAGTGTAAACTCAGAATATATAAGGATATTCATTAAGAAGGAAATCAGGGAGATAGAGGGAAAATGGCAACAGAGTGGACGGACATTACAACCCCTACCTCCCAGAACCAAAGTGGATTACAACTTAACTTAAGGGCAATCATCTTGAAAAACAAACTTCGGACTAAACTAAGAGAAATCTATAACCAAGAATCACCGAAGAAACCATACTGAGCTGGTTAGGAAGGGCAGAGGCGTAGAAAGGGCTGCCACGCTCCCAGGAGCGAAAAACTTCCCAGAGGGTCTCTCACAGTGAGGTGCGTTGGCATGACAGCTGTGGGTCCTCAGCCCCAGCCTGGAGCCCCAGAGACTAGAGGAGGAGTACAGACATTATTTAGTTGAAAGAAGAACTGGGTTACTGTTTGCAAAAGTGAGACAGAACTCTCAGACTCTGGCTTCATCTTAATGGGACCGCAAAGTAAACCTCATTCACAGCCACTTACGCGAGGTTCCGGGAATGGGAAGCACTGAGAAGACTGGAGTAGCGAGAGGAGAGTGTAGTCTCAGGGGCACACGAAGAGATTGTGGGGGACAGCCACCCTAACCCCTGTACTGGGTCATTCCCCAAACCTAAAGTAAGCATAATTGCTGGGAGAACCAAGATAAGAAAGGGAAGCAATTACCCCGCCCACCAGAGGTTCTCCTGCTACAGTCAGTACAAAGAGATGCTTAGAAGGGGGAACATCAGGGACACAGGTTTTGAGTTCTGAGGTCTGGGCTACACCGTCCCCTCAAATAGCTAAGTACCCTCCGAAGGGTGGGCAGACCCAGCTGCAGAGGTGGCTGCGTCGCTTGGACAGCATGCAGCGGGGGGTGGAGCCCAACAAGGCAGCCCGCATGGGGGTGGCAAGGGGCAGAACCAGAGAGGGCTCCCGTGCAGGGCGTGAGGTGCAGAGCCTAGAGAGGCAAAGAGTCCCCCACGCCTGTGGGGCAACTGAGCTCTGGCCTGCAAGCTTGAGTACCTGGCAGTGACAATGCCCAAATGCCCGAGGAGGCAGAGCAGCAGGGGGTCAGCAAAAAGACCACACCTAGGGAATACAGAGGCCACACACACTGACCAAGAGCAGATAAAAGCCAGCCTAGGAGTGCAGCTGATATTTACAACTGCATCAGGGCCCAGCAGAGGCAACCACAAATTTCGGATCACCCGTAGCTCCAAGAAGGTTGCTAAGGGCCATTCATAAACAGTGAACCCCCACTGGTAAGTAGCCCACAGCGGATTACAAAAAACAGCTGAGGTCAACCCATGAATATCTAGAAACAACACAAATGAAATCTGGAGGCAGAAAACACCAACCTTACACTCAGCTAGTTACAAAAACAACACATCCAAAGGAGCAGTCTATATAGAGACAAAATCGGAAGACAGAGATATGCAACTCAAATAAATCAACAAGAGAAATCCCAGAAAAAGAACTGAGTGAGATGGAAATAACCAAGATACCGAATGCAGAGTTTAGAATAATAATTGTCAGAATGCTCAAGCATCATAGAGCAACAATAGGTGGAAATAATAACCACCTAAACAAAGAGATAACAAGCATCAAAAACGACACTGAAATCATAGAAAGAATCAGACAAATGACAAACACAATATCAGAAATGAAGACTACACTAGAAGAAATTAAAAGCAGGCTGGATGAAAGAGGATCAAATCAGTGATTTACAGGACATTAGCAAAAGCATAGAGGCAGAGCATCAAAAAGATAAAAGGCCCAAACAGTCTGAGGAAACTCTAAGAGAGCTCTGTGACAACATGAAGAGAAACAACATCTGCATCATAGGGGTTCCTGAAGGAGAAGAGAAAGAACAAGTAATAGAGAATATGACTGAAGAAATCATAGCTGAAAACTTCCATAAATTGATGAAGGAAAAAGTCACTCAAGTTCAAGCACAGAGAGTACCAATAAAGAGGAACCCAAGGAGGCCTACACCACGACACATCATACTTAAAATACCAAAGCTAAAAGATAAAAAAAGAATACTAAAACCTGTAAGAGAAAAGCAATCACCTACAAAGGAGCCCCCATAAGGATGACATCCGACTTTTCAACAAAAACACTTGAGGCCAAAAGGGAATGGCAAGAAATATTCAAAGTAATGCAAAACAAGAGCCTACAACCAAGACTTCTTTATCCAGCAAGGCTATCATTTAAAATAGAAGGAGAAATAAAAAGCTTCCCAGACGAAAAAATTCAAGAAATTTATTACAATCAAATCAATGCTGCAAGAAATGTTAAAAGGTCTGTTGTAAACAGAACAAAGGGGGGGAAATCTAGTAAAAGAGGAAAGTAGATTTAAAGAATAAAATGGCAATAAACAACTACATATCAATAATTAACCTTAAATGTAAATGGATTCAATTAAATGCTCCAATCAAAAGACATAGGGTAGCTGTCTGAAGAAGAAAAAAGGACTCATACATATGCTGTCTACAAGAGACCCACCTCAAAACAAAAGATACAAGACTAAAAGTAAAAGGATGTAAAAAAATATTTCATGCAAATGCAAATGAAAAAAAAGCTGGGGTAGCAATACTTTTATCTGACAAAATAGACTTTAAAACAAAAGCTATAATAAGGGATAAAGAAGGTGACTACATAATGATAAAGGGAGCTATCCAACAGGAATATATAACCATTATAAATATCTATGAGCCTAATATAGGAGCACCTAAATATATAAAGCAGATTTTGATGGACTTAAAGGGCGAGATCAACAGCAATACTATAATAGTAGGGGATTTTAATACCCCATTGATTTCAATAAATAGATCCTCAAGAAAGAAAATTAACAAAGAAACAGCAGACTTAAAGGACACAGTAGATCATTCTTTTCAAGTGCTCATGGTACATTCTCAAGGATAGACCACATGTTAGGACACAAAACGAGTCTCAATAAATTTGAGAAGATTGAAATCATATCAAGCATCTTCTCTGATCACAATGGCCATGAAACTAGAAATCAACTGCAATAGAAAAACTAAAAAACACTCAAACACTTGGAAACTAAATAGAATGTTATTAAATAACGAATGGTTTAACAATGAGTCAAGGAAGAAATAAAAATTCCCTTGAAAAAGTGAAAATGAACACACAACTAGACAAAATTTATGGGGCACAGCAAAAGCAGTCCTGAGAGGGAAGTTCATAGCAATCAGACAAGAAGAAGAAATAAAAGGCATCCAAATTGGAAAAGAAATAAAATTATCATTATTTGCTGATGATATATGATACTGTACATAGAAAACTACTGAACCTGCCTGACCAGGAGGTAGCACAGTGGATAGCATCAGACTGGGATGAGGAAAACCCAGGTACGAGACCCTGAACTCACCAGCTTTAGCACGGGCCCATCTGGCTTGAGCAAAAGCTCGCCAGCTTGGACCCAAGGTCGCCAGCTCCAGCAAAGGGTTGCTCGGTCTGCTGAAGGCCCACAGTCAAGGCACATGTGAGAAAGCAATCAATGAACAACTATGGTGTCGAAATGGCAACGAAAAACTAATGATTGATGCTTCTCATCTCTCTCCCTTCCTGTCTGTCTGTCCCTATCTATCCCTCTCTCTGACTCTCGCTCTGTCCCTGTAAAAAAAACAAAACAAAAAACAAAAAAACTACTGAACCTGGTAAATGAATAAGCAAAGTGGCAGGATATAAAATTAATTTTCAGAAATGAGAGGCATTTTTATACACCAACAATGAACTTTCTGAAAGAGAAATTAAAAAAACAATACCCTTCACTATGGCAACAAGAAAATAAAGTACCTAGGAGTAAATTTAACCAAGGAGGTGAAAGACTTGTACTCGGAAAATTACAAAACATTGATAAAAGAAATCAAGGAAGATACAAACAAGTGGAAGCATATACTGTGTTCATGGATAGTAAGAATAAACCATTAAAATGTCTATATTACCCAAAGCAATTTATAAATTCAATGCAATTCCTATTAAAACACCAATGACATACTTCAAAAATATAGAATATCCCAAACATTTATAAGGAACCAAAATGAACATAAATAAAAATAACCTCAGCAATCTTGAAAAAGAATACAGTGGGTGGTATCACACTTCTGATATCAAGTTATACTACAAGGCCATTGTACTCAAAACAGCTTAGTACTGGTATAGAAATAGGCATATAGATCAATGGAGCAGGACAGAGAACCCAGAAATAAACCCATAACTATATGGACAAAGGAGGTAAGAGCATACAATGGAGTAAAGACAGTCTCTTTAACAAATGGTGTTGGGAAAATTGGACAGCTACCTGCAAAATAAACACCAACAACTACACCATTCACAAAAATAAACTCAAAATGGATAAAAGACTTAAATATAAGCTGTGAAACCATAATCATCTTAGAAGAAAACATAGGCAGTAAGCTCTCCGACATCACTCGCAGCAATATATTTGCTGAGTTTTCTCCACAGGCAAGTGAAATAAAGTACCGAATGAACAAATGGGACTATATCAAATTAGAAAGCTTTTGAACAGCTAAAAACCACACAATGGGAGAACATATTTGACAATACGTCTGATAAGGGGTTAATAACCAAAATTTATAAACTTGTAAAACTCAACACCAGAAAGATAAACAATCCAATCAAAAAATGGGCAAAAGAAATGAATAGACACTTCTCTAAAGTGGACATACAGATGGCCAATAGGCATATGAAAAAATGTTCAACATCACTAATCATTAGAGAAATGCAAATTAAAACCACAATGAGATACCACCTCACACCAGTCAGAATGGTGCTCATTAACAAAACAACACATAATAAGTGCTGGTGAGGATGTGGAGGAAAGGGAACCCTCCTGCACTGCTGGTGGGAATGCTTGGGGCAGCCGCTGTGGAAAACAGTATGGAGATTCCTCAAATAATTAAAACTGAACTGATTTTGACCCAGCCATGCCACCTTTAGGAATATATCCTAAGAGTACCCAATCAATGATTCAAAAGAAGAAATGCACCCCCATGTTTATTGCAGCATTGTTTCCAATAGCCAAGATATGGAAACAGCCCAAGTGTCCTTCATTGGATGAGTGGATTAAAAAGCTGTGAACACAGGCACAATGGAATACTAAGCAGCCACAAAAAAGAAGGAAATCTTTACCATTTGTGCCAATATGGATAGACCTGGAAACTATTATTCTAAGTGAAATAAGCCAGGCAGAGAAAGAAAAATATCATATGACCTCACTCATTTAGAACAATGTGAACTGAGGAACGGAATAGAGGTTGAGGTGAGATCAGCGGGACCAGAGGGAAAGCAGGCAGAGGAAAAGGGGATGAGAGGATGGGATCAGAGAAGGGAAAGAGATTGGTGAAATTATATATATATAACACAGCGTTATAGAGAGCAGGAAAGCAAATCCTGAAGGGAAAGGGGAAAGGCATTGAGGGGAGGTGGGCAAAGGGGATGATGAGGAAAACATTGGGGGGGGATGTATTCAGTTGGACACTTGAATCTATGTAAACACAATAAATTAAAATAAGCAAAGAACAAAAGGAAATCAACCTTGATTAAAAAATAACTATTATCTAAACAACTGTGGATAAATAAATAGATGAAGAAAATGTGTGCGCGCGCACACATACACACACCCCCAGAACATTATTCAGCCATAAAAAAAAAAACCATGGAAATCTTGTTATATGCTACAATACTAATGAATCTTCAGGACATTATCCTATGTGAAATAAGCCAGTCACTCAAGGATAAATACTGCATAATATACAATTCTATTTAATGAGGTATTAAAAACAGTTACAGAGACAGAAAGTTGAATGGTGGAGGAAAAGAGGGAGGTGCTATTCAATCTGTATAGTTTTAGTCACTCAAAATAAAGTTCTAGAGATGTGATCTACAACATTTCACATATAATTAACAATACTGCACTATATACTCAAAATACTTATTTAGAAGTTAGACCTCAGGTTATCTGTCTTCCTTTTTACTACAGTAGAAAAAAACTTTATTAAAGTCTTAATCTTGCAAAAGCAAGTAGCTTTACAAGAAGATATATATAGTCTGGCCTGACCAGGTGGTCTCGCAGTGGATAGTGTCGTACTGGGACGCAAAAGACCTAGTTTCAAAACCTTAAGGATGCCGGCTTGAGAGCAGGCGCGCCAGCTTGAGTGTGGGGTTGCTAACTTGAGCATGGGATCCTAGACATGACCTCATGGTCGCTGGCTTGAAGCCCATGGTAACTAGCTTGAGCAAGGGGTCACTTGGTCTGCTGGATCCCAGTTAAGGCACATATGAGAAAGCAATCAATGAACAACTAAGGTGTCAAAACAAAGAATTGATGCTTCTCATCTCTCTCCCTTCCTGTCTGTCTGTCCCTATCTCTGCCAAAGTAAAAGAAAAAAGATATAGACTGTTATGAATCTTTAATTCATATTTACATGTGGTACAGTACACTGCATTGTTCTAAAGGAATTATAAATCCTATGAACTACTGATCTTGGTTAGGTAGTAACTTTAATTAAAAATTCATAATACTTTTCCTTTTTTCTCTTATGTTACAAAAATACTCTATAGTTCTTGAAATCCAGAGTAAAGAAAAAAAGGACTCTATTAGATGTTAAATTGTTTTTATTAGAGACCTTATTTCTCAAAATAAAAAGCTTAAAAAAAAGCTTATGTTAATGTGAAAGTTATAGAATATATTTTAAATAATTGCATGTCATAAAATATATCTAATATATAAAATACTACTTATAAACTGTACATATTAATTTAAGCTGTAAGTAAACTCAATAAACTTGCTTGATTTTCCCATCTTCTTTTTCTTTTCTTTGTCCTTGCAACCTATGTTATTCAAAGTAATAACTAATAATAAAAAAAAATGAGGGGGACTGAAGATGGCAATGGAGTAGGCGGACATACTAACTTCCAACTCCCAGAACCAAAGTGGATTATAACTCAATTTTAAGAACCATCATCTGAATAAACCAACTTTGAACTAAACGAAGCGAACTCTTCAACCAAGGAACACAGAAGAAGCCACATTGAGACTAGTAGGAATAGCAAAAACGCAAAGAGGGCTGCTCAGGTGCCTGGAGCAAACGGCAGCCCGGAGAGACCTATGTGGCAGGAGGAGAGTTTGGCGGAGAGGGAGGGACCTGGGTCCCAGGAACCAAGCCCCAGCCTGCAGTCCCAGAGCCTAGAAGAGGCGTTTGGACAGTATTGAGCTGTGAAACAAGTGAGGATACTGTTTGAAAGAAAGAGACAGTTTTCTCAGACCAAAGATTATTTTTAAAGGGAAAGCACAGAAAACGTCTCTCACAACCACACACCCGGGGCTCCGGAAAACAAGGATAGAAGAGAGGACCAGAGCAGTGGGAAGAGAGTGTGGACTGAAGGCACAGGGACAAACACTCTGAGGGAAAGCCACCCTAACCCCTGGGCTAAGTTACTTCCCTAATCGAAAACGAATATTTCCCCTGGAACTAGCAATACCAGCAAAGGGAGACAGGACACTAGCCAAACAAGCTCTCCCGAGGCAACCAGAGCAGAGCTGCTTAGAGGGAGGGAGCTCCTAGGCCTACAGTATGAACAGTTAGGGCACTTTCTACTCTGCTGAGGGTTGCTGAAGGGATGGTGGCGGCAGGACGCTGAAACGCTGTTCTGTGGCGTGGGTGAAGGCCCAGCCGGTGTGAGCTTGGTCTAGCCCAGCAGGGGCGAAGGGGATGCGCGAAAGCACCGCGGGCCCGCCTGTAAGCCCACCTGCGGGGAAAAAAAGCGGGAGGCCAGGAACAGGCAGAGATCTGCTCTGCAACCTTGCGCTAGCCAGCCCTGACCACAGGGACGGGGTTAGGACTAGTGGCTGAGCTCACGCTACCAGCCCTGCCCGGCAAGAGAAACCGTGGTTTGCCATCCTGCGTGCGCGAGTTGGCTCGGAACGCAGGTGCGGGGTAGAGCCCAGGACGAGTGGAAGCTCGCAGCTGAGCGCAAGCCAGCAAACACGCCGGGCCCAATAAACTGCGGTTTGTGACCCTGCAGGAGGGCCCTGGCCTCAAGGGCGGGGCTAAAGCTCCGGACGGGCAAAGGCTTACAGCTGAGAGCACGTCAAAAGCCCCGCCCAACCCGCGAAACTGTGGTGAGCAGGCTCTGACTGCAGGTGCTGGGCAGAAGCCCGGAAACAGGCTGGGTCCGCAGCTTGGCAAAGGTGCTCACCTCTACCCTTGGTACTGAGGCTTGTGGCTTGAGTGACAGCCCCTCGCGCGGAGGAGAGGCGGAAATCACAGCAACAGCCGCAGTGAGCCGGCGCTGGCTACTCCTATACGCAACCGCCATATGCAGCGGCAGAAGGGGTGGCGGGCCTGAGACAAACCACACCTAGAGAACACAAAGGGAACACCTACTGGACTCCAGTGCCCACAACGTGCTTATACACAGATAAAATGGGCAAGCAGAGGAATGCAAACCAAATGAATCAAGAGAAATCCCCAGAGAAGGACGTGAATGAACCAGATATAACCAAATTACCAGAAGCAGAATTTAGAATAATGATAGTGAGGATGTTCAAAGAAATTAGAACAACAATGGATAGTCACTATGAACACCTAAATAAAGAGATAACAAGTATAAAGAACGAAATTGAAATAATAAAAAAGAATCAGACAGAAATGATAAATATAGTATCAATGAAACCAGAAGCTGGTTCTTTGAAAAAGTGAACAAGATTGATGAACTTTTAACTAGACTCACCAAGAAAAAAAGAGAGAGGACTCAAATAAATAAAATCAGAAAGGACAGTGGAGAAATAACAACTGACACAACAGAAATACAAAGCACTGAAGAAAACACTATGATAAAAAAAAAAAAAAGAAAGAAAGAAGACACTATGATAAACTCTATGCCAAAAAATTAGACAACCTAGGTGAAATGGGCAAATTTCTTGAATCATATAATCTTCCAAAAATCAATCTGGAAGAATCAGAACACCTAAACAGACCAATTACAACAAATGAGATCGAAACAGTTATCAAAAAACTCCCAAAAAAGAAAAGTCCTGGGCCTGATGGCTTCACAAGTGAATTCTTTTTTTTTCTTTTTTTTTTAATTTTTATTTTATTTTATACATTTTAGAGAGAAGACACAGAGTGAGAGAGAGAGAGAAAGGGGGGGGAGGAGCTGGAAGCACCAACTCCCATATGTGTCTTGACCAGACCAGTGCAGGGTTTTGAACTGGCGACCTCAGTGTTCCCAGGTCAACACTTTATCCACTGTGCCACCACAGGTCAGGCTCACAAGTGAATTCTATCAAAAATTCAAAGAAGAACTAACTCCTATCCTCCTCAAGTTATTTCAAAAAATTCAAAAGAAAGGAAGACTTCCAAACTCCTTTTATGAGGCGAGCATAATTCTGATCCCAAAACCGGGCTAAGACAACACAAAGAAAGAAAATTATAGGCCTATATCCCTGATGAATTTAGACGCTAAAATTCTCAAAAAATATTAGCCAACCGGATCCAGCAATATGTGAAGAAAATCATACACCATGATCAAGTGGCATTTATTCTGAAGAGGGCAAGGCTGGTTCAATATTCTCAAATCAATCAATGTGATTCATCATATAAACAAAAGAAAGGACAAAAATCATATGATAATTTCAATAGATGCGGAAAAGGCATTTGAAAAATCCAGCACCCATTCATACTCAAAACTCTCAGTAAAGTGGGAATGCAGGGAACATTTTTAACATGATAAAGGCCATCTACGACAAACCCACAGCAAACATCATACTAAATGGACAAAATTTAAAAGCAATCCCCTTAAGATCAGGAACCAGGCAAGGGTGCCCCCTTTCACGACTTTTATTCAACATAATTCTGGAAGTCCTAGCTACAGCAATCAGACAAGAAATAAAAGGCATCCAAATTGGAAAAGAAGAAGTAAAACTGTCATTATTTGCAGATGATATAATATTGTATATAGAAAACCCTACATTCTCAGTCAAAAAACTACTGGACCTTATAAATGAATTCAGCAAGGTGGGAGGAAGTAAAATGAATACTGAAAAATCAGAGGCATTTCTATATACAAACAATGAACTGTCAGCAAAAGAAATTAAGGAAACAATCCCCTTCACTATTGCAGCCAAGAAAATAAAGTACCTAGGAGAAAATTTAACCAAGGAGGTTAAGGACTTATACTCAGAAAATTATAAAACATTGATAAAAGAAATCAAGGAAGATACAAACAAGTGGAAGCATATACCGTGCTCATGGCTAGGAAGAATAAACATCATTAAAATGTCTATATTACCCAAAGCAATTTATAAATTCAATGCAATACCAATTAAAATACCAATGACATACTTCAAAAATATAGAGCACATATTCCTAAAATTTATATGGAATCAAAAACAACACAAATAGCCTCAGCAATCTTAAAAAGAAAAAATAAAGCAGGAGGTATCACTCTTCCAATTATCAAGGTTTACTACAAGGCCATTATACTCAAGACAGCCTGGTACTGGCATAAGAACAGGCACATAAATCAATGGAACAGAACAGAGAACCCAGAAATAAACCCACACCTTTATGGACAACTGATATTTGACAAAGGAGGAAAGAACATACAGTGGAGTAAAGACAGCCTCTTTAACAAAAGGTGTTGGGAAAATTGGACATCTAACTGCAAAAAAAATGAAACTAGACCATCAACTTACACCATTCATAAAAAGAAACTCAAAATGGATAAAAGACTTAAACGTAAGCCGTCAAACCATAAGCATTTTAGAAGAAAACATAGGCAGCAAGCTCTCCGACATCTGTAGCAGCAATATATTTGCCGATTTATCTCCACGGGCAAATGAAATAAAAGGCAAGATAAACAAATGGGACTATATCAAACTAAAAAGTTTTTGCACAGCTAAAGACAATAAGAACAGAATAAAAAGACAAACCACACAATGGAAGAACATACTCGACAGCACGTCTGATAAGGGGTAATAACTAAAATTTATAAAGAACTTAATAAAACTCAACACCAGGAAGACAAACAATCCAAACAAAAAATGGGCAAAAGAAATGAATAGAAATTTCTCCAAAGAGGACATACAGATGGCCAATAGGCATATGAAAAAATGCTCAACATCACTAATTATTAGAGAAATGCAAATTAAAACTACAATGAGATATTACCTCACACCAGTCAGAATGGCACTCATCAGCAAAACAACACAGAATAAGTGCTCGTGAGGATGTGGAGAAAAGGGAACCCTTCTGCACTGCTGGTGGGAATGCAGACTGGTGCAGCCACTGTGGAAAACAGTTTGGAGATTCCTCAAAAAATTAAAAGTCGAACTGCCTTTAGACCCAGCTATTCCACTTATAGGAATATACCCTAAGAACACCATAGCATGTTTGAAAAGAAGAAATGCGCCCCCATGTTCATGGCAGCATTGTTCACAATAGCGAAGATCTGGAACCAGCCCAAGTGTCCGTCAGAGGACGAGTGGATTAAAAAGCTTTGGTACATATAAACTATGGAACATACTACTCAGGCATAAGAAATGATGACATTGCCTCATTTACAACAAAATGGATGGACCTTTATAACATTATACGAAGTAAAATAAGTAAATCAGAAAAAAAACTGAGAACAGCATGATTTCATACATAGGTGGGACATAAAAGTGAGACTATGAGACATGGACAAGAGAGTGGTGGTTACGGGGTGGGGGAGGGGAGGATGGGGAGGGAGGGTGGGATAGGGTGGAGGGGAGGGGCACGGGGAAAACCAGATAGAAGGTGACAGAGGACAATTTGACTTTGGGTGACGGGTATGCAACACAATTGAATGATAAGATAATCTGGAGATGTTTACATTGTACATATGTACCCTGATTTATTGGTGTCACCCCATTAAAATTAATAATAATAATTTTTAAAAAATGAAAAATGGGCTAACCAGGCGGTGTGCAGTGGTTAGTGTTAAACTGGAACACAGAGGACCCAGGTTCAAAACACCGATGTCACTGGTTTGACTGTGGGCTCATCTGGCTTGAGCAAGGCTCACCAGCTTGAGCCCAAGGTCAATGGCTTGAGCAAGGGGTCACTTGGTCTTCTGTAGCCCCCCAGTTAAGGCACATTTGAGAAAGTAGTCAATGAACAACTAAGGTTCTGCAACGAAGAACTAATCCTTCTCATCTCTCTCCTGTCTGTGTATCACTATCTGTCCCTCTATCACCAAAAAAAAAAAAAGAAAAAAGATTCTACCTGCTTCACTTCTTGCATTTATCAAGGCTGATTAACCAAAAGTATAAATGGGAGATAATAAAAAATAAACAACAAGTATTGACAAAGACATAAAAGACATAGAGAAATCAGAACTCTTATAAATTTCTGATGGGAATGTAAAATAGTTCAGCCACTTGGGTAAAGAGTTTGTAAATTGCTCAAAAAGTTCATCAGAGTTCCATATGATTCAGCAATTCCACTTCTAAGTACAGACCCAAGAGAAGAGAAAACATGTCCACACTTGTACAACAATGTTAAAAGTATTATTCATTATTCCAAAATGTGGAACACACCCACATGCCTATCAACTGAACAAGAAATGCATGTATGAACAAAATGTAGTATATTCACAGTAAAGAATACTATTTGGCAATAAAAATAATTTAAAAAAAAGAATTAGTCAAAGGTGCCAAATACTGCAAAACAAAAAATATATGAATATATTTTATATGTATATAAATAAAAGCAACTGTACAATTACAAAAAACAAACAAACAAAAAAATTACTGACGTGCTGTAACATGGATAATCCTTAAAAATATTATGTTAAATGAAAGAAGCCATTCATAAAATAACCATTTATATGAAATGTCCAGAATAGGCAAATCTTTAGAGATGGAAAGATTAGTAAAGGTGCCTAGGAGCGGTGGGATGAGGGGAATGTAGGAGTATGAATATGGGGTTTCTTATTAGGGTGACAAAAATTCTTACAACTTAGACTGTGGTGATGGCTGAACAACTCTGTACATGTCCTAAAAACCATTAAACTATATATACTTTAAATGAGATGTGGAATATGTGAATTATATCTCAATAGAGATATTAAATTAAAAACAAATATTTGGTAGTTTTATGAGTTCAAACACAAGGCAAAAGCCTTGTTCCTTTCACACTAGTGTCTAAATAACTATTGCTATTCTGGTTATAGAGTAGCATTTTAATTTACTGAAAATACTTGAGCAAAAATTTAAAAAATCAGGATGTTTAAATAACTCTGAACTACATGAAATCACCCCCAAATTTTAGTTTTGCCCCTATTTCAGAACAGCCACTCTCTTGAAATCAAGCTTTAAGATAGATAAATCTAAAAAGCACCTAAATGGAAATTTTCTTTACTCATAGTACTACTTAAGGGTTAAATATGAACTCTAACTGCCTTAAAAATTGTTAACAGTAGTAACAAGGAGCTAAAGAGATTCAGCGTGACCAGTGGTGGTATAGTGGATAGAGCTGAAAGCTGAAGTCCCTAGTTCAAAACCCCGAGGTCGCCAGCTTGAGTGTGGGCTTGCCAGCTTGAAAGCAGGGTCGCAGGCTTGAACATGGGATCATCAACACGATCCCAAGGTCACTGGCTCGCCTTGAGCTCCTTCCCCACCCGTCAAGGCCCATATAAGAAGCAATCAATGAATAAGTGAAGTGGCTAAGAGTAGATAGAGGCTTCTCATTTCTTTTTCCCTTCCTCTGTCTCTCTCAAATCAATAAAAAAACAAAACAAAAACGGAAACTAGAGAGATTCATAATAACTATTATATATAACCAATGTTAACCTACAAGTATAGACCATACCTTTTGATTTCTTGTCCTTTTTGCTTAGGAGATTCACCTCCATTCAGGATCTGTTCTAAATTCTTTGTTTCTACCGATCCATTTGGCTCTGAATTGGATAATCCAAGTAATGACCTCACCCGCTGAGACCGTACATCTAATATTGTATCTGTGTAACCTACTTCCTGAAGATATCTATAAAAGAAAATTAAAAGTATTAAACCTCACATATTGATAACACCTTCAAAGTTGTTAAACTCAAAATTATATCAAAGGATTTTAGAAAAAC
This sequence comes from Rhynchonycteris naso, assembly GCA_037038555.1. Taxonomy (NCBI): domain Eukaryota; kingdom Metazoa; phylum Chordata; class Mammalia; order Chiroptera; family Emballonuridae; genus Rhynchonycteris; species Rhynchonycteris naso. The sequence continues at coordinate 99,409,039 of CM072999.1, forward strand.
CCGTAATTCTTAAAATATACTCTTTACCTCAATAACTATCTTCTCTATGGACTAGGTCAGTTTTAAGAGAATAAGGCCAATTATAAACCAAAACTAAATTAAAAAAGCAAAGAGTACAGCCAACACTAAAAAGGGTCAATTATTGAAACTTAAAAAGCCCTACTACTTTATTAAAAGGCTTTTAGAAGTTGATTAAAGCCAGATTTTTTTTTTAAAGACCAGAAAGTGGTAAGGAATGAGTAGAACTAAACCTCAGAATAGTGATGTGCTAATTTTAAACCTGGTAGATGGACAGGTCAGTTCTTATTCAGATCTAGTATCTCATTGCGTTCCTATCATCCATTGGTCTTTAAAATTTCTGTGTATCTCAACCAGAATACTTAATCCAGGATCTGGGATGACAATGAAAAAGAAGAAAGGGACAAGATTTTGACACAAATATAAATGGCTCTGTGAGATAAGTTATAAAATATCTTCCTAAAGTATCTGATGTGCTGAGGAATGCTAAAAAGGAGCCTTATAAACTGCTGGCAAAAGAACTACTAATTTTTAGGTGAAAGCTAAGACAGGGAGACTACTAGACTGGTTAAGATACTAACACAGCAAAAAGTAAAACTAGAGAAGAGAAAAATAAATGCGAAAAAAATAAGCAAAATATAATCTTACTGACTTGGTAAACTAACAAATATGACAGTAGAATAAAAGAAGATATAAGAATTTTGAAAATTTTTCAGGTTTCTAGCTTGCATAGTTGGATAGTGGTTCTATTCAATGAAATGAAGAATAAAGGGTCAGAATCTGGTTTATAGAATACTAATCAGATAATCATGTAGTGTCTATGAAAATGACAATGTTTATTAGGCACAATGAAAAGAAAGGCTAAAATCTCAAAAGACATTGGACTGGATATATAGATTTGGGAGTCAGTAGTATTTGGTGGTATTTGAAGCCATGAATTTAAATGAAGTTATCCAGAGAAAAAGCTTATATTAAGAATAGAAAGCCCAGATACACAAACATCTAATAAGCTAAGAGAATAAGAGAAACTCTTAGGAAAATTAAAAGAAAGTACTTGAGAAAATGGGGGGTTGAGGGTATGATGGCAGAGAGTGGTATCATAAACAGAAACAAAAGGTCCACAATAAATGGACAATTAATGTTGAATGCTTCCAAAAGATCAAATATGAACAAAAATGTTTGTGATAGTAGCTTCAGTGGAAACATGAAAGTGGAACAGACTCGACAGTTGAGGAATGAATGAATGAACAAGGAAGATTACAAAGGTGAGAAGAGACAGAATGCAAATCCAGGCAATGGAATTAGGTATTTATGAGAGAAGGACTATGAAACTGATTTCTCTACAGCTGTAGGTAGCACTCTTCTAAAAAATGCAATCCTGTTTTGGGGGGTACAACTCCCACCCCACTGCAACCATGTAGTCTGAGTGAGCAGCCAAGATGTTACACAATCCAGGTAAAAATAACTGATATATAGGCAGTTATTCGATCAAGTCAAGCCAATTATAACCTGCAGAAATTATTCTGACTAAAATACATGGTAGTGGTGGTGGGGGGTGATTTTCAGTAGAAAAGAATAAAACTGAATACACAAAGGAGCAGAAAACCAGAGAGTAAGAGTAGGTCCTGGATGTTTCCAGTCCTTGGGAAGTTCTCAGTGCTACTCCAGCTTGTATTCCTGACACTCAGGTATTCAGCACTTACCTCAAAACTGCTAGCTACCCCATCAGCCTTCCAAACAATATAATCTTACTAAAACCACTTTGAGTTTTAGTCAAAAAACTCAGGGACTAAAACTCAACTACTTTGAGTTTCAGTCACTGAAAGTTCATTCATACTGATAAATACTTACCTTTTTGAATGAAACATTAATAACTGAGATGATGAATATGAGCTTTAAATACATTTACAGAAAGGAAAGCACAATGTTAAGGGAGTTCTCACCTGACAGTCTTCCTATTTTCAATGAAATAGAACCTAAGGTGATCTGAGGACAGTAAGGGAGAATGGGCCGGGATGTGGTAAAAGTTCAGAATACCACCTAAGGGCAATAGGAGGTGGTGACCAGGATTTTAGAGAAAGGATCTCTGCAATATTTAGACATGAAACCATAAATATGCAGGGCATTCGTATGATTCTATAATTTTTTTCCAAGAATTATTTAAAATTAGCAGCACAAAGACTGATCTAGGGCTGGGGATATAGCAAGTAGGTATAATAAAATGACTGGACGGAGCAAGTGGGCAACAAAAAGCAAGAGGTACTACAGAAGGGGGATAGATCATGGCATCTAAGCTGGAGCTAGAGAACTAAAATAAAAAAAAAACCCATAACAAAAAATAATATAAAATCAACCATAGGTAGAGAGGAGCTAAGGTGGAAAATAGAGCAATCAGTCTAAAAATCAAGGTAAAGTCAGAAGGCAAAAACAGAGGAATGGAAGTAAGAAGGAGAATATAAGATGACTCTCAGATCTGGGAATACTCCAGAGGTAGGGTAGTTTAGGAAGTAATAAGGGCAAGGGTCTGACCATACTTCACTGGATTACTGAAAGACATCTAGTTGAGAAGGCTGAATAATTGCAAGTTACCCAGGATAATGGAAGTACACAAGTACCAAAGTTTTCAAAACGTAAGGGAGAAGAATAAATATATGAAAGATTTGCCACAGAAAGACTTCTAATACAACAAGGTATTCAAACTTCAAAAAGGTTTCTCAGAAATTCAAGGAGGTGTAAGACTTTGCAAGCCACTTCTTTAGTTTTAGATAACCAATTAAATTCTCTCTCTAAACCAGTATCACTTAAAACCAAATATGTTAGCCCTGGCCAGTTTGCTCTGTGGATAGAGCACTGGTAGGGCATATGGATGTCCCGGGTTCAATTCCTAGTCAGGGCACACAAGAGAAGTGACCATCTGCTTCTCACCCCCTTCCTCTTTCCCTTCTTTCCCTCTCCCCGTCCTGCAGCTGGTTGGCTCTATTGGTTTGATTAGCTTCGGCCCCCAGTGCTGGATAGCTCGCTCCGAGCCTTAGCCCCAGATGAGTCGCTGGATGGATCTCAATCAGGCACATGCGAGAATCTATCTCCCCTAACCTCACTTAAAAAAAAAAAAGAATACATAAATTTTGCAGTGATGAAAACAGGACTGCCTATAAGTATAAACTCTATATTGTTTTTGCTCTGGCCTTTAAGGCACCCAGTTTTTACAACATTCTAACCCACCCAAAGAAAGCATCATCCTGAGGAACATTCAGAGGAAATAAACTTTAAAAAGATCCCAGAATCTAACAAAGCATTTAAAAAGCAATATAAAGCTATATCCCATTATCATTAAATAATTCTTCACTTGAAAAGTGACTGAATATAAGCACTTCATATTTAGATCCATAAAGCTAAAAAGGAGACATTACTTACTGTCTTAACAGCTGTCTGCCTTGCTTCCACGTTAACTGGCTATTCTGAGGCGCTGTAGGAGCCTCTGTGTCTTTGGTTTCTTCTAAAAATTAACAACAACAACAAAAAGGCAAGTTGCATACATGTTATTCCAACTAGTGAAAATACTACCAAAGTTCCCTAAGGAGCAAATTCCCACAAAAAATACACCTAAATATTTTATTTTAAAATAAAGAATAAGAAAATTAACTTTTATGGAGTACTTACTGGGGATCACATTCATTTCCAATGTTGTCCCAATAACCCAAATACTTAGGTACTATACCATCTCCTTGTTTTAAAATTGGGAAAAGCTATATATACATTAGCTATAAGTACCATGGATTCAAAAATCAAAAGCCCAGGCTTTTATATATAAAATTATTACAATTACTTTTTTAACTACTAGAATTCTGCTATGTTAAAAACTAAAAAGCTATACTTAATAATTATATTAGATATTCAAAAGCAACACCACTAAGAAATTAGGTATATATAAAAATTAGGTATGTATATATAATAACAATTTTGAGTTGGTATCAGTAGACTCTAAGTCTGTATCACAAGACTTTATATAGTCAATTTTATCTTTAGAACTAAAAGTTAAATTAGAAAACAGTTTACTATAGAATAAAAATTGCTTTTTATTCTCATGTAACAAAGCATATATGTATTTAAAAATAGTTTAATAAATAATTTCAGGTCAGTTAAGCTCTGAATAAGTATCCTTAGATCAAAGTTTAAAACTATCTATTAGCATCATTTTTCCATAAATTCCCATTATAAAAATAAAGATAAAGCAGAGACGGCCATTAAAGACCAGTTCTTAAAGAATGTTGAGAACTTAGAATGGATCACAGTTAGTTGTTAGGCTCCTAGACTCCACAGTCACATGAACAAATACTTACTCTTAGTAATTCAAATATTCTCTACTGGTATTACTTCTCTAACCCTAAAACCCCATTATTAATATCTTCTCATTCTTCTCCTGGACATAAGAATTTCTATGATTTCTGGAAATAATTATTTCATTCTAATATTCCAATTTTTATATTTATAATTTTACTTATATCATTTTATTTTTAAATCACACATAACACAATCAGAAAAAATATATTAAAAAAAGAATACAACTGTCCAAAATTCTATCCTCGTAAGCTAGCATTAAAGGCTTTACATTTCGTGTATTTTCAATGTAAAAATACCCACATAAACTTCTCCCCTCCTCTAAAAAAAACAAAGAGGGGGGACAATGTGTGTATTGCACTATAAGCTGCTAATGACACAATGTATCTTAAACATTCTCTTTAGGCAATAAATATAAATTAACATCATATAAAATGATTACATAATATTCCATAGGGAGCATATACCTATTTAATTTAACCAGACCCCTAATGTTGAAATTAGTTTCCATTATTCATTATTATAAATAATGTTGCTAAGAATATCCTTGAAGTACATCATAAGGGTATAGCTCAATGAATTTTTGAACACACCCACTTAACCAATACCTAAATGAAGAAACAAAACACTGTCCACATCCAAAAAGCTTTGCTTCTGCCTTTTTCCATTCACTAGATACTCCCAGAAGAGCATCAACACTATCCTGAATTCTAAAAACTAGATTAACTTCTAATTTAATAACATCAAATCAATTATATCAATTTGTAATTTTATGTGACTCATCTATTTTGTCAGGTATATTTACATTTTAACTTTTGTTGCTAAATAGCATTTTACGACGCTAAAATATCACAATATATTTATACATTCTAGTGCTGAAGAATATTTGAGTGGTTTCCAGTTTTTTTACCATTCAAAATGATAGGATAGAGCATCAAACTGGGATGTGAAAGACCCAGGTTCAAAACCCTGAGGTCACTGTGGGCTTGAGAGCGGGCTCATCTGGCTTGAGTGCAGGCTCATCAGCTTGAGAGTGGGATCACAGACATGACCATGATCGCTGAGGTCACTCACTCTGCTGCAGCTGCCCTCCCCCATCAAGGCACATATGATAAAGCAATCAATGAATAACTAAGGAGACTGAGGAGCTGCAACAAAGAATTGATGCTTCTCATCTCCCTCCCTTCATGCCTGTCTATCTGTCCCTCTCTGTGTCACAAAAAAGACACAAAAAAATGAAACTATGAACATTCTTCTACAAGCCTTGTGATGAACATATGTATGCATTTTAAGAATTAAAACACCTAGCCTGACCTGTGGTGGCGCAGTGGATAAAGCGTCGACCTGGCAATACTGAGGTCGCCAGTTCAAAACCCTGCACTGGTCTGGGTCAAGGCACATATGGGAGTTGATGCTTCCAGCTCCTCCCCCCTTTCTCTCTTTCTCTTTATCTCTCTCTCTCACTCTGTGTCTCCTCTCTAAAATAAATAAAATAAAAAGAAACTTAAAAAAATAAATAAAAGAATTAAAACACCTAGGCAAGGAAAAATTGAGTCACAGGGTATGCTATGTTCCCTCTAGTAACATGTACCACTGACAAACCACTTCCAGAGGAGTTGTATCAATTCATAGTCTCAACGCTAGGTCTATAAAACTCTTGTGTTCCAAATCCTCAACAACATTTGAATTTTTCTCTTTTTCATTTTCACAATTCCGGTAGGTATGTAATCACCGTTTTCCCCCATGTATAAGACACACTTCTTTTTTTTAATTTGGGGTCTAAAAACTGGGTGCGTCTTATACAGTAGTTGCAGATATTTTTACTTGAATTTCCCACAATATATGAAGACAGTGATTCATCATCAGACACAGATGAGGACAAGGTAATGGATGGGAGTTTTGACAGTAATGAGGAGTTGTATGAATTTTATGATGAATAAAACTTGAGTTCAATAACTTTATGTAACACTTTTCTTTTTCAAATTTCTGGCCCCAAAATTAAGGTGTATCTTATACATGGGAAAATACAGTATACTGCACTGTGGTTTGAAGTTGTATTTCTTCAGTAACTGATAAACTTGAACATCATTTTATATACTTCTTAGCCATTTGGAAATCCTACTTTATCGGGTGCCTTTTCAAGTCTTCTGCCCATTTTTCTAGTATTACAGATTTTTAAAATCTAAATGTAAGGAAAAAGGAACTCTTCACATATTTGGGTACAGCCCCTTTTGTAGGGTTAGGTTTGCGTTATATTTATTGGTATTACTGAGACGGGTATAAAAACATGCATTATCTTGTACTTCTACCAAGTAAATATTCTGCATATATATATATACACATACACACACATATATATACACACACCGTATTTCCCCACGTATAAGATGTTCCCATGTATAAGACACAGCTTAATTCTTAATTTTGGGGACCGAGAATGAAATGAAAATATATTAAATACAGTTATTGAACTTAAGTTTTATTCCTCATAAAATTCATATGAATCCTCATCACTGTCAAAACTCGTACTTATTAGCTGTCCTCATCTGTGTCTGATGATGAATCACTATCTTCAATAATGAGCACAAAAACAAGTGCAAAAAAGCGGGAAATGAAAGTAAAAAAAAAAAATCTACAACCACTGTATAAGACACACCCAGTTTTTAGACCCCAAATCTTTCGAAAAAAGGTACATCTTATACATGGGGAAATACGGTACATTTTGCTTTATTTGGGGCATAAAAAAGGCAATACTAATTCACTTAATGTTTATACTTTGATGTAAGTGATTTTACCCCACCTTGTTTGCATGGTATATTTCTGACCATTCCTTTTTGTTTGGTTTTTCCCACTAAACACCCTGAATAGTTTTTCTACTAGTTTGTTATTGTATGTACTATAAATAAAATACTTGTATGTTATTTTATTCCTCAATCTGAGGAAGTTTTAATAGTTAAGTTTCAAACAAGTTTAAAAACAGTCTGCTTTTATCTGACTTCAGTTTGGGCAGGAGAGATTTACCTGCTAAATGATTTTGCTTTATACAAACTGTTACAATGAGACCAGCTCTGACTCTGGTTTCAGGAACAATGTGGCTACAACTATCCTTCCTCACATTTACACAGACCAAGCTAGAGGACGGCTTTTGAGTAGTAGAAAGTAACAGATTATTTTCTGAATATTATAGCCACATTAGAAAGTAGAGAAAACCCCAATATAAATCAAATGCTGGTTATATGTATGAAGTGTTTATGCCTAGTACTAAGTATTTAATATCTAACTAAAAATCAACTATCTAAATTAGTAAAACTTGTTGTAATACTTAACTTAAAAAATAACCACACATAAGTTTTGCTGTAGCACATATGCTTTGACTCTTTAGATATGAAAGCAACTATAAATTAAAAATTGTATATCCAAAAAGAACCTTTTCTTGTCTTAGTAACCAATACTCAATAACAGCAAAGAATTTAATCAGTATTATCAAAATGTATATATAAATAAATAGGTTCTAAATATACCTGGGAAAATGCTAGAAATATTTCCAAACATTGTATAATATAAATGAAATATAGTATACCTAATTAGACGTTTATACTACTCAAGTTGTAATATATAGAACTCTAATTTAACACTAAACTCTTAGCTCTTTCCTATATCCAGCCCTCCCTTTATCTGCATAATTGTTCATCAAATACTACTCTTAGACTCACTATTCACTAACCATTTAGAAAACAGCAAGGATAGAGATAATTTTTTTCTTCTATCCTTATTTGGCTGCCTCTGCAGTTTCCAAATTCAATCAAATTTCCAGTTTCTTTAGAACTAAACTGAGTTAATAATAAAAAGGTAATAAAATTTAATAATAAAAAAGTAAGCTTATACAGAATGGGACAAAAATTACCTACAGGAGGAGAAAGAGTTATTATTACTTCATCACCTTTCACCTCTACTACCTAGAATGCACCCACGGTTTTACATAGGTTTCAACATAACAAAAATAGGACAACCTTAGGACTAAGATATAAATGAAACTTCTTACTTTTATTCATTTATTATTTTCCCCAAAATTCTAGACAGTGGTACAACAGTCAACCATTTAACTAACTGATGCTTTCAAGGAAAAAGGGGAAATAAAACATCTGTTAAATATAAATAAGCTTAAACCAATTATTCTTGGGGAGATGGGAGGGTGCAGACAGAAGAACAGTTTACCTGATTCAAAGGTTGGCATTTTCAAATCACCTTGGTTCAGTTCTGTGCCATATTTTAATTTGTGATATTTTGCCCTGAAAATTTAATAATACATTGTTGAAAGAAATTTTTTTTCCTTTTCTACACAGTTAAGTAACTACTGGTAGGTTCCTCTAATAACAAAACACAATATAAATGTGTTTCTTTCCATTTTACTTGCAAAGGAAGTTAGAAAAAAATTTACTGCCTAAAAGAATAAATGGTAAATTACCCAGCTAAAATATACACCCAAGTGGAAAATTTCCTGATCTAAAAAAAAAAAAAATCCAGAACTTAGATTCCATAACAAAAGATACTTCAATTTAAAATTTTTAAAACTCATTTTCTTTTCTCATATAACAAGCAAATCACACTATCAAGGTTTTACATCTTTTAAAAAGATTTCAAATCCCTTGTACAATAGTATAAAAGAGAATAATAATGATCTAAATTTATTTCATTCATATAATAAAATGAGACGCACATACCTTTCTTGTTTTAATGCATACTCTAACATCTTTATTCTTCTTACTAAATCCTTCTTCAAGTTTTCTTGACCTTTTCTTTCTCCTTGCAGAAATGCTATTCGGGCCTAAAAAACAAATGGTCTGTTTATTTTCATTTTTTAACTACACATAAGAACCAAAAAAAAGAAAAACGATAAATGTAAATTTCTGCACTTTTATTTATGACAGCAAGACTTAAAATTATTGGAAGTTGACCAAACACTCCCTGTTAGATAACATAATCACTTCATAATTACAACTTAACTACTTGCTTATAATTAGTGCCTTATAAAGTCACCAATATTAATTTTACATAACCTTGAAAGAAAATTTTATACAAAAAATTGTATCTACTTCCTAAAGTATAAGTTACAAGAAAGTAAAAAATATTATATTGACAAGCAAGTATTTTCCCCAAAATGATATATAGTTTTAAAGACCAGTAATAAATGTCCAGTCATCAAAATAAGCTCTTTCATATTATTCTTTTTTAAAAATATTATGGTCTGACCAGGTGGTGGCACAGTGGATGAAGCACTAGCCTGGGACCCAGAGGACCCAGATTCAAAACCTTAAGGTCGCTGGCTTGAGCCCAAGGTCTCAGTGGTCACTAGCTCAGCTGGAGGCCCCCAGTCAGGGCACATATGAGAAATCAACCAATGAACAACTAAGGTGCTGCTACTATCAGCTGACACTTCTCATCTCTCTCCCTTCCTGTCTGTCTGTCCCTGTCTCTCTCTCGCTCCCTTAAAAAATTATCTTTGATATCACCTACAACTTTATAATACCTGAAAAGTGATAGGCAGCTACATAACATTTCAGCCACATAACACTCCTAAATACATGTTTCAAAACAAAATTAAAGGTCTAGGAGAAATGGCAAAAATTCAGAACCTAATATAGGGTGGTGCAAGCATCAACTTGAGGCTGAGTCACTTGAGTTGTTCACAGATTGCTTCTCATATGTGCCTTGACCAGAGGACTCAATATGAGCCAGTGACACTTTGCTCAAACCAGCGACTTTGGGATCATGTTAATGGCCCCATGCTCAAGCCAGCACCTCAGGGTTTTGAACCTGGGACCTCAGTGTTCCAGGCTGACGGTGTCCACTGTACCACCAGTAGTCAGGCTAACACAAATTTATTAAAGTATATTTAAAATAGTCATTTTTTAAAAAAAGGCAAACCAAATGGAAAAAGATACTTGCAAAAGATTTAACTGAGCATGGGTTTCAAACATAACTCGTATCAGCTTCCCAAAATGACACTCCACTTTTTTTAAAAAGCATAATGGGCCTGACCAGGGGGTGGCGCAGTGGATACAGTGTTGGACTGGGATGTGGAAGACCCAGGTTCGAGACCCCCAGGTTGCCCGCTACAGCGCAGGGCCTAGCTGGCTTGAGCAAAAGCTCACCAGCTTGGAACCAAGGTCGCTGGCTCCAGAAAGGGGTGGCTCGGTCCGCTGAAGGCCCGCGGTCAAGACATATGGGAGAAAGCAATCAATGAACGACTATGGTGTCACAATGGCAACAAAAAACTAATGATTGATGTTTCTCATCTCTCTCCGTTCCTGTCTGTCTGTCCCTATCTATCCCTCTCTCTGACTGTCTCTCTGTCCCTGTAAAAAATAAAAAACAAAAAAAGCATAATGAAAATATTGTAAAAAGATGCAATCAGATCATAAGATATCAAAATGGCCAATCAAGATAAAAAACAGCCTGACCAGGCAGTGGTACAGTGGATAGAGCGTCGGACTGGGATGCGGAAGAGCGAGGCTTGAGACCCCGAGGTCACCAGCTTGAGCGCGAGCCCATCTGGCTTGAGCAAAGAGCTCGCCAGCTTGGTCCCAAGGTCACTGGCTCCAGCAAGGGGTTGTCTGTTCTGCTGAAGGCCCACAGTCAAGGCACATGTGAGAAAGTAATCAATGAACAACTAAGGTGTTGCAATGGCAATGCAAAACTAATCATTGATGCTTCTCACCTCTCTCCATTCCTGTCTGTCCCTATCTATCCCTCTCTGTAAAAAAATAAAAAATTAAAAAAAATAAAAAGATAAGAAACAGTTCCTAACTTATAGTATTCAGAGAGATATAAATTAAAAATACAAAAAAGTAACAAAATACCAGATTGATTAAATTTTTAAAAAACTAACTGTACTAGCCTGACTGGGTAGTGGCTCAGTGGATAGAGTGGCGGACTGGGATGCAGAGGACCCAGGTTCGAGACCCTGAGGTCACCAGCTTGAGCATGGGGTCATCTGCCTTGAGCAAAAAGCTTGGACCCGGGGTCACTGGCTCAAGCAAGGGGTCACTTGGTCTGCTGAAGGCCTGTGGTCAAGGCACATGTGGAAGGGCAATTAATGAACAACTAAGGGGTTGCAATAAAAAACTAATGATTAAAAACAACAACAACAACAAAAAACTAACTGTACTATTTGATGAGGAAGGTATGAATCAATAGATACTCTCATAATCAACTTACGAAACCATAAAATGGAGTAGCCACTTTAAAAACGTTTTACATCATCTATTAAAGTTGAAGCTATAAATACAATAAAACTGAAACATCTCTAGATATATGTCCAAAAGAAATCATATATATATATATATATATATATATATATATATATATATATATATATATATATGAGCATATTAAAAAACCTATAAAACTATTCCCAGGACCATTTTTTATAATAGCCAAAGACTGTGAACAATCTATCCATCAATTAGAAAATAGATAGTGGCATATTAGTACAACAAAATACCATAGAACAAGGAAATAAACTATAGCTACCCACAACTCAGATGAATTAACAATGTTAAGGAAAAAAGCAAGACACAAAAACAATGTTCTACATGATTCCATTTATAAAGTTCACTGTCAAGCAAAACTAAACTAATATGCAATGCACACTTAGGTAACATATAAAGCAGGGGTCGGGAACCATTTTGGCTGAGAGAGCCATGACAGCAACATATTTTAAAATGTATATTCTGTGAGAGCCATACAATATGTTTAACACTAAATACAAGTAAATGTGTGCATTTTCTGTAAGACCAACACTTTTAATGTACAATTAAGTCTCTGAATTCTTTTTAATAACGTTGTTATGCTGTTGCTAACCAATGATGAATAAAGTACTTCTTACCATCAATGTGACTTCTGGTGCTGCATGGTTTTGCTGATGATGGCTTTGTAGTCTGCTTGATATGTGGTGACGTTAAGCTTCATGCAGGTGTTGAGACTTCCATCCGTTAAAAGTAATCGTAGGTTGGTCTTAACGTTCTTTAGATGTGAGAAAGACAGCTCACATGCATACGTAGAGCCAAACATTGTCAGTACAGCAATACTCACATGCTGCAGTGTGTGGTATGTGATAGGAAGCACATTCCAAGTTTTGACAATCAGCTGGTCCACAGGTTGAAGTTTTTTCATTTCTTCCCACTTGTGTTTGCTCGCCAACTCTGTTTGCTGTTGTACAAGTCTTTCCAAATCTTCATTCAGTGACTCGAACTTATTCACCCACATGTCTGAGGCTTTTAGGTCGGCAGCTTGTAGCTCAAAATCTCTGATGAGACACCAGGGATGTAACACAGGCCGGCGCTGTCCCCTGCACACTCATGTGGATGGGTGATGAATGTAAAAAGACGAGTGCGCTCACAAAATTCTCCAAAGCGTGTTTTGAATGACTGCAGGATATTAGATGAAGCCCACTAACTTCTAGAGATCAATATGTTGAGCAGGGTCACTTGCTGTGCATGCATCTTTAAAATCTTCCAGTTTTTCAAAGAGTAGTAAACGACCTGTTTCAATGTTGGCGATAAAGAGTTCCAGCTTGTTTTCAAATGCAAACACTGCTTGTTGAAGGGATAAGACTGTATTTCCTACGCCTTGCGTTTTCACACTGAGCTGGTTCAGATGTTCAGTCATGTCCACGAGATAGTAGAGCTTCAGGAGCCACTCAACTCAGCATTAGCTAACTCAGGATGCTCGAGGTTTTTCTTTTCAAGGAAAGTTCGAATTTCACTCAGACAAGCTGCGAAATGGCTGAACACCTTCCCTCTTGACAACCAACACACATTGCTGGGCAGAAGCAGACCTGGATAATTATTCCCAACTTCATCCAGCAGTGTTTTAAACTAGCGATCATTTAAACCTCGAGCAACAATAAAGTTGACAACCCGAATAACCAGCAACATCACCTCACCAAGCTGCTCACCACACATCTGAGCACAAAGCGCCTCCTGATGCAGCATGCAGTAATAACCTAGGATGGGTCTCTTTTCATGTTCACAAAGAAGCGCTACGAATCCTCTGTTTTTCCCCACCATGCATGGTGCACCATCAGTACACACTGAAACAAGTTTATCCATCGGTAGATTTTTTTTCTTTAGCGAACTCAGTGAAAGACTTGAATAAATCCTCCCCTCTTGTTGTCTCTTTCATAGACAAAACAGCAAGACTTTCCTCACATAGTGTGTCACCAACAGCATAACTTGCAATCATGCTGAACTGGGATAAATGGCTTATGTCTGTTGACTTGTCCAACACACGAGAAAAGAATGGTGCTGCAATTATGTCCTAAACTTGTGTTGCCTCAATTTGATTTGCCATCATGATGGTATGATCGTGAACAGTTCTTGCCGACAGAGGCATGTCTTTCATTTGTTTGATTATCTTGTCTTTATCCGAAAAGTCGTCAAAAAGTTCATTGGCAACATCAAGCATGAATGTTTTGGCATTCTCCCCATCTGTGAATGGCTTTCCGTTTCTCACAATTTCTAAAGCACCAGCAAAGCTAGCCTAATTCCAGTTACCTTGTTGGGTCCAAACCTAGAGTTGCTGCTGACTAGCTTGCACTCTGCACAGTAGCTCCTGACATGCTTTCTTCCTGCTGTCCCTCGCTGGATAATTCGATTCAAATGTAGTATGGCGTGTGTCGAAGTGCCGCTTTATATTTGACCATTCCATTGATGCAATTTTATCATTGCATATTAGATACACTGCAGAACCTGCTCTCTCCACAACGGCAAATTCCTCTGTCCATTCCTGCTGAAAAGTACAATACTCCTCATCTTTTTTTCTTTTAGCCATCTTCTTCGTCAAAAGGGTTTCTGCAATTAGCTAGCTGACTACTAGATAGATTAAAAGGAGGCAGTTTACTTTCTGACCTCACAATGACCCGTGTACGTTATGCATTATCCAATAAAAATTTGGTGTTGTCCCGGAAGACAGCTGTGATTGGCTCCAGCCACCCGAAACCATGAACATGAACGATAGGAAATGAATGGATTGTAATACATGAGAATGTTTTATATTTTTAACGTTATTATATTTTTTATTAAAGATCTGTCTGTGCACCAGATGCAGCCATCAAAAGAGCCACATCTGCTCACGAGCCATTGGTTCCCAACCCCTGATCTAAAGGTAACATAAAAAGAAAAGCAAGGAGACAATTCTACAAAAAGTCAGGATAGTAGTTACCCTTATGTGGGAAGGAGGCAGTACTGATTTAGAAGGTATGGGCTGTGAGGCTTCTGAGGTGCTCATAATGTTTACTTTCTTGACCTCTCCATGACTGATATCATGGCTATTCTCTTTATAATTACCGGTTAAACTGTATGATGTTTCATACACTTTTCTGTATTCAAATTATGCTTCACAATTCTAAGTGTGTTTTAAAAATTAATCTCATTCTTGCCTGACCAGGCAGGGGCACAGTGGATAGAGCATTGGACTGGGACGCAGAGGACCCAAATCGAAACCCTGAGGTTGCCAGCTTGAGCACGAGCTCATCCAGCTTGAGTGTGGAGTCATTGCCTTGAGCGTGGGATCACGTACATGACCCAATGGTCGCTGGCTTGAGCCCGAAGGTCGCTGGCTTGAGCAAAAGGTCACTTGCTCTGCTGTAGTCCCCCAGTCAAGGCACATAGGAGAAAGCAGTCTATGAACAATTAAGGTGCCGCAATGAAGATTTGATGCTTCTCATCTCTTTCCCTTCCTGTCTGTCCCTATCTATCCCTCTCTCTGTCTCTATCACACACAAAAATATTAATCTCACTCTTAAGGGTTAGATTTAAGAAGTGTATTTTTATTGTAAACATAAGGTCCAAGATCTAGGTCCTTTAGTTAAGAGGAGAGAAGGGTTCTATAATAAAACATGTAGTAAAACTTTAAATGGACCTTTATGGACCTTTTGAGGTACAATAAATTTACATTTTTTATTTTCCAAACTCTACTTTTTAGATTTTTTTTTTTTTTTTTAGAAAATGGAAGGGAGACACAGCAACAGACAGAAACAACTATCTGTTTCTGTATGCGTCTTGACCTGGGATCAAACTGGCAACCTTTGCGTATCAGGTTAATGGTCTAACCAATTGAGCCATCTGAGCCACCTGGCCAGGGCAAACTCAACTAACTTTAATATTTTTCTAATTATAATTAGAAGTCAAATAATCATTTGACTTCAAGAGTATACGAGCAAATGAGTAACCTGAAATTCATTACTACAAGCATACTGTACAAGCAAGAATGAACTTCTATAAATGTGTTTCCATATCCAATATCAGTTAATTTGGAGTAACAAATCTTATTAATTTTAAAAATTTATTTATTGAGAGAGACAGAGAGAGAAACATCAATTTTTTGTTCAATTATTGTGCATTCACTGTTTGCTTCTTATATGTACCCTGACCAGGAATTGAATTCATAACCTTTACTTATAGGGACAATGTTCTAACTTAAAGCTACCCAACCAAAGCTCTTGTTATTAATTTAAAAAAAATTTAAGATAAGTTTTCTTCCTTTAAATATAGGTAAATATTTCTTGCGATAACACAAGAAATGCAAGTTAAAAAAAATCTACAATCACTATATAAGACGCACCTGGTTTTTAGACCCCAAATTTTTGGGGGGTAGGGGGTTGCATCTTCTACATGGGGAAATAAACGGTGCTTGATATGGACAGATCACTTTTAACTGCAAGACCAGTAGAGATCACCAGTGCAAAATGATCAACATACTCAGCTAATACTAGCCTAATGTTACTTCACAATTACTGTAGTTTGTCCAAAGTTTCTAAAATAAAATTATCTTGTTTAAAACAAATTAACAAATTTTGTTTCACCTTCAACAAAATTTAAAATAAACTCAAACACTAGATATAGGCATATTTTATTTATTTTAAATTTTTTTCAGAGACAGAGAGAGGGATAGACAGGGACAGACAGACAGGAATGGAATGCAGAGAGATGAGAAGCATCGATCATCAGTTTTTCGTTGCGACACCTTAGTTGTACATTGATTGCTTTCTCATATGTGCCTTGACCATGGGCCTTCAGCAGACCGAGTAACCCCTTGCTTGAGCCAGCGACCTTGGGTCCAAGCTGGTGAGCTTTGCTCAAATCAGATGAGCCTGCACTCAAGCTGGCAACCTCAGGGTCTCGAACCTGCGTCTTCCGCATCCCAGTCCGACACTCTATACACTGCGCAACCGCCTGGTCAGGCCAAATTTTATTGTATTTAATGATTTTAAGACCTTCTTTAGAACTGATTGGAAACCTGACAAATATTTAGAAACACCATCACTATTAATGAACAAACTTTAAGATCCAAGAAATAAAAAAAAGTTAAATACTTTAGATTTGAAAACATATTAAAGACAAAATCAGGTTACAGCAACTAATAAATTCTTAACTTCACTATATAAAATACTAGGCCATCAATAAATGTTAGTACCCTCTCCCCCTAATGGTCAATTAAAATTATGCATCTGGTTCTATTCCAAGCACTTCAATATTTTTGGTTAAACAATAAGTCAGCTGTAAAAAAATTAAGCTAAAAGCATACATAGTCAGCTGGCCCACAGACATTTTACATGAAACAAAATACAAAAAATTCTTATCATACAAAGGTTTCAAAACTTAGCTAATTAATAGAATCATCAAGGAGCTTAGATTTAAAAAATGCACGCACTGGCTCTGGTCAGATGGCTCAGTGAATAGTGTCATCCTAGCATGCTGAGTTTGCATGTTGGAACCCCCATCACGGCACATATGAGAAGCAACCAATGAGTGCATTATTAAATGAAATAACTAAGTAAAATGAGTTGGTGTTTGTCCCTCTCTCCTTCTCCCTCCCTCTCTACCCTCCTCTCAACTTAATGAAAAAAATGTAATAAAAATAAAAAACACATACACTTAACCTCATAATTCAGTGTGTTGACTCACTGCACAGAAATCTTTGTATAACCATCAAGTGATACAAGCAGTTCCCCACTTAAAAAGGTAAAAGCAAAAGGCATATTCTTTTAAAAAATAAAAGATTTCACACCTATCAGAATGGCTATCATCAGTAAACCAACAAGTGTTGGCAAAGTTGTGGAGAAAAGGGAATCCTTAGTGCACTGGTCGTGGGAATGCAAATTGGTACAGCCACTGTGGAAAACAGCATGGGGTTTCCTTAAAAAATTAAAAATGAAAATGTCTTATGACCCACAGATTCCACTTCTAGGAATATATCCAGAAAAACTCAAAACACTGATTCAAAAGAATATATGCACTCTTGTGTTTACTGTAGTGTTATTTATAATAGCCAAGATTTGGAAGTAGCCCAAGTGGCCATCAGTAGATAAGTGAATAAAAAATACTATCATCAATTTACATAATAAAATATTACTCAGCAGTATAAAAAGAAGAAAATCTTACCTTTTGTGACAGCCTGGATGGACCTGGAGATATTATGCTAAGTGAAATAAGCCAATCAGAGAAACACAAGTACAATACCATATGATTTCACTTACAGTGGAATCTAGTGAACAAAACAAACTAACAAACAAAATAGAAACAGACTCAGATACAAAGACTGACAGCTGTCAGAGGGAAATGGGCTTGGTGAAAAAGGTGAAGAGATTGAGCAAATAACACTCCCAGACACAGAAAATAGGTACAGTAATTATAAGAGAGAAAAGGGGCAAGTAGAAGAAAGTAAAAGGGAAATAAATGGTGATGGAAGGAGCCTTGACTTAGAGTGGTGAACACAATACAATATACAGTTGATGTGTTACAGAATTGTACACTTGAAATGTATATAATTTTATTAACCAATGTCATACCACTAATTCAATAAAAAAAAAGGCAACATAATAAAATGGCACTTTACACGCACTAGGTGGCAATTATCCAAAAAATGGAAAATAATAAGTATTGACAAGGACATGGAGAAACTGAAACCCTCCTGCCACGATAGTAGAAATGTAAAATGACACAGCCACTATAGAAAAATTTGACATGTCCTCAAAAAAATTAAACATTTAAAAAAAGAAACAAAATATTTGCTCGTAATAGCTTATAAAAGTTTTCACTTCCCCAATTTTATAGCTAGCTAATAATATCAGGGAAAAGAGGAACACTAACAAAATACTAAAATTTCTGGACGCAAATAAAACATGTATTTTACTTTTCTCTCTTCCATTTATAACATAAAACAAAATTTAACAAAAATACCAGCATCACCCCCTAAAATTAAAATGTCATTTTATATGACAATAATTAGTTTGCTTTAAACCAACCAAATTATGTCTAAGCTAAAAATAAATGTACTCTGCTACTCCTAAAGTATTTTATTTTTATGTATCTCTGAAAAGAGGATGGAAGTATTTTTAGAATATAGGTGAGTACAAATGTTTTTAAAAACTAAGTTGTAAAGGCCTCTATACAAGTGACTTTCAGCTTTTGTTTTGTTTTTTTCTGTTGACAAGATTGATTCTTTGCAGAAGCCAATGAGGAAGAATGTTAACTAAATGAAATAGTACTACATTATCAAAAATAATGCCTGATGCTGTGGTGGCACAGTGGCTACAGCATTGACCTGGACATTGAGGACCTAGGTTTGAAACACCGATGTCGCCAGCTTGTGTATGGGCTCATCTGGCTTGAGCTTGGGCTCATCAGCTTGAGCATGGGGTCACTGGGTCAGCTGGAGCCCCGGGTCAAGGCATGTATGAAGAACAATCAATGAACAACTGAAGTGCCGCAACTATGAGTTGATGCTTCTCGTTTCTGTTTGTTTCTCTCTTGCTTAAAACAATTTTTTAATAAATAAATAAAACATGGTTTTCACAGAACTGTACAATTAGAGGGGGAAGAAACCACCTTTCTTGTTATTGGAAGGCAGACTTACATTCTTAAAACTGGTATCTTTCTTGAAACCATGAATGTTTTGGCATATTCCTCATCTGTGAATGACTTTCCATTTCTCACAATTGCTAAAGCACCAGCAAAGCTAGCCTAATTCCAGTCACCTTGTTGGGCCCAAACATGGAATTGCTACTGACTAGTGCACTCTGCACAGTAGCTCTTGATATGCTTTCTTCCTGCTGTCCCACTGCTGGATATTTCAATGCAAATGTAGTATGGCGTGTCGTGTGTCGAAGTGCCGCTTTATATTTGACAGTTTCATCGATGCAATTTTATCATTGCATATTAGACACACTGCAGAACCTGCTTTCTCCACAAAGGCGAGTTCCTCTGTCCATTCCTGCTGGGAAGTACGATACTCCTCATCTTTTATCTTTTAGCCATCTTCTTCGTCAAAGGGTTTCTGCAATTAGCTAGCTGTCTACTTGATTAAAAGGAGGAAAGTTTACTTCCTGACCTTACAATGACCCGTGTACATTATGCATTATCCAATGAAAATTTGGTGTTGTCCTGGAGGACAGTTGTGATTGGCTCCAGCCACCATGAACATGCAACCATAAACATGAGTGATAGGAAATGAATGGATTGTAATACATAAGAATGTTTTATTTTTTATTAAAGATTTGTCTGCGAGCCAGATGCAGCCATCAATAGAGCCATATCTGGCTTGTGAGCCATAGTTTCCTGATCCCTGGGATAGAACATCAACCTGGGACACTGAGGTCCCAGGTTTGAAACCTAGAGGTCACTTACTTGAGCATGGGCTCATCCAGCTTGAGTACAGGGTTGCCAGCTTGAGCATGGGTTCATTAACATAGTCCCATGGTCACTGGCTTGAGCAAGGCGTCACTGGCAGACTGGTAGGCTGGAGCCCCCACCCTAATCCCACCTCCATCAAGGCACATATGAGAAAGCAATCAGGGAAAAACTAAGATGCCGCAATGAACTGATGCTTCTCGTATCTCTCCCATCCGGTCTGTCTGTCCCTATTTGTTCTCTCATTTAGATTTTTTTTAAAACACATTCACTGTAGCATGAGAAGTAAGACTGAAATGATCAAAACTTCCTGCTGGTGGTTAGTGGTTGATGGTACCAAACACTTTATTCAAAAGAAACCTAACTTCTATTATTATAACTTAAAATATTCTCTCTCTGGAAAGAATCTTCCTTTTCCTCCTTCCTTGCCCCCCCCCCAAATATGACTGGCACATTTATTATAACTTTCATATACTCTAAGTGGGTACCTTCAGGTGATCTAACACCAACCCCTTTAACTTGGAACTCTGGTGATATAGATTCTCAAATTTCAGTAATAAAAGAGAAATATTTCTACAGTTTCTAATATTTACACAAATTTTTATCCTAACAATATTCAAACCTATGCAAACATAAACCTTTATGTAAACTCTTTATGCATGCAGATCTTTCATAAAATATAAAGTCAAGTAAATTAAAATTAAATATAAATCTTCTAAACAAAATTCAGTTGAATAAGAACACTTAAAAAAATGGGATAGTGTGGTTTTGCTGAAAATAAACCTCTGCTCACAACATAAAAACAGTACTTAACTGCATCACCATAAGCTTCCTTTAAGTTTGGAATGCCTGTACTACTAGCTGCTAAATGCCTCATGTTAAAGCTTGTAAAGTTTTCTCAGTTTCACATTATTATGAAACATTAATTCTTCATGCTAGAAAATCATCTGCTCTTCACTTAACTCAAAAGCATCTTATTCATTAAAACTACTTCAAATTTCTTCCTTAATATTAGTTCCGAAGGATCTAAACAGGAAATACTTGGCACCACCAAAATTAAATACATATACAAATTCTTTTCTTTTATTTTCTTAAGTGAAAGGAGGGAAGATACATAGACAAACTCCCTCCTGCATGTGTCCCGACTGGGATCCACCCTGCAAATCCTATCTGGGAAGGCTGCAACCGAGCTCCTTTTAGCTCTGCAGCAGAGACTCCACAGAGCCATCCTCAGCACCTGGGGCCAACACACTGGAATCAATTGAGCCAGGCTGTGGGAGAGGAAGAGAAGAAGAGAGGGAGAGAGGGAGAGAGGTTGGGGGGGGGGGGAAGAGAGAGAGAAGGGGAGAGGGGGAGAGATAAAAGGAAAGTGAAGAAGGGAGGGAAAGGGATGGAGAGGTAGGGAAAGAGGGAGAGGGAGGAAGAAGAAGGAAAAGGGAGAAAGAAGGGAGGGAGGAAGAAGGAGAAGGAGGGACAAAGGGAAAGGGAGGAAAAGGGAGAGAAAGGGAGAGAGAGGAAGAGAGAGGGAGAGAAAGGGGAAGAGAAAGAGGGGAGCAAATGGACGCTTCTCCTGGGTGCCAACTAGGAATCGAGCCTGGGACTTCCACACAAGTCGACGCTCTACCACTGAACCAACCAGCCAGAGCCACAAATTCTAACTCAAGTCAGGTGACATATTCAATTACAATTCAGATGATCCAAAACATGTTTAAGATAATCTACCCATTGAAAATAAAATACTAAAATTTATATTCTAGAGCACTTTCAGCCATTGTTTGAAAATCATGTTCTTTATATAATCTTGTCAGCAAATATATAGTAAAGGAGTTTCTAGTCAGCTAAATCGGTGAGAGTGCCTGACCCATGGTGGTGCAGTGGATAAAGCGTCGACCTGGAATGCTGAGTTCACCGGTTCAAAACCCTGGGCTTGCTTGGTCAAGGCACATATGGGAGTTGATGCTTCCTGCTCCTTCCCCCCTTCTTTCTCTCCTTTCTCTAAAATGAATAAAAAAATAAAATAAATCAGTGAGAGCATAATCTGAAACACCAAAGTTGCAGGTTTGATCCTCAGGGCACGGGAAGGGGTCAATGAATGCACAATTAAGTGGAACAACAAATGAATGCTTCTCTCTCTCTCTTTCACTCAAATAAATCAATCAATAAAAATAAATAAAAAATCAGATTCTTCTGTCCAAAATATTATCAGGGGTGATGAAAATGGTGAACTCCATTAGTTGACTTTATTATTATTATTGTTGTTATTGAAGCATATATATATTGTTTAGCACTTCCAAGGAGCAACTAGATAATTTTAAAGGCCATAAAAAACTCTTCCGCAGTTTTAGAACCCTAATACTCTCTTCTTAGAAATTATTATTAAGAAACTAGTTAAGGAGTGTTGATAAGAGTGCATTAACATGAGAGTTTGGAAACTACATTTTAATCCTTACTTGTCACTAACTAGTTTTATATCCTTTTATCTCTTGTTCTTAGCCTCCTCATTTGTCAAATAAGAGGGCTGAATTTGGTGTTTTTTAAAGATCTATTAGCTATAAATTTTAATTCCTTTGATGAGCATTTGCAGGATTCTATAATGAAATTTCTGATATTGAAATGGTTAACTAATTATGATTAGTTTTGCACACACCAAAACTAAAACAGTTCCGTTTGCCTTAGGAAGAACTTCATGCATCTTGAGGGCATTTAACAGCTTTCTCATGAAAAAAACTGATTCATTAAAGAAAATCACAATTTAAAAAAAATTTAAGAAGAAAATTATAATTAAAAGAACTCAAATAAAGCTATATGTAGCAGACAATGATATGCTACCCAGATCCCCTTCAGAAATGATGGATTATTGTCCAGCTGCTGGGAGTGTTGCAGGAAAACAGCCTTCACCTGTCGGGACCTTTCAGGAATTGCCTCAGCTGAAGACAGCTGCCTGCCCAAGTGACTGATCAAAAAAGGGCCATAGGGCCCAGCAACTTTTCTCAACTCTGAACGTTGTCTCAGCTTCAGAGTTCCCCATGAAGTCAACTGTGGCTTTTGCTGAATAATACAGTACAATTACAGCCCATTTTATCCTCTGCTTCCTTTCCATTCCTTCTACAGATGTTGACCTTAAGAACATTCCCTAACAAACTTCTTATGCTAATCGCCATCTCAGCTTGCCCAGGGAGCCCAACTAGCGGCCACTGGTGATGGGAATGATTCAAGAAAGCATACTCTAAAACAGTGATGGGCAATCTTTTGAGCTTGGTGTGTCAAAATTTGCCAAAAAACTGAGCATAACTCGGGTGGTGGGTCACTTCGAGAAAAACGGCCTAACCGGAAGTCCCAGAACTAGACTCTCTGTGCCGGAGTTTTGTTGTTTCGGCCTACAGAGCTCCCGCACAGAGTGTCTACACTACAGCAAACGTTTTATCCTCGGCTACTGCACCTGGCCATGCAGGAGCCGAAGAAGAAACGTCCTTCTCAGCATGCGGTCCCATACTTCTCTGGTATGCAGCCGCGTGTCATCGAAAATGGCTACACGTGTCAGTGCTGACACGCGTAATAGGTTCGCCACGCCATCACAGCTTTAACATGAAGTTTTAGAGTTGGGTCAGTATCCACCTAGCCACCCAACTGACAGAGAATCCCATCACTGGCAGTGAGTAGAACAGAAAGTGCCAGGGCAACTGTTAGAACTTGCATTCTTGGTAAACGGGGTAGTTTTGCAGTAGAGGGGAATACACAAGTTGGCAAACTTCTTTAAAGGGCCAGACAGTATTTCATATTCTTTGTTATTTTTGTTTCTTTTACAACTCTAAAAATGGGGCATTACAAAAACAGGCAACTTGAGACTAGATTTGGCCTGCAAACCATAGTTTGCTGACACCTGCACTAGAAAGTTCAATGTATCTGGCATTTGAGAAATATATGGACCATAAAATTGAGTTGTTGTTGCCAAAATTGGTCCTTTAAAAAATATATAACAAGGTAAAAGTGAGTAATCATAGTGAAAAATCAGCAGCCACTAGAGGGAACAGAGAGAACAGAGTCGGAGCTCCTTAAAAGTCCCATTCCCAGAAAATTGTCATTATATGCAATGTCTGGTGGCTCCCTGAAAAATTCTAGTAACAAAGCTGTCTTTATTTTACCTGACTCTAAGCTCATCAGGGCAAACAACCTTTTCTCTGCATGAAAAATAATCAAAGGCAGTTGTCAAACACTTTGACTGCCTGAGGTTATGAAAAACAATATTTGGTGCAAACACTACAATAAAAAAGCTAAAAAGGAAAAGCTAGAGCCTGACCAGTGGTGTTGCAGTGGATAAAGCGTCAACCTGGAATGCTGAGATCACGCATCCAAAACTGCGGGCTTGCCAAGTCAAGGCACATACAAGAAGCAACTACTATGAGTTGATGCTTCCCACTCCCCCCCCCCCTTTCTTGGCCTCCTCCCTCTCTCCCCTCTCTTCAAAAAAAAAAGAGAGAAGGAAAAGCTGGAGAAGGAAATGTCCGTGGAGACTCTGGAAAGCTCCAAAATAACCCTGATATCTAAAAGGCCATGTGCAGGCATAATCTAGACATACGCTGAGACAAGACCTAAGAAGGCCCTGAACTCTCACTTCTGGCTTTAAGGATCTGAAAAAGCAGAAAAAGAGAGATAAGACAGAGTGCTACACTGACTGTATCCTGAAGGTATGCCTAACACACACAGAGACCCGCTTAGCACAGATTGGAAGACTTACATGTTCCAGGTATCCAAAGAAATCTCTGACTATTCATTAGCTTAAGCTAACTAAACAGAAACTTCAGTAACCATGTACAACAAAACAGACTTTATAGTATTAGTTCCAAAAAGTCACTAAATAAATAATAACAAATAATCCTAGGGAGAAGGGAGAATCCAATTTCTAGAACTGCTACATTCTTTAAAATAACTAGTTTTCAACAAAAAGTTTTGAAGCATGAAGAGAAAATATGGTTTATATAGGTGTCAATATGAACTATCTCTGAGGCAGCCCAACACTGAACTTACTAGACTTTAAATAAACTATTTTAAATATGTTAATATAAGTAAAGGAAACTATGTTTAAAGAACTAATGGAGAGTATGAGAATGATGTCTGCCCTGTCTGGCTGGCTCAGTGGAAGAGTGTCAGCCCACTGTGTGGATGTCCCAGGTTCAATTCCCAGTCAGGGCACACAAGAGAAGTGCCTGTCTGCTTCTCTCTCTCTCTCTCTCTCTCACCCCTCTCATGCAGCCATGGCTAAATTGGAGCAAGTTGGCCCCAGGCATTGAGAATGGCTCCAAGGCCTCTGCCTCAGGTGCTAAAAGAGCTCAGTTGCTGAGCAATTGAGCGTTGCCCAAGATGGGCAGAGCATCGCCCCCTAGTGGGCTTTCCAAGTGGATCCCACTCAGGGAGCATGCAGGAATCTGTCTCTGCCTCCCCTCCTCTCACTGAATTTTATTTTATTTATTTACTTATTTTTTTATTTTTTTAAAGGGACAGAGAGAGAGTCAGAGAGAGGGATAGATAGGGACAGACAGACAGGAACGGAGAGAGATGAAAAGCATCAATCATCAGTTTTTCATTGCAACACCTTAGTTGTTCATTGATTGCTTTCTCACATGTGCCTTGACGACAGGCCTTCAGCAGACCGAGTAACCCCTTGCTCGAGCCAGCGACCTTGGGTCCAAGCTGGTGAGCTTTTTGCTCAAGCCAGATGAGCCCACACTCAAGCTGGCAACCTTGGTGTCTCGAACCTGGGTCCTCTGCATCCCAGTCCAACGCTCTATCCACTGCACCACCGCCTGGTCAGGCCTCTCACTGAATTTTAAAAAGAATAAAATAAAAAAAGAAAGAATGATGTCTAATCAAAGTGAGAATATCAGTACAGATGAAAATTATTTTTTAAAAGATGAAACAGAAATTACAAAATTTGAGAAATATAGTAACTAAAATGAAATATTCAATGAAGGGGCACAACAGTAACTATACAGACAGAAAGAAAACAATCAGCAAATCTGGAGATAGGTTGACTGAGATTAGCCAGTTGGAGAAAGAGAAAGAATAAAAAATGAAGAAAAATAGTGTGTCAGAAACCTGTAGGTCACAATTAAGAATACCAACATACACATAATGAATAGGAGAGGGGAAAAAAGGATAGAATTATTTGAAAAACACTGATATACCCATCCAAGATGTTCAACAAAATTCAAGTAGGGTAAACTCAAAAAAATTCACACCAATACATATTATAACCAAATTATCAAAAGCCAATAAAAAAGAAAATTATCTCAAAAACATTAAGAAAGTGCCTGATAGTGAGGCAATGGATAGAGTGTCAACCATGGATGCTGAGGATCCCAGTTCAAAACACCAAGGTCTCTGGCTTGAACATGGGCTTATCAGCTTGAAATAAGCTTGCCAGCTCAAGTGTGAGGTCATTGGCTTGAGCGTGGGATCATCAATATGGTCCCAGGGTTGCTGGCTTGAGCACAAGGTCACTAGATTGAACAAAGGAACACTGGCTTGGCTTGAACCTCCCGGTCAAGGCACATACTGAGGAACGATCCATAGTCTCGCCTTTCTCCTCCTCCCCTACTCTCTCTCTACTCAATAATAATAATTAAAAAAATGATTTATCACAAAGAATCCTCCAGATTAACAGCTGACTTCTCATCAGAAACCATGGAGGAAGTTGGATGATGCACATTTAAGTGATGAAAGACGTGTCAAACAAGAATTCTATACCAAAAAAAAAAAACCTATCCTTTCAAAAGTGAGGAAGAAATTAAGACATTCCCGATAAACAAAAACTGTGAATGTTTGCTGCCAGTAGCCTTTCTGCTAAAAAAATTAATAATAATAAAAGGAGCCTGTAATGCCAGTGGCTGAGGTCAGGCAGGTTCACACTGGATTTGGGCAGACAGTAGAGGAACTGTGGAGCTAGAAAGTGTTGGGCCATTCACATTTAATAGATTCTTGCAACAGTGGACAAGCAAACAGGCAGGGGAAAACTGCTTCTCACAGCAGGCAAACGAACAACGGAACAGTCCCTTACAGTGGCAAGCAAGCGATCCACAATCTGCCCTGAGCCAAAGTACCCATAGCCTTACATTGGCTATGCACATGTA
The DNA here is from genome assembly GCA_037038555.1 of Rhynchonycteris naso. NCBI lineage: Eukaryota > Metazoa > Chordata > Mammalia > Chiroptera > Emballonuridae > Rhynchonycteris > Rhynchonycteris naso. The sequence continues at coordinate 99,436,214 of CM072999.1, forward strand.
ACTGTGCCATGTGCTCATACAGTAATCTTACAAAGTGCAAGTGAGAAAGCCTAACACAGCTGTTTTCCCAACAGAGCCTTCCAGGATGAAATGAAAGGACACTAAACAGTAATTCAAATCCATATAAAAAATACAAAGCGCCAGTACAATAACTTCATAGGTAACTACAAAAGACAGTATAAATACATCTGTAACTTCTTTTTACCTATCTACGTAATTTAAAAGACAACTACATTAAGCAGTACAGGCAGTACCCCGTTATAAATGAGATACGTTCTGTAGGTTTGTTCTTGTTGAATTTGTTTGTAAATTAGAACAGGTACATTTACCTATTAAATGCAACTTAGATGTTTGTTGTAACATAGTATTTATTTTTACCTTTCTGTGCATATAAATACTTAAACCTTTTCAACTACAACCTGTAAATAGTCAATTTATCAATTTTCTAATCAAGTAGAAGTCAATGATACCAAAAGCAATGAAAACAGAGCTTTGAAAAGATATTTGTACACCCATGTTTTAGCAGCATTATTCACAACAGGTAAAAGGTGGAAGCAATCCAAGTGTCCATCCATTAATGAATAAATAAGCAAACTGTGGTATATGAATACAATGGGATAATATTCAGCCTTGAAAAGAAAATTTTGACACATGGTATATAATATGAATAAACCTTGAAGACATATTATAATACCAAGTAAAAGAAGCCAGTCACAAAAAGATAAATACAGAATGATACCACTTATATTAACTACTAGATTAGTCAAATTTATGGAGGTACAATGGTAGGTGGTTGCTAGGGACTGAAAGAACGGGAATGGGTTTTGAGTTTTGGTTTCACACAATAAAAAGCGTTTTGGAGACAGACTGTTGTGATGGCTGCACAATTTGAATGTACCTAGTGCAGTGATTCTTAACCTTTTTTGAGGTACCGAACCCACCAGTTTCATATGCGCATTCACCGAACCCTTCTTTAGTGATAAATAAAATATGATTTTTTTTTCCATATTCAAGACATAGGTATATGTTTTTTTACTGGTGCACAAAATGAGCCATGCATGAACATCACCTTGCTCAAAGAACAAAACCAACAAAGTACATGAACTCACAACAAATTACGGTATTACTTTATTCTGGCCTCCACGGCAGAGGCTTCTCTGAACCCCTGAGACCGACTCATCGAACCCTTAGGGTTCGATAGAACCCAGGTTAAGAACCAGTGGCCTAGTATCACTGAAGTGTATATTTAAAAATGGTCAAGATGCTTAATTTTCTGTATATTTTATTAAAAGAAAAAAATTGTGGAAGCTGGCCTGTGGTGGCATGGTGGATAAAACTTCAACCTGGAATACTGAGATTGCTGGTTCAAAACCCCAGACTTGCTGGGTCAAGGCACATATGAGAAGCAACTACTACGAATTGAAGCTTCTCATTCCTCTCCCCTCCTTTTCTCTCTCTCTCTAAAATCAATACCTAAAATCTTTAAAAAAAGTATGGGAAAAAAGTCAGTTATAGCATTTTATATGTATTAAAGCAGCATAAACGACATACCATTAGTTTTTGTTGTTGTTGTTGTTTTTGTGGGAGAGAGAGAGAGAGAGAGAGGAAAGGAGGGAGACAAGACACATCAATTCATAGTTGCGTTGCCTTAGTTGTCATTGATTGCTTGTCATATGTGCCTCGTCAGGAATGGGGGGCTCCAGCCAAGCAAGCGACCTTTGGCTCAAGCCAGAGAGACCATGGGATCATACTAATGATCCCATGCTCAAACGAGTGACCTCAGAGTTTTGAACCTGGGACCTCAGCATCCCAAGTCAATGCTCTATCCCAGGCATGGCCAACATACCACCCACAGGCTGTATCCGGCCCGCGTAGTTAATGTGGCTCGCGATTAAATTTTTAATATTCTCTGCTACTTTAAAATCTCAGTTACTCAGAAGCGGATGCATCTTTGAAAATCGAGATATTTAAGAGGATACTGATACACGTGTGACTAATCTACGGTTAACTTCTAATAATTGGTCGAATGAATTCGTGATACTTCATTTTTTTAAAAAAAAATTCCATTATAAAGATTTACAACTTTTGTACTCATCTGTACTCAATATGAACTGTTTGATGTTTAGTGGCAATGTGAAACCCACATTCTTTTAGGCAGAGTTTGCCAGTGCACACCCAAGGTCAAACAATTCGTTATTTTTGTGGTCAAGTGCACTGAATCAAGTGACATTGTAGCATAGACAATAGCTGCAGTTGATAACAAAACGGGTCCAGGCTGTTTGTTAAACGAAATAATTGTTTTATTTGCAATATAACCCCTTCAAGCTCATTCTATTAATTAAATATTGTTTCGATCGACTGCGATATTTATATGGTATATAATTATATTTTTATTAAAATAATACTGTGTATTAAATTTTTTCACTCACATTTATTCATAAACAAATTACATAATAAAATTTTGTTTACTTAAATGAATCATTTTTGTATTTAACATCTTTTAATTTTAATATTTCGTCCAGCCCGTGTAAAACGTTTTCCTTCTAATCTGGCCCAGGGGCAAAAACTGTTGGCCACGCCTGCTCTATCCACTGTGCTACCACCAGTCAGACAGACATACCATTACTTTCAAAGGGAGGAAAAAAAACCCTCTTTAGAGATTGAATTTAAATAAAAGTAAACTTGTACCATATGCCATATATTTGTTTATACCAGGTAGCACAACAGCATCTAAAGGTCTGCAATACACACTGGTTTAGGGAAGGAGAATTTAAAAATATTGAACCTGGTTTACAAAAACTAGGATTTAAGGATACCAGACAAGGTGAAGACATTAGCACAAGAACATAAGGACACTATGCAAAACACAGAGTATGACAAAAGGAACAACTAAAGGACAGTTAAGGACCTAACATTTATAAGTATGGTAAGATGAAAATGACAAGAATCTAGGGAGAAAGTGGCATTCTAATGGGAAATGTAAGAGAATTGTGAAAACAACTGACTTGAAGAAAACCAGACTCCAAATTGTTCAGCAAGATAGAATATTATCCTGCAGGTAGGCTCTAATAGAACCACAACACAAAGATGATAAATTATTTCTATGTAACTTTGTTTTTTAACTTACACTGAGGACATCTGAGACCAACAGAATTCTACAGAGGTAGTTACCTGAAGAACTCAGAGAATTATAAGATAAGAGAACCAATTATACACAATTTAATGGAAATAAAAATGAGTTTTAAGAAAAGGGATAAAAAAAGCTCATAGCTACCAAACAGACAATCAATGATCATCAAATATCAAAGAAAACATTAGGTAAAGAAGACAACCAAAACTAAAAAGAAATTTGGAGGAAACGGACAATTCAGAGAAAGAAAACTTCCAACAAAAACTTCACTATGCTCAAAAAATAAAACCCAAAGGAGTAACTTTAAAAAATTCAAACTAGAAAATGCTTTTTACAAATTTGATAGGATTTAAAAATATGGTTGAAGAAAATAACTCAGAAAATAAACCATAAAGAGAAGAAAAAACAGGAGACTGAAGAAAAACTTTGTATCAGCATGTCTATCAATTGAACAGAAAAAGTACCCTAAGAATTTAGGACTACAATCATGCTTCTCAAGAAAGATTAGTACTGCCTTCCCCTAGGGGTGTTTAGAAATGTATGGGGACATTTGTAGATGTTCCAATAACCAGTGACTTATACTGGCATTTAATGCCCAGGAGCCAGGGTACTAAAAGCCCTGCAAGCCAATCAAGTCCAACAAAAAATGGTACTACCTAAAATGCATTTTCATAAAATTTAATAAAACCAGGATAAACAAGATACCAAAACAAATCACACATACAAAAAAGGATCAAAAAATCAGAATCGCTTCAAACCCTTCAAAACCAACACTGAAAGATCACAGACAAGAGAAATGCCTTTGAAATGTTGATAAAAACTTATTTCCAGCCAACCTACCAAACAAATGAGAGAATAAAATTGGCATTTTTAAGAGTCAGGGTCCCAAAATTTACCTCCTATGTAACTTTTTTCAAGAAAAGATTAGACAAAATACTGTATTTCAGCAAAATGAATGACTAAGCCAAGAACAAATAAAGAATAAAATCCAGTAAAAAATAAAAATAAAATTTTAAAGAAATGGAGGGGAAGATTCCAGCTGAAGAACAGCAGACAAAGGTTTCAAAGCAGTAACTCTACAGCAAACAGAAGAACAACAGACAGAGGGTTCAGAATAATAACTCTATAACAAGTCTTTAAAACAAGTTCAGTGCAAGAGGATTAACAGTTATGAAAGGCAAGTTCTCCCTACTCCACTCCATGCCCTCCACACAAGAGGCAGAACCATTAGATAATGTGATTTGCTCGCTTGTGAGTTTCAAAACCCTGATGAATTTTAGGACCTTTCGGAAAAATAGCAATAAATGCACATAAAACTAATAATAATTTTAAAAAAAGGAGGTAAGTCTAAGGAAAACAAAAAATGTACAGCAAAGGGCAAGTATTCACAGTATACTTTTTGACCCCAAATTATTATTTCCATGGTTATAATAATGCAAAATTAGTTTTATTATCTCTACTGGAACATGGTGATAGGAGATGTAAGAAGTATGATAAATCCTCAATTGCCATAACTGGAAGATTACAGTAATGTTTAAGACTACCAAAGAAAACATTATGCTATTATTTAATAAGTATGAAAATAGTGGAAGAAAGATTTGAAAATGATTGCTTCTGAAAAGCTGAACTAGAAGGACAGAATGGGTAGGGGACAAACTATTTTGACCATAAGCATTCTAGTATTTGGGTATGTGATTTTTGAGCAAAATTAATTTGACAAGTAATAGGATTTCATAAACCCAACACTATAACAACATTAAAAAAATTAGGTAGACCCAGCCAGGTCACTCAGTTGGTAAAGCATTGTTCTGATATGCCCGCCAAGGTTGCAGGTTCGATTACTGGTAAGTGCACAAACAAGGATCAACCAATGAATGCACAAATAAGTGGAACAACAAATCAATGTTTCTTTCTCTCTCCCCCCTTTCCTCTCTTTGAAATCAAGTTAAAAACAAAATTTAAATGAGGAAGACTTATACATTTTGAAATGAAACAGTATTTAAAACAAATTATAATGAGAGCTTATTTTATTAATATAATCACTCAACAATTATGTATTTACTGCCATAATTTTATTACTGCCGGGTATTTTTTCTAGGCATTGGACATAATGGATATGAGATAATCTATACAAAGACACACAGAGATATACAATTGACGTTTGAACAATACAGCATTTGGGGTGCCCAAATCCTGCACAGTCCAATTCTGACTTGAATTTATTCACCCACATCCAAAATCCCCCTGTAACTTCTGACTCACCAAAAATTTCAGTCATCCCTCAGTATTAGAATGATTCCAGAACCCTTGTGGATACCAAAATCCATGGATCTCTTACATAATATGACGTAGAAAAATACATACAGTCAGCCCTCTGCATTCAGGGATGGAAAATACTGTTAGGTTGAATCCAAAGATGCAAAAGCCAGAGATACAGAGAGCCCACTGTATACTGCTGAAAAGAAAGCCATGCATAAGTAGATCAGCGCAGTTCAAGACCTTGTTGTTCAAGAATCAACAGTAGTTACCATTGGGGTTGCTAATCTCAGCACTATTGGACACTTTGGATTAGATACTATTTTTATTGAAGGGTTGGAGTGGGGGAAGAGTCCTGTCCTGTGCATGTTAACAAGCATCTCTGAATCTCTGACTTCTATCGACTAGCTGTCAGTAGTAGTACCTTGTGGTTGGGATACCCAAAAACATCTCCAGACATTGTCAAATGTCCCATGCGAGCAAAATTGCCCCCAGTTGGAAATCACTGTTGTGTATGTGTAAAAATATACACCCAAAAAGACAACAGTAGTAGCTCCTGGAAGATTAAGATTACAAAAAAAGTCACTATTTTTGACATTCCTATGGCTTAATTTTCATATAAATATATTAATTTAATAATAAAGATATCAAAAACTAAAATAAAAACTTACAAAATAAAAGCAACTAAATGCAATTACAAAACAAAAATTTAAAGCATTATAAAATAAAAACTTAATAAGTAATAAGTACAGCACTTGGCAGTTTTTAAAGAAATTAGTAAAAAAAGGGGGCGGGGAAATGGGGCAAAGATAAACTATCATATAAATTCATTAAAAGTACTAACAAGTTAAAAGAAAAAAAGTACTAACAAGTTAACCCTGGCTACATAGCTCAATTGGTTAGAGCAGGCAGGGGTCGAGAACCTTTTTGGCTGAGAGAGCCATGAACGCCACATATTTTTAAAAGTAGTTCCGTGAGAGCCATACTATATGTTTAACACTAAATACAAGTAAATGTGTGCATTTTATGACCAACACTTTTAATGTTCAATAAGTCTCTGAATTCTTTTTAATAACGTTGTTATGCTGTTGCTAACCAATGATGAATAAAGTACTTCTTACCATCAATGTGACTTCTGGTGCTGCATGGTTTTGCTGATGATGGCTTTGTAGTCTGCTTGATATGTGGTGAAGTTAAGCTTCATGCAGGCGTTGAGACTTCTATCTGTTAAATGTGATCGTAGGTTGGTTTCTTTAGATGTGAGAAAGACTGCTCACATGCATACGTAGAGCCAAACATAGTCAGTCAGTACAGCAATACTCACATGCTGCAGTGTGTGGTATGTGATGGGAAGCGCGTTCCAAGTTTTGACAATCAGTTGATCCACAGGTTGAAGTTTTTTCATTTCTCCCCACTTGTGTTTGCTCGCCAACTCTGCTTGCTATTGTGCAAGTCTTTCCAAATCTTCATTCAGTGACTTGAATTTATTCACCCACATGGCTGAGGCCTTCACACCAGCGGCTTGGAGCTCAAAATCTCTGACGAAGACACCGGGGATGTAACTCAGGTCGGTGCTGTCCACTACACACTCGTGTGCATGGGTGATGAACTTAAGACGAGTGCACTCGCGAAATTCTCCAAAGCACGCTTTGAATGACTGCAGGAAACTAGATGTGAAGCCCACTAGCTGCTGTTGAGCAGGGTCACTTGCTGTGCATGCACCTTAAAATCTCCCAGTTTTTCAAAGCGTAGTAAACTACCTGTTTCAATGTTGGCGATAAAGAGTTCCAGCTTGTTTTCAAATGCAAACACTGCTTGTTGAAGGGATAAGACTGTATTTTCAACGCTTTCCATTTTCACATTGAGCTCGTTCCGACGTTCAGTCATGTCCGTGTGATAGCAGAACTTCAGGAGCCACTCAATGTTAGCTAACTCAGGATGCTCGACGTTTTTCATCTCAAGAAAAGTCCAGATTTCACTCAGACAAGCCGCGAAATGGCTGAGCACCTTCCCTCTTGACACCCAATGCACACTGCTGTACAGAAGAAGACCAGGATAATTATTCCCAACTTCATCCAGCAGTGTTTTAAACTGGAGATCATCTAAAGCTTGGGCAACAATAAAGTTGAACACCCGAATGACCAGCGACATCACCTCACGAAGCTGCTCACCACACATCTGAGCACAAAGCGCCTCATGATTGACAAAGGATGGAGTGAAAACCTAGGATGGGTCTCTTTTCATGTTCACAAAGAAGCTCTACGAATCCTCTGTTTTTCCCCACCATGCATGGCACACCATCAGTACACACTGAAATAAGTTTATCCATTGGTAGATTTTTTTCTTTAGCAAACTCAGTGAAAGACTTGAGTAAATCCTCCCCTCTTGTTGTCTCTTTTATAGGCAAAACAGCAAGACTTTACACAGTGTGTCACCGACAGCATACATTGCAATCATGCTGAACTGGCATAAATGGCTTACATCTGTTGACTCGTCCAAAGCAAGGAAAAAGAATGGTGCTGCATTTATGTCCTTCACTTGTGTTGCCTCACCTTGATTTGCCACCATGATGGTACAATTGTGAACAGTTCTTGCTGACAGAGGTATGTCTTTTATTCGTTTGATTATCTTGTCTTTATCCAAAAAGTCATCAAAAAGTTCATTGGCAACATCAAGCATGAATGTTTTGGCATACTCCCCATCTGTGAATGACTTTCCGTTTCTCACAATTGCTAAAGCACCAGCAACACTAGCCGAATTCCAGTTACCTTATTGGGTCCAAACCTAGAGTTGCTGCTGACTAGCTTGCACTCTGCACAGTAGCTCTTGACATGCTTTCTTCCTACTATCCCCCACTGAATATTTCCATGCAAATGTAGTATGGCATGTGTCGAAGTGCCGCTTTATATTTGAGTGTTTCATCAATGCAATTTTATCATTGCATATTAGACACACTGCAGAACCTGCTCTCTCCACAAAGGCAAATTCCTCTGTCCATTCCTCAGAAAAGTACGATACTCCTCATGTTTTTTCTTTTAGCCATCTTCTTCATCAAAAGGTTTTCTGCAATTAGCTAGCTGACTACATGATTAAAAGGAGGGAAGTTTACTTTCTGACCTCACAATGAACCGTGTACGTTATGCATTATCCAATAAAAATTTGGTGTTGTCCCTGAGGACAGCTGTGATGGGCTTCAGTCATCCGCAACCATGAACATGAGCGGTAGGAAATGAATGGATTGCAATACATGAGAATGATTTATATTTTTAATGTTATTATTTTTTTTATTAAAAGATTTGTCTGCAAGCCAGATGCAGCCATCAAAAGAGCCACATCTGGCTTGCAATCCTTAGGTTCCCAACCCCTACTTTAGAAGAACAAAGACCTGATATCTTCAACAAAAAATGGCAAGGAGAAGAAAAAAAACAATGGAGGGTTCCTATCACAATGTATTATTTGAATCCTGAGCTGAATGAACAAGCTGTTCAAAGATAAATGGGAAAATTAAATATTTAAACAATGAATATTTGATAATACTAGAAATTATTTTTCTTAATTCGTTATATATTACAATAATGGTATTTGTCTTTTAAAGTGCTTACCTTTTAAATATGTACTGAAATATTCATGGATAAAATTATATGATTCTGGGATTTGCTTCAAAATAATTTGGGATTGCAAGGTATGGATAGAAGTATATAAGAAAATAAGACTAGTCATGACTGTTATTGTTTAAGATGAGCGACAATTTTGTGGGAGGCCACAGATACTATATTATTTTTGTAAACTTTTAAAACTCTCCATAATAAAAAGTTAAAACAAGGGTACACGGAATACAATCATATTTACAATATAATATATAAACTATTAAGAGAGGGGTGTCGGTAGAAGGAAATTTTTAGATGACTCCAAAGAATTCACTCAGGAGGAGTAACCTAAACTAAGACAGTGGTAGTAAAGAAATGAAAACCACAGATTAAATCAGGATTATTTCCTTAGTTCAGTGGTTAGGTTGTAGGGCCATTCTAGGCAAAATTTTCTCCTCACCATTGAGCTAAGATATATATTAAGAGCTTAAAATAATTCTTGGCAGTTAAATTAGTAAACAGTCAATAAATATTAGCTGGTCCATTATCAACAAAGGTTTCCCATTACTATTTATTTTCTTGGGATTCTGTTAATTTCTGGTTTATCATATTTTAATATACTGCTCACAAAAATTAGGGGATTTTTATAGCTTCATATTCATTTTGAAACATCCCCTTGTGAGCTGTGTATTTCTAAAGTACATGTTCCATGCCGGCAAGGTCCTTGCTTCAAACATCATGACGTACCAATGGTCTAGCACAAAGTAGCACTCAAATATATTCACTGATTAATTATACTAAATCAAAAAACTCAAAGACTCAACATATATAAGAGGGGTCTCTATAAACTCTAATATGGGAAGGATGATTATAAACATTAACAATAACAGAATAAAGGCGAATGAGCAAGTTTAGAGTGTTTTGTAGGGGGAAACAGGTAGGTGAGATGAACTGAATTTGAAAAAGAAAAGTTAAAATACGTCTAAAGTACCCAGAAACCAAGGATACTGAAGTGGTTAAGAACATGGCCTTAGCCCTGGTCGGTTGACTCAGCAGTAGAGTGTCAGTCCCACGTGTTCAATTCCCGACCAGGGTGCACAGGAGAAGCGCCCATCTGCTTCTCTACCTTTCCCTCTTCTTTCTCTCTATCTCTTCCTCTCCCACAGCCAAGGCTCCATGAGAACAAAGTTGGCCGAAGCGCTGAGGATGGCTCCATGGCCTCCGCCTCAGGCGCTAGAATGTCTCCAGTTGCCCCTGGTGGGCATGCCGGGTGGATCCCGGTTGGGCACATGTGGGAGAAGTCTGTCTGCCTCCCCCCCACCCCGCTTCTCACTTCAGTTAAAATTAAAAAAACAAAATAAAACAAAAAAAGAACATGGCCTTGCCTGACCTGTGGTGGTACAGTGGATAGTGTCAACCTGGAACTCTGAGGTCACCAGTTCAAAACCACCGGCTTGCCTGGTCAAGAAACCTATGGAAGTTGATGCTTCCTGCTCCTTGCCCTTCTCTTTCTCTTTCTCTCTCTCTCTCCCTCCCCCCTCTCTAAAAATAAATAAACACAATCTTTAAAAAAAAAAAAAAAAAAGAACATGGCCTCTAGCCTGACCAGGCGGTGGAGAATAGAGTGTGGTGGCGGACAGAGCGTCTGACTGGGACACAGAGGGACCAGGTTCGAAACCCCGAGATTGCCGGCTTGAGCACGGGCTCATCTGGTTTGAGCATAGCTCACCAACTTGAACCCAACTTAAGCTCAAGGTTGCTGGCTTGAGCAAGGGATCACTCGTTCTGCTGTAGCTTCCCCCAATCAAGGCACATATGAGAAAGCAATCAATGAACTAAGTGCTTCTCATCTGTCTCTCTTTCTATCCCTATCTGTCCCTCTCTCTGTCTCTGTCGTGAAAAAAAAAAAGAAAAAGGGAACATGGCCTCTAGAGGCAGTCTATCCAGGTTTAAATTCCACTTCTGTTGCCTCCTAGTCCCAACATCTTGGAAAGATGATTTACTTAACCTCTGGGCCCCAATATTCTAGTATCCCCTCCCTCCAAAATGTACCCGACAACAAAAGAAACCAATTGTGCCAGCATTTCTGGGTGGTTGTTTTTAGGTTTAAATGAGTAAAAACTGAAGCATTTAAGTAGCACTTGGCAAATAGTAAATAATAAATGTTAGGTATTAAGATGGCAAGTGATACCTGAAAATCTAAAAGAAAAGATATGAAGAAAGTGCTAAGTGGACCAAAGGGAAAACAGAGAATTAAGAGTGAAAGCCAAAGAAAAGGATTTTTTTTTTTTTTTTTTGTATTTTTCTTAAATGAGAAGTGGGAGGCAGAGACAGATTCCCACATGCACCTGACAGGGATCCACCCAGCAAGCCCATTAGAGGGTAATGCTCTGCCTATCTGGGGCACTGCTTCATTGCAACTGGAGCCATTCTAGCACCTGAGGCAGAGGCCACGGAGCCATCCTCAGTGCCCAGGCCTATGTGCTCCAGTGGAGCCTTGGCTGGGGGGTGGGGGGGGGGGAAGAGAGAGAGAGAGAGAGAGAAAGAAGAGGGGAAAGGATGGATAGGCAGATGGTCGCTTCTCCTTTGCGCCCTGACAGGGAATCAAACCCGTGACATCCACATGCCGGGCTGACACTCTACTACTGAGCCTACCGGCAGGGTCAAAGATAAGAATTTTAATGAAGAAATAGTCAATAGCAGAAAATGTTGGTTAGGCCCTGGCCGGTAGTCCATTGGTAGTACATCGTTCCTCTATGACAAGGTTGGGGGTTCAATCCCTGGTCAGGGCACATATAAGAATTAACCAATGAATGCATGAATAAGTGGAACAACAAGTTGATGCCTCTCCCTCTCCCTCTCTCTCTCTCTTCCTCCCTCCCTCCCAAATCAATTAATGAAAAGAAAATGTTGGTTAGGTGAATATGGTCTTTAAGGCCACAGGATTTGGCAATTTATGAGTAAACCATCAACAGAAAAAAAACAGCATTCTACAAAGTGTTCAGATGGGTATTAAGGGGCAAGTAGAGCAAAAAGGCAGATTATAAAGCAGGGTGCAAGGGTAAACAGAGGAGGAAAATATTCTAGATTAGCGGCCCCTAGCTACACCAGTGATTTTTCAACTCTTTCATCTTGTGGCATACAAACTAATTAATACAGTTCTGCAGCATAAACAAAAAAAAAATGTATTTTCTGCCAATCTGTAAAAGAAAAAAACACAACAAAAATACCACAAAAAAAACCTCGCATAAGTATAATTTTGTCTTATTCACACCAGATGGCTATTGTTGTGTTGGCTGTTGTCATTTTTTTATTTGACAATCTAAGGGAAAAATGGTCAGCGGCCCTGACTAAATAGTCAGGTATTGGATGTTTTACAAATTCTTGCAGCATACCAGTTGAAAATTGCTGCCCTATACTTTTGGCTTTCAAAAGGAAACAAGGAAAATGATATAGGGCTGTTGACTCTTTCTACTATCAAATAAAATACTTTTTATTCTATTGTCACCATCATTTGAAACAGAAAACTACCCAACAGCAAAATTTATGAAGGATAAAATTATCAGAATAAAGGAAGCGCCTTTATGAAAAATCACTATCCTGTTCTTATTTTTTGTAATTTCATATTGGAACCATAAAAACCTTGTAATAGAAAACGCACCATAACTTGCAAATCATCACTCTTGATTACCTGAAGAAAATGCTAACAATAAAAGGAAAGAGTGCAAAAAAAAAAACAAACCCCACAAAGTTCTCTCCCCATAAAAATGAATAAATCGAGTTACATTTGAGTAAAACATCTCCTATAAAGTAAACTGTTAGGTAGCAGTATCTGCTGTGGAATGACAAATCTGTATGCCAGATTATGCAAATACAAACACTAATTAAAATTTGTGTATCTGCTGAAGAATTAGTAGTTTTAAAACAGAAATTCCTGAACTATATTTTCTATGTATTATCTATGTCATATTTTTCTAGGGAGCAAAAACAGCATTTTATAGATATAAGTGCATTTTTATTACATACCAACTACAGAAAAAAAATATAAGGACATATTTGCAATATACACGAACTACACTTGATAGATCACAAAACTTTGAAATGTACAGAAGTGGTATATGCCACATAATGGAAGGAAGACAAAGAATTACAGGACAGATTCCATTTCTATGAAAAATACTAAGATGACCATATAACACAGGGGTTAAAAGAGTGGTAATAAAAACATAGCCTTTAACAGCCAACACCACCACTGTTGTGACCACTGCCCTGCCCCAGTCTGGGTACAGGCAATGGCCACCCTGGGGGATAGCTGTGCTGCCTAGCACCTCCAGGTAGCATGTTGGAAACTGCTGATAATGATACATATCCAGTACTTGCCGAATATATCCCGTTGTCCACACATCCAGTATGAAGTCCCTCCAGGCACAAGGTGGGCACCATAACTGAAAAGTCTGACTACTACTACTGCAGGGACTCCCTGTAGGGGAAGAAATATGTGGAGAAGGATAGCTATCAATGCTGCCTGAAGTACTCTGACAAATTCTACACCAACTCCTAGGTGGAATGCCGCAAGCCCATTGGTGTGGACTCCAAGGAGGTGCATTACAAGAACCTCCACTGATAAAACACCTGCTTTTGCTGTGACAAGTGGCTGCATCCCTTTGCCAATGAGACCATTGTGTCGACAATACCCTGTGCAACAAGTGCTCCAGGTGGGAGAACTCCCCCCCTCCCCCAAGTACAAGGGCTGCTCAAGTCAATTGTGGCAGGAGCTCAGAACATGGAGTACAAGGAAAGAGTCTGGCACAAGAGTTGTTTCACCTGCAGCAACTGCAAGCAAAGCATCAGGACTGGAAGCTTTTTCCCTAAATGGGAGGGTTGCTACTATATGAGCTGCTATGAGGCCAAATTTGCCAAGTACCGCATGAAGTGCAAAAAGGGTTTGGCAAAGGCTCCAGTGTGGTGGCGTATGAAGGACAATCCTGGCGTGACTACTGCTTCCACTGCAAAAAAATGCTCTGCAAACCCGGCTAACAAGCACTTTGTTTTCCATCAGGAGCAAGTAGATTGCCCCAACTGTGCCAAAATGTTTTAAAGTGAGAGGGTCTCCTGTCCTGTAAAATGGAACTGAGTCTTGCTTTTGTGTCCTCACCCTTTGCCCTACACCATCCATAGGGAAAAAGTGCCCTTTTACCTCTTCAGAGTTGTTCCTTCTGTCTTCTCTCCCATTTTACAGTATTACTCAAATATGGGCACATAGTGATCATACTACGGTTTAGCTAAAAGCAACTCCACAGCAAAGTTAATTGTGCAATGGCCGCAGTTAAAAACACACACTTAGACTGACTCTTCTGCATGTTTATCATAAAGCAGAAAAGTGCTAACCATTTAGCTGTTTAGTAATGTAAGCAAGAAGTCAGAGATAAAGCTCCCACTAAGATGCCCTTCGTGACTCAGCTTAGACCCACTGTGTCATCACACAACAACAAGAGTTGCTCCAACTCACTACGGACCCTGTATTCTGTAAGCAAAAAGATATCTTACTGAAATATATTGTTTAACTTCCTCATCAAACTTTACTTCTGTTCTTTTGATTGACTAATAAGAATTTCTAGAAAATTAACATTTGAATTTCCCATGTGCCATCTTTTCTGAATGTTCCTACTTTCAAGTATGGAACATGCAGGTGATTTGGAAAGTGTAGACTGATCCGAGAAAACGAGCCTGTCTCGGAGGAACAACGTCACAGTGACTACTTCTGGAAGCTTAACACCACCACTAACCTAGCTGTCAGGTTTTTGCTTAATTGATATTTTAATTAATAGCAACACAGTTTATTGATTTGGAGAATTGCATGAAAACATTTTAGCCCCCCAAGTGTTGCTGCAGTTCTGAAATCACACTACAGAAGTAACCATAAAACTCTAGAAGGGTAGCTGAGCAGAAGCCAGGACTATTACTGATATGGAAGTGACATTTCCAAACAGGTTGAATCCCTTATAACACAGTAGTTGTCTGCTCTTTGTGTATAAGTTGAAGAGGTCTACCAATGTCCCTTCTCTCGTGATTCTTACAGCTGTTCCTTAAGAGCTTAACTGCATATCTGAAGGAGTAGGGAGGTTACCATCCTCATAGATTTTCATGTAGTGCTGCTTACCTGAGATGGAAAATCACCTAGTTACTGTAGTCTATCTACATTGTTATATTACATAGTAGAATGAGAGATATCAAACTGAACATGTAATGACAATATATATTAACATTCTCACAGCAGTGGTTAGAGAAGCCGATGCCTCATTTTACATTTTGTCACTAGCTATTATCATCTAACATTTTATTGTATCCTCGTAGAAATAAAGCAGTATTAAAAAAAGAACACAGGCTTTGATGTCAGACAAACCCAGGTTCAAGTATCAGCTACATTACTACATAGCTGGGTGACCTTGGCAAAGTTATCTAACCTAAATTTGTCTCCTCATATGTAAAATAGGAATGATACCTATATAAGGTTGTAATGCAAATTAAGTGACAGTTATAATTTTTATATAATATAAATTGCCAAAATCCTACAAAGCCCGTTTTTTCCAAGTCCTAGACTAAATCTCTGGAGGATGAGGCAGAGTCTTGCATATGTTTAAAGTTTTACAAGTGATTCTGACTAGCATTCTCATTCAGGTTATCACTGTCTTAGTGCCTTACTAACACATACCTCAGTCCAAGGTGAGTAACCCATAAGACAAGATCCTTTGGTTAATTCCAAGGTTCTAAAACAGACCTTTACCTGAAATTTCTTTTAGAGAAAAAAAACATACTGCAGAGTTCTAATTTAAAATCCTTTCCAAAGCCAGGGAACACATGACTCTATTAAAATTAGGTACACCTTAGCCTCTTTGTATTTATTACTAAATAGTTTTATATGTGTAGATAACTAGTGTACCCAAGACTGTACACAATATGTAAGCTGTCTTATTTGTTATCTTCCTTAAAAATAAGTTAACAGTTTAAATCAATTGATGTATCGCTTAAAGCCTCCCAATAAATTTTTATTCAACATTAATTTTAAAATGCGCAGTCTTAAAAAAATTAAAAAAAAAATGTGCAGTCTTACTAAAGACTGAACATGCTTAAGCAAATTCAATACTGCAGAAGCAAACCTAAAACCCTATTAAGTAACCCAATAGACCATTTTAGACAAATGTATAAAACAATAGCATATAGCATATAAACAATCATGAACATTTTACACACAAAAAAATCAGTATGAATAATGAAAATCCCTGGAAAAAATTAATGAGTCTAGAAATATTATAGAACTTCTTCAAAGTAAGCACACAAAAAAAAGCAGCTTAGAATGACTATATCAGAACTTATAAGTCAAAGTAGATCAACTGAAACCAAGCAAGCAAAAGGAATCTCCCTTTAAAGATCTTTCTGTTACTGTCAATTAGAGTGAAGAGAAAGCAAAGACTAGGATAGACAATATAGACCTCCCTAATGTATATATACCTATATTTCACTAATTTAGACAAAAGACATTTGTCACTACTTACATTACTGAAGCTTATGAATGACCAACACAACTGCTAAACAAACACTATTTTTGTAGAAAAGTACAAAGGTCATAAACACTATTTGGACTGATGAAGTACTATTTGATGATCCCAAGTCTCAATGAATCTGAAAGTGCAATCTTTAAAAATAAATGCCTTACTAAAACAACAACAAAAACGCCTTACAATCTTCACTCACACAGAATATTAAGTTCACAACATGGTATGGCAGAAAGCTGTATATCAACAGAACTCTATGAAATCCCAAGTATTTTAAAGCAGACTGTACACGCACAAGTTACAAGAAACAATTTTGACTTAAGCTTTATGAAAGTTATTTTTAAAAGCCTGACAATATGGCAAAGCACAATTCTGAAATACTGAATTGACTAATAGGTGTTAATTTATAATTAATTTTCTCAAAGTTCGATGAAGTGTCAAAATATATGCCTATTCTTATTTTTTAAAAGTTTAACTTCACCAACTTTGTAGAGTCAAATAAAAATTTACTAGTTCAAAATCAAACTGCAGAGATATATATTTCTAAGTTAATCCAAAATTCCTTCTTTAAACACATTTTTCTAACTAACTATTCACCCTAGGCATAAATGACCTGTCAGCAAACAATACTGCTGACATTCTAAATATATCTATCAATTTGAAGAACAGGTGCAACACTACTCAGATGAATGCTTTTTTTCTTCTAAGCCTAAATTTGACCTGGAAAGGATTTTAAAATAAAGACAAATACCCCAAAATGCTGAACAATCATTTCAAAAAGATGAAGCCATACTGAAATCCAAGACATGAGCCCTTAAACTACTCACATCTTCCATAAGTTAGGTAAAGCAGCCCATCCAAGTTTCACCTTAACAGGACAAGTCAAAGTTTAACTATGAAGGGTCCTGAGGATATTTAACTTTGCTTCATCTCTGTTAGTGAGACAAGAACATTTTACATTTAGCTAATATTAAATCTTTTCGCAAATTAATATTAAATCGTTTCACAAAGACAACACTATGATAGTCTGATTTAGCTTTTTATGGGAGAAGGGAATGGAGGCGGGGGAGGCCCGGTTGAAGGGCCCCTAAAAAAACCCATTACAGGTCGTTACATTGCACTTCGCTTTATTGCACTTCACAGATGTGCGTTTTTTACAAATTGAAGGCAAGACCGTCCCCAGCAAAAATACTGCCACTCGTTTCATTACAGTGGTCTGGGACCGAGCCCGCAATATCCCCGAGGTAAGCCTTTATGAGAAAGCCTTGATGAGTCAGTCCCTAAAGAAAGAAAGAACTGAAGGGGAATCTAAGTGCATAAGGTATCATCCCAAGTAAGAAAGTACTTAAAGTTGGAGGTAGGAAATGAAAACTTCACAAGTCAGCGGCAAGCCATTGTGCATGGTAGCAACCCTGGAAAGAAGAGTGGTTGTCAAGGGGCAAGTGCGTACGCGTACCAACTCCTAGAGAGGGGGTCAGACGTGCCAAATCGGAAAGGGGGATGATCCGAAAAAGGGTGGTAAAAACCCCATCTCAGTCCCTCTCCTCGGGTTCCCCATCTCAAGAGGCACAAACAAGAGCCTGCTCAGTGCTCAGCAGCCCCACGCAGGACTCTCCCACAGAGCGGAATCCAGCGCCAAGCCCGGGAGGCCCCGGCAGGCCGCCTCCAGAGGAGCCCCCGCAGACGCCATACTAAAAGCCAAAATGGCTGCCCCAAGGCAACCCGCACCGCGCCGCTAGTGAGGACTAGGACCACGCTTCTACGGGAAAGGGGGAGGAGGACTCTAGGAAGAGCAGTGGCCAGGACCAACGCCTCCGAAGCCGCACAGGTAGGTTCCTCCGGTCTTCCCCGGGCCGCTGGCTCCCCTTGAGGGAAGTCCTGTTCCCGCTCCCCACCAGGAACCCCGCCGCAGCAGCCGTCCCGCACATCGACCCAGCGAGGTACCTGCAGTTCGGCTCGCTCCACTTCCCAATGCGCCCGCTCCATCTCGAACCGAGCCCACTCGTGCTGGATGTAGTGCAGAATCCCCGGGATAGTGTACTGCTGTGGCCGGGACAGCTCGGGGCCTGCCGTGGGACCCGCTCCCTCGGCGGCAGAAGGACCCCCGCTCCCCGCTGCTCCATTCCCCCCTGACGATGGGCTCATGTTCCCCCCAGGTCCCTGCTGCTGCCGTGGAGGGGCCGCCATCCCCGGGCCGCCACCACCGCCTCCGGCGAGCTCGTCCATTGTGTGTGAGGCCCCAGCCCGGGAGCAGGGCGAGACGCCGACAGCTGAGGGAAGGACCGGGGAAGGTGGCCCCGCGCTGGCGGCGGGGCGGAGGCCGGCTGGGAGTGGGGCGGGGAGGGATGGTTGCTGTAAGCCTGCCGTGGGTCAGAGCAGGGAACTGCCGGCCGCCGCCATTACAGTCCTTCCTCCATCTGCCCGTCTCACTCACTTTAGGAAAAGAGGGGGGCCCGGCGGGAGGGGGTTGGGGGACAGGGTTGGGAAGGGGTTGGGCGTAGGGCCGTTGCTCCCGCGCAGCATGCCGGGTAGAGAACGCCGCCGCACGTCGAGTAACCAAATAGAGGCCGGCCTCACCTTGCGCAGGCGCACTGAGGACCCAGTCTGCTTGCGGTTTGAGGAAGAGTCCTGGCCCCGCCCCCAAGCTCACTCTGGAAGTCCCGCCGCGGAGACTGGGCAGGGGGTGGTTACAGATTGCGATTTTCGGTAACCCTAAATCAGTCTTCCTAGTTCAGTCAGTCCTCAGGCGTCGTTCCCCACCCAGTGGTCTTAGCGACTGGGCTGCCTTTGGAGTTCAGTTTTAACCTTGGCGGTCGCTCTGACTGACCGCAGCCGGTCCCGGATTCCTGACGTTTCTTTTGCATTCCTTGCGTGTTTCAGGCAGTCCCAGAGGGTCGGGCCTCTTTCTTTGCCTGTCGCTCGCTCTTTCTCGGGTTCTTAGCACCAGTCAGTTCCCGGGGCTTTAGGGACATTGTCTTTGGCCTGATAGCCCAGATCCTTCCAGACGTGGTGAATGATTCCCCGTTAGCGTTTGGAGCCCCCGGCTTTGGCCCCAATTCTGTGCTCCCGGTCGCCCATCGCAACTTGTTCCACTTTGCTTCCCCTCTTTCCTATGCTGGGACGCGTTGGGGTTTGGGGCGGTGAGCAGGAGCGATTGTGTTGTTTCCTTGAGAGAAGAGAGGTAATGAAAAAGTTTAGCTCTTGTGCAAACTCCATTACTAACTTTGCATGATGTTGCCGAAGTGAAGGGAACCAGCTGTGCTAAATGAAGTTACTGTGGTGTAGTGGTTCTTAACCTGGATTCTATCTAACCCTAGGGGTTCGATGAGTGGGTCTCAGGGGTTCGGAGAAGCCTCTGCCGCGGAGGCCAGAATAAAGTAATACCGTAATTTGTTGGGAGTTCATGCACTTTGTTGGTTTTGTTCTTTGAGCAAGGTGATGTTCATGCATGGCTCATTTTGTGCACCAGTAAAAAAAACATATACCTATGTCTTGAATTTGGAAAAAAACCCATATTTTATCACTAAAGAAGGGTTCAGTGAATGCGCTTATGAAACTGGTGGGTTCGGTACCTCAAAAAAGGTTAAGAACCACTGTTAAAAATGTATTAAGCTCAGAGTTCCTGAGGTGGTCCATTCTCTCCTAGTACAGTGTTAAAAAAAAGTTTAGATCTTTAGTTGGTGGGTAGAAGGAGGAAGATAACTTTGAAGGAGACTGGTTATTGAATGTTTAGAAGCATGGCTTACATGTATTTTATTCAGATCAAAATCTTTTTATGGAAATAAATAAATGAATCGTGAATACAACTTAGAATTCTAGATAAATGACTAAAGGTGTTTTCTTGGGTGATCAAATGTTGTTTTAGTGAATATAATATTCACATAAAAAACAAAGTTAATCCGTTAAGTATCATAGTGTGTTTTCTATGTGATTAGGGTGCCAGGAAACATCCTTAATGAAATAATAAGTTTCTAAACATTACTATAGCTAATAACCATTTGGGTGAAAAATAGACAAGCCCTGGCCTGATAGCTCAGTTGGCTGGAGCACTGTCCAGAAGCACAGGGGTTGCTGGTTCCATCACTGATCAGGGCACACACAGGAACAGATGTATGTTTCTGTCTGTCTGTCTGTCTCTCTCTCTCTCTCTCTCACTCTCCTTCCCTCTCTCTCTAAAATCAACAAAATAAACATTAAAAATAGGATAGAAATAATATTTAACAACATATTAAGGAAAAGAGGTTTAGTAATTACAGCTTTACAGGAAAATTGCTTATACAATTGATTGTACTAAAAAAATTTTTTTCTTCACTACTACAAATAAAAATTTCACTATGGAATATATGCAACCACTCACAGGGTGTGATTTTCTTTTTTTATTTTCTTTTTTATTTTTATAAGAGTTTGAGCCAAGCTGACAACATATGCTTGGGAGTAAGATCTCAAAGGCTCATCATACTCAGGGTGTAATTTCAAAGAGATAAAGTAATACATCTTATTCTATCATATCTGCTCTACTGTTAAATATAGTTTAATGGAAAGCAGATTGGACTTGTTACCCATGCTTCCCTGTGTTATTTATATATGAAATGAGGTCTTAGGTTACAGTACTATTATTTTTTAAAATTTATTGACTTTGGAGCACAGTAGTTGCTTCTTATATGTACCTTGAACTAGGCAAGTCCAGGGTTTCGAACCTGCCACCTCAACCTCAGCATTCCAGGTCAAAGCTTTATCCACTGCAATTCCACAGATCAGGATTTTCCTTTTTTTTTTTTTTTTTACAGGGACAGAGAGAGAGTCAGAGAGAGGGATATATAGGGACAGACAGGAACGGAGAGAGGTGAGAAGCATCAATCATTAGTTTTTCGTTGCCGTTGCAACACCTTAGTTGTTCATTGATTGCTTTCTCACATGTGCCTTGACTGCGGGCCTTCAGCAGATCAAGCAACCCCTTGCTGGAGCCAGCAACCTTGGGTCCAAGCTGATGAGCTTTTGCTCAAGCCAGATGGGCCTGCGCTCAAGCTGGCGAGCTCGGGGACTCGAACTTGGATCTTCCGCATCCCAGTCCGACGCTCTATCCACTGCGCCACCGCCTGGTCAGACTTCTTTTTTTTAACAAAAACAATCTCCCAGCATTTATTGTCATCTGGTAATAGCATGAGGATAATCAAAGCAACAGGAATAAATGTTTAAAAACAATTCCAACAAAGAACACCTAAAAGACAAACTATTGCTATCCAACAATTTCTCGCTTCATTAGTCATTGCTAGTTGGAGAGACTTTGGAGTAGAGTATTATCTCCTTTTAGCATGATCCGACCTGTTTTCTTTTTTTCTTTTACAGAGAGAGAGAGAGAGAGAGAGTCAGAGAGAGGGATAGATAGAGACAGACAGGAATGGAGAGAGATGAGAAGTATCAATCATCAGTTTTTCGTTGTGACACTTTAGTTGTTCATTGATTGCTTTCTCATATGTGCCTTGACCGCGGGTCTTCAGCAGACCAAGCAACCCCTTGCTGGAGCCAGCGACCTTGGGTCCAAGCTGGTGAGCTTTTGCTCAAGCCAGATGGGTCCACACTCAAGCTGGCGACCTCGGGGTCTTGAACCTTGCTCTTCCGCATCCCAGTCCGGCGCTGTATCCACTGCGCCACCGCCTGGTCAGGCTAGCTGTTTTCTTGACTTTGTTTACAGTGAATCTTTTCTGCACTGTTTAATACGAGGTCCATGTACTTATCAAAACCAATGGTACAGCTCTCTGTTCACATATTCACTTGCTCATAAATCCTTACCTGAATCCGAGATCTATTTTGCAAGTATCTGAAGATGAGGTTGAAGGGCTGCACCATCCCCTTCTGCACTTTCTGGCCCTGGCCATGGTAAGACATGGCGGAGCTGACAAACACTAAGCCACGTGCTACTTCAAAAGTACCATTTCTCCTTTTAACAACGACTAACATTCTACCAGTTTATAAGGCCCCCTGTTCCTTTATGAAGGGCCTAAAAGTACACAAAAGTTCAGAAATCCCATGCTGCTTCAAGACCTATATACAACAAGAAACATTTGTAAGAAAGTGTGATTGGCTTCCATGATGTTGGCATCAAAAGAAGCAGAACTTATACACTTATATTTCCTACTAGTACCTCAAAATCAAGTAAGGACTATGTTTATAATTGTTTTCTTACTCCCTTTCACTTTCAGAAAACCAAATTAAACCTCCTTTTATCTATCTTATGGAGTGACACTATATCCGAACCTGAGTTCTGGCAGTCATTCTAGTACCTTTCTTTCACTCAGCCGCACATCCCATCTCTTTCACAGTAGCATCTTTCATATCTATTCCAGTATCTTTATTCATATCTTAGTTTAAGCCTTCTCACCTCTATTCTTTCCCCTACCTCCCACTACCACTGATGCCTGAGTGACCTTCAAAAGGCAGATCTGATTCTGCCATTCTCTATTTAAAATCTTTCAGTGATCGCCAGGTTTAAAAAACCCAAATTTTAGCATAGCACATAAAGGTCCTTCAAATTCTAGAGGCTCCATGGCCTAGATAATCCACCATCACACCATCATGGCACACCATTCTCTCCAGCTACAATGCACTGCTTTTGGTTCCTCAAATGTGTAATGATGTTTCATTCCACAGGAATTTAACATACTCTGTGCCCCGGTGCCTTTCTTTACCTTCTCCCTTCAAAACTCAGCTCAACTATTCCTCCAAGAAGCTTTCCAAATCTCTAAATTATTTAGAGACCCCATCCTCTGCCAGTCCTTGAGGATCCACTATGAACCAAGGAGACATAATCTCTGCTCTCACAGACTTTCCAGTCTGGTTTTAAGCAAATTACTTAGCACCAACCACCCTGCCCTCCTGAATATCTGTCCATATCTGTCTTAAAACTGTCTCTTTTAGGCCCTGGCCAGGTATCTTGGTTGAAGCGTCACCCCGATGTGCGAAGGTTGCAGATTCAATCCCCAATCAGAGCACATTCAAGAGGCAAACAAAGATTGTGTGAATAAGTAAAGCAACAAATAGATGTTTCTCTCTCTTTCTCCCTTCCTTGCGCCCTAAAATCAATAAATTAAAACTGTCTCTGCCTGAGTTTTGCAGGAAAATTGCTTATACAATTGATTGTATTAAAAATATTGAGGTGGCACAATGGATAGAGCGTTGACCTGGGCCACTAAAGCCCCAGGTTTGAAACCCTGAGGTCACTGACTTGACTACAGGCTCAAGAGTTTGTGCTCAGGGTCGCTGGCTTGAGCGTGGGATCATATACATGACCCCATGGCCACTGGCTTGAGCCCAAAGGTTGCTGGCTTAGAGCCCAAGGTCATTGACTTGAGCAAGGGGTCACTGACTCAGCTGGAGCGGCTGGTCAAGGCACGTCTGAGAAAGCAATCAATGAACAACTAAAGTGCCACAACTACGAGCTGATGCTTCTCTCTCCCTTCCTCTCTCTTTCTCTCTCTCTCTCTCTCTCTCTTGCACTAAAAACAAAAACAAAAAAACCCATCTCTTAAAATTTCAACTGTACTCCCTATTTGAAGAATTTATTTTGTCCACATCTACATTCACTTATGTTTTTATTAATGTCAATGCAAGCCTTGGCCATGTTTTTCCCAGATCATAGTCATTTATCTGCAGAGGGGCAGGACCCATGCCCCTCCTGTTCCTCCAGTGCCTGGGAGAGTAAGATCCCCAATAAATGTTTAAGGGACTTAAATTTAGACTAAATTAATATAAATATTTTTTCTTCCCCTCAATCATTTTTTATTCATTTTTGCTACCATTGTACCAGATATCACTTACAATTCAATGACCACAACTGCCTCGAGTATTAAAAGTAAAGGACACCAAAATTTTCTTCTCTGTTGAGAAAATGTTTTTTACACTATTGACTTCGTGCTTTGTGTTCATGACTCCTAAGGACACGCTGTAGTGAGCTCCTAGAATCTTGTCTTCTGTAGGTAATGAGCTTTCCCAGGCATATTATCACCTGCAACTCACCTAACTGGAACTCCTCCCTATGCTGTGGCTGAGTCATTTCCTCTCTCTCTCTCTCTCTCTTTTTTTTTTTTTTACAGGGACAGAGAGAGAGAAAGAGAGAGTCAGAGAGAGGGATAGATAGGGACAGACAGACAGGAACGGAGAGAGGTGAAAAGCATCAATCATTAGGTTTTCATTGCCGTTGCGACACCATAGTTGTTCATTGATTGCTTTCTAATATGTGCCTTGACCGAGGGCCTTCTGCCGACCGAGCCCCCCTTCCTGGAGCCAGCGACCTTAGGTCCAAGTAGGTGAGCTTTTGCTCAAGCCAGATGGGCCCTTGCTCAAGCTGGCGACCTTGGCTTCTTGAAACTGGGTCTTCCGCATCCCAGTCCGATGCTCTATCCACTGCGCCACCGCCTGGTCAGGCTCATTTCCTCTCTTTAATGTCATCCTTGAAACTTTCTATTTGTTCTGTCCTTAACTTCAGTGTGCTTATCCCTCCTATACTCCCATTTATTCTCTCAGTTTCAATATACTACTGATGAGCTTCACAAATGCCTATTTATATCTTTAATCAGTTTAGAATTTTAAGGTGTTTTTTTCCACTAGCTAATCTTTAAGACACTTGTGTGCATATTCTGTCTGATAAGAAAAGAACTTGTTATATATCATATACATATGTTAGCAAAAGTATATTAAAGTAGTTCAGGCTTTTAAGTAAGTTCAGAGTGGTTAACACTCCGATGCCTTCTTCCCAATTGTTATAAAACCTGATGTACAAAGAGTTTTGACCTGCATTTGAGAACTATAGGATGCTCTTTAATTACTTACCAGAACATCTATGTACCTGACATCCTTCCAACAAAGAGCTCAAACTGGTTTGCAAAAACTTAATCTAGTCATCTTTTTGCATCATCTGAAAAAGTGATGACAAGAATTCTTACCCCCATGGGGAAGAGAGAAGCTGAGATCAGAGCTCTGGGTCACTTCCACAGTCCCTTAGAATAAGGAGTGGCTCCCACTCTTACATCAGTAAGTGTTTATGTGTATTAGGAAACAAAAAATACTCTCCCTTCACTATTCTGCCTCCTGCTGTCCTGTCCATGGGCTCAATATTGCTGTCTCTGGTTCCCAAATTATAATTACTTTTTCTTGTTTGATTTGTCATTTTAAATTTATTTTTAATTGTTGACATACAATATTATATATTAGTTTCAGGTGTACAGCACAGTGATTAGACATTTATACAACTTATATAGTGATCACCACATCATTTGTACTTTTGAACTCCCTTTTAGGTAGTTTGAGATGATTCAGTCACTTGGGGAAATTACGTAGTGTTTATTTTTACATTTATAAATACAGTATAGGGAACAAATGAAATCAGAGCCCAGAGGAAAATCTTTGAGAAGAGCTGGCATGTGTTCAAAAACCAAAGAAGCAAACTGTATAATGCAGATGGAACAGAAAAGGAGGAGTCAGCTTTGACCGGCACCATGGTTTGACCTGCCAAATGAGATCAAATATCCACTTCTCATACCGTAGTTGCCTGTGGCTAAGAAAATTGCAGAAGTACATTACAAGGCACTTGAACTGTTCAAATAATATATTGTGTGGTAGAGAAAAGGGAAAAGATCTCCGCAGATTTTAGACAAATAGGCACCAAAACCTTTAGGAAACTCAGCATGCTATATAAAGTTCTAGTCCAAGTTCATTCCTGAATTGTCTCCTGGGTACTGTGAGTCATAAAGCAGAGGTTGCGATAATACTGTATAAAAGCTAACTCACAGACATGTCAAAATTGAAGGAAATATAACAAAGAACTGCCTGGGGCTGAGTCCTGGACATTGGCTAAAAGTGAACAACTAGGTCTAGAAACATGAGAACCAAATGACTGGAAAATGTGACTGAATGGGAAATTGCCAAAACTTTCCTAGATAATAATTTAACAATCTTAGAAATGTGGTTTGTCTCCTGTTGGAGCAGTAAGGGCTACTGTTCAAAAGAATGATACCAGATACAGACACTTTTCTTGGGAAACCTGTATTTCAGTCAGTTTTCTCTTTGGAAATGTTTTAAATATGGCAGGAATTCACAAAACATTATTTTTATGACAACATCTTTTTAAACAATGGTAAATTTTAATTTTGTCTTCCTATTAATAGACTAATCTAAAGTACATGACAATTACCTTCCCCCAAAAAAAGATTGAAGGATTTTATTATTTTTCTGTATTTTTCTGAAGTGAGAAGCAAGGAGGCAGAGAGACAACCTCTGGCGTGCGCCCGACTGGGATCCACCTGGCATAGCCACTAGGGGGCGATGCTCTGCTCATCTGGGGTGTTGCTCTTCTGCAACCAGAGCCATTACAGTGCCTGAGGCGGAGGCCATGGAGCCATCCTCAGTGCCTGGGCCAACGTTGCTCCATTGGAGCCTTGGCTTCGGGAGAGAAAGAGAGAGAGAGAGAAAGGGGGAGAGGGAAGGTGGAGAAGCAGATAGTCACTTCCCTTGTGTTCCCTGGCCGGGAATCAAATCCCGCACTTCCACACACAGGGTTGATGCTCTACCACTGAGAAAACTGGCCAGGGAGATTGAAGAATTTTTAAGAGTATTTAAAAATAACTCCATTGCCTTTTGCTCCTTGTTTTATAGATTTTAATATAGTGATTCTGTATTTTAAATTGTGCATAGACTTTTAAAACTTTTAGCTTGAAATTTTTCAGACGTGCAAAAATAAAAATGTCTATATAAATAGCAATATCAAGATTTTGCCATTTTTATTTCATCTGTCCCACTTGTTTTCTGTGAGGATTTTTTTGACTGATACAAAAGAATGTTTAACAAAAAGTTTGATATGAAATTGTATGTGGCCCATTTTTATTTATTTTATTTATTTTTTATTTAGACAAATTTAACAGGGTGACATTGGTCGACCAGAGTACATAGATTTAGAGAAAACATCTTCGCATCATTAGGACAGTCGATTATGCTATATACCCATCACCCAAAGTCAAATCATCCTCTGTCACCCTATATTTTGTTTCTTTTTAAACCCCTCCCACTCTCCCCTCTCCCTCTCCTCCCCCCATTCCGGTAACCACTGCACTCTTATCTATGTCTATGAGTCTCAATTTTGTGTCCCACCTATGTGTTCTTAGCTTTTTCTGATTTACTTATTTAACTCAGTATAATGTTCCCAAGGTCCATCCATGTCGTAAATGATACTATGTCATTATTTCTTATGACTGAGTAGTATTCCATGGTATATATGTACCACATCTTCTTTATTCAATTCTCCATTGAAGGGCATTTCGGTTGTTTCCGTGTCTTGGCCACCGTGGACAGTGCTGCAATGAACATAAGGGTGCATGTGTCTTTACATAGCAATGTTTTTGAGTTTTCGGGGTATATACCCAGCAGATGGATTGCTGGGTCATATGATAGTTCTATTGTTAATTTTTTGAGGAACCACCATTCTTTCTTCCATAGTGGTTGTACTACTTTACATTCCCACCAACAGTGAATGAGGGTTCCTTTTTCTCCGCTGCCTCTCCAGCACTTGTTATTACCTGTTTTGTTGATAATAGCCAATCTAACAGGCGTGAGGTGGTATCTCATTGTAGTTTTGATTTGAATTTCTCTAATAGCTAGTGAAGATGAGCATCCTTTCATATATCTGTTGGTGGCCCATTTTTACATCATAGCAAAACAGGCCCTTTGGAGAGGAGGCATATGGAAGCAGTTGGTTTCTCTGGTGAACACAGCCTTTGTTTATGCTCATTCCAAGGCTTCTCACATGATGATGCTATCTCTTCATATCACCACCATTCCAGTATTTTCTGTTGCCCACTGTTTGCCATCATCACACATTCATCTATCACAAGATTCAAAAAGGGATCAAATTCTCACAGTATTTCTTGGACATGTCTGGCACCATTTAGTTTCAATGATAACTCCTTGTCCATAAATTTTCAACTCTGGAGGGGAAGCTATGGTCCTAGCATCTACTTGATAAGTTCAAAGACAACTTGAAACAGAATTCATGGTCTCCCTCACACTCCCACGGCAGGCCCCAGGAAAGTTTTAAAGTAAATCTCAGACATTGTATTATTATATTGGTATATGCTTTTCTGAGTATCTTTAACAGAATAGGACCTTTTTTTCTTTTTAAATAAGTACCACAATACCACTATCACACCAGGAGATTTCTAAATATTTGATACCCATTGCTTCTTTAAAACTAAAATACTGGGTATCATTTTAATCCAAAAATTTAATGAAGATTTTTAGTCATTAAGCACAAATATTTATTTGTGTGGCTAATTTTAACTGAACAATTTAGAATAAAATTACCCACATAGGGCTGTTTCTTCTCAGTTTATACCCAATGCCAACGTTGTGTCAAAGTAAAAATTTAGTTCCCTATTTTAAATTTCAAAATAAATTATTTGATACTAAAACTATATAAAAAATAATAATTAAATAAGTTATTTCTATTGATGAGAGAGAGAGAGAGAGAGAGAGAGAGAGAGAAAGAGAGAGAGAAGCATCAACTCAATTGTTCCACTTAGTTGTGCATTCATTGGCTGCTTTTTTTTTTTTTTCTGAAGAGAGAAGCAGGGAGGCAGAGAGACTCCCACATGCGCACGACCCACCTGGCATGGCCACTAGGGGGCGATGCTCTGCTCATCTGGGGCATTGCTTCATTGCAACCAGAGCCATTTTAGTGCCTGAGCCAGATGCCATGGAGCCATCCTCAGCACCCGAGCCAACTTTGGTCCAATGGAGCCTTTGTTGTGGAAGGGGAAGTGAGAGAGAAAGAGAAGGGAGAGGGGGAAGAGTGGAGAATCAGGTGGGTGCTTCTTCTGTGTGCTTTGGCTGGAATCGAACCCTGGACTTCAACATGCTGGGCTGACACTCTACTACTGATCCAACCAGCCAGGGCTCATTGGCTGCTTCTTATATGTGCCCTGAGCAAGGATGACACATGCAACCTCGCAGTGCTCCAGGAGAACACTCTATCCACTGCGTCACCCAGCTAGGGACAAAGGAAGATAGTTTTTGGAGAAAAATTTTATTTTGATTTTGAAAAATAAATGGTATCTCCATTGTTGAGAAGGTTGAGTCCAGTTGCTTGCCCACAAGCAGATTTTCTCTTGTCAGAAGAGTAGAAAGTGAGATATCAACAAGAACAGCCTCATGTATACCCAGCCATTAATGGTTTATATCTTTAAACTGTGCACCTCCCGCCACCACCAGATCTGATAGTTAATAGTTCTCTGGCAAATGATGGGTGGACAGTCTATTCTCAATCCCTTCATCCCCCACTCTACATACACACAGATGACTAATGAATAAAAATAAAACAAGTACTTTCAAGTAGAAAATGTAATGGTCTATTTATAGTATATAAATTCTTCATCCTCAGTTTTTGAAATATTATTTTTCTCCCTCCTTAATAATGCTGCTCAGGCACTAAAATGGCTCTGGTTGCAATGAAGCAATGCCCCAGATGAGCAGAGCATCGCCCCCTAGTGGCCATGCCAGGTGGGTCGTGCGCATATGGGAGTCTCTCTGCCTCCCTGCTTCTCACTTCAGAAAAAAATAAAAAAGCAGCCAATGAATGCACAACTAAGTGGAACAATTGAGTTGATGCTTCTCTCTCTCTTTCTCTCTCTCTCTCTCTCTCTCTCTCTCTCATCAATAGAAACAACTTATTTAATTATTATTTTTTATATAGTTTTAGTATCAAATAATTTATTTTGAAATTTAAAATAGGGAACTAAATTTTTACTTTGACACAACGTTGGCATTGGGTATAAACTGAGAAGAAACAGCCCTATGTGGGTAATTTTATTCTAAATTGTTCAGTTAAAATTAGCCACACAAATAAATATTTGTGCTTAATGACTAAAAATCTTCATTAAATTTTTGGATTAAAATGATACCCAGTATTTTAGTTTTAAAGAAGCAATGGGTATCAAATATTTAGAAATCTCCTGGCTAGAATCCTCCAGGATTTGATGTTGTGATGTTATGTGTCAATAAGGAGGACTCCAGCAGAGAACCAGGATTACTGTACTATATAATACTTCCCGTTTCTATAAAAAGGTGGATCAAGTGTCCCCCTCAAATTAGAAACATACATCAAACCAGATGTTCTGGATTCATTTTTTATAGATAACTTTTTATTGATTGATTGATTTTAGAGAGAGAGAGGAAGAGAGGGAGAGAGAGAGAGGGATACAGAAAAACATCCAATTTGTTGTTTCACCTATTAATGCATTTCATCAGTTGATTCATGTGTGGGCCCTGACCAGGATTAAACCTGTAACTTTGGCCTATGGGGATGTTGCTCTAAGAATCCAGGGCCTGGATTCTGATGAGTTTAACTTCCATATATCTTTTTTCTTTCTTTTTTTTTTTTTAGTGAGAGAGAGATGGACAGACAGGAGAGAGATGAGAAGCATCAATTCTTCATTTCAGCTCCTTAGTTGTTCATTGATTGCTTTCTCATATGTGCCTTGACCAGGGACTCCAATCTAGCCAGCGACTCCTTGCTTAAGCCAGTGACCAATGGGCTCAAGCCAAAGACCATGGGGTCATGTCTGTGATCCCACACTCAAACCAGTCACCCCCTGCTCAAGCCGGATGAGCCCATGCTCAAGCTGGAGACCTCAGGGTTTTGAACCTGTGTCCTCAGCATCACAGGTCAACAAACTATCCACCACGCCACTGCCTTCCATATTTCTAACTTACATATTTCTTAACTTAGATTTTGTTAATTCTTGTTGGACATCTGATTTGCCATAAATACTGTGAAATACAAAGATAGGTTTTTCTTATACTTTTTTCTTCTTCTTTCCTACTAGTGACTGATCTCCCCCCAAAATCATGCAAGAAAATAACACTATGAAAGAAGAGCTATGTATTAAAGGTATTATTTAAGATCTGCCTAATTAAAGTGTGTCCTGAGTTAAAAATCAAGCACTATTAAAAGCTACATTAATGTTTGTTTGCTTTTTTTGTAACACAGAGACAGACAGACAGACAGGAAGAGAGAGAGAGATGAGAAATATCAGTTCTTCGTTGTGGCTCCTTATTTGTTCATTGATTGCTTTCTCATATGTGCCTTCATAGGGGGCGAGGGGCACTACAGCAGAGCAAGTGACCCCTTGCTCAAGCCAGCAACCTTGGGCTCAAGCCAGTGACCACGGGGTCATGTCTATGATTCCACGCTCAAGCCAGAGACCCCACGCTCAAGCTGGTGAGCCCACACTCAAGCCCATGACCTTGGGGTTTTGAACCTGGGTTCTCTGTGTCCTAGTTTGACTCTCTATCACTGCACCACCACCTGGTCAGGCACATACATACATTAATGTTTTTGAAGCCCGAAAATATCACTTAGAAAATTATGGCTCCATGACAAATTCTCTTTTCAGATCATCATTCTGAAAGAAGCAATGAAACATAAAAATTACAGTATTAAACCTCAGTTTGGGGATCAGTTCATTTACCCAACAGACATGAGGGGGTTCTGGGAGATCACAAACTCTCTGCTGCCTTGCCTCTGCACACTCTCAGCATTTTAGAGTTTAAATTGCCAGCTATTTAACCTTAAGTTATTTATTATAGCCTTGCTATTAAAGACCTTTTATTTGACCACTACTAAAGTAATTGTGACATTTTTGCTATTCAAAGATTGTGAGATATAAATGAGTATAAATTTAAGTATGAATATCCTGTGGGCAGCAGTTAGGCAGGCTCTTGATCTCCCATTTACAATTTCAACAGGAGCTGTAATATGTCACTCCACTTTATTGTGAAATTGAGAAAAGCAAAATGGCTTCTAGCAAAAGGGCAGCCAAGCAGGCCACCTGAAAGGCTCAGCATTTACCCTGACAGCTGATCTGAAAGAGAATGCCACGAAATTCAGATATGTGTCTGCAAACTTACCTTGGACATTTGCGGGGTATGTTATATTTATTGGAACTAGAAAGGAAGATTAGCTGAGCTCACTAAGAGAGCAAATCAGGCACAAGAATTATGGACCTTTAGGTCTAATCACAAATGTTAACACGCTGTGGCAAATATGGTGGTACGAGCTCAATTATTTTTCTGCAGTGAGTAAAGTGTGTGTGTGTTACAATTCTGGGGTACCTAGAAATCATTTAGAGTTAGAAAGGTTGTTAGCCATCCTGGAATGCCACTTGTATTTTTAGAATCTTCATACTCTACTATTTTCATGCAATGAATTGTTCGGTATTTCCCAATTAGTTGTTCAGTGGCATTAGAAAAAGAGAACATTGACTTGATTATTCCCAAAGCTGCCTGACGATGATGTTTATTAAGCTTGAATGAACATTTAATGACACACTGAATGCACTGAGTGGGGCAGAGGTGATGTGGTAAATTCAACACAGCAGTATGTTATGAGTCAGCCAAAGAATTCAGGACTTCACTCCACGTCTCAGATGGTCGGTTTTCCCATCCACAAAAGGAGGGGTGTGCACATCAGGGCTGACAGAAGGTGCCTCTGTGGCCACACCCTGCTTTCTAACCTTACTAATCACTCATGGCATTCTTTTCTCCCAAACCAGAAAACGGCTCCAGAATCCTTCCCAGCACAGTGCCCAACGCAGCAGGCACTGTTAGTCACAGTTGGCACCCAACTTGAAATGTTTGTCATCTTTGGATATGACAATCTCTAAAGACTCTTCCAGTTCTAATGCCCAGGAATATACACCATTAGAAATTTGAAACGGTGCTCATGTCAATATGTACTTCAGTCTTCCCAGACTCTTTCTCTAGCATTGAGTTTGCATCATAGAGGACCTGGGGCACTGATGTGTGCATATCCTACCGTGGATCGCCAGACTTCCTCGTCTTGGCCTTTAGGTGTCCTTGTCTCTTTGTGTAAGAATGCTTTCCCCAGTGAAATTTCCTTTTTCTTCGATGCACATTCACACGAGCTCTTGGGTGTAGAGTCTAACTTCCTGGCTATCAAAACATCTTCCCCAACCTCATGTGTTATTGGATGCAGAGCTCATAAAGAGAGGAAGCTCATACCTGCTCCCTGATCACTCCCTGCATTTGTCTGAGCTTATTCCTTATTGCCCTACCTCAGTTTCATAATTATTTGATCTCCCTCCTCCCTCAGGATTATTAAGCAGGATAGGTGCTTAAGGCATTCTTCTTCAGTACTCAAACATGTACTTGTCGCTGAGTCTCTGCATTGTACATTTTGGCATTATTTTATAACACGAATAGCTTACAATTTTGCATGTTCATTTTCTTACCACTGTGTAATTCTACAGTTACATACTGTGTAATTGCTTATGAGCATACAGAAAAAAAGTGTTGTATTTGAGTTTTAGATGCCTTCAGCTACTATACTAAAGACTTGCACCCTAATGAGTATCAGTTCAACACAACCTTCTTTATCATCCTCACTCTTGTTGTCAGCGGGAAGGAATGCTGGGCTTCTAAGGTAGAAAACAATTTGATCCCTTGGTGTAACATCTCGGGGGATCACTTTACATGCTACTTTACCACGTGTAATGCAAGCAGGTCATTTAAAGGCAAAGGTTTAGCTATGAGTTCCTTTGTAACAATTTACTTTTGCTTTTACCTCGCAGTCAGAATCAGGGATAGGGTTGTAATCTAACTTTCATAAAGATACCTTAAAAATAATGCTGCTGAAAGGGAATAAAAGAAAGGATGGTAATCTTAATTTACTAGTCACTTGTCATAATTTATTGGCAATAATTTGTAAAGAGGATAAAAGCAGCACATGATCCCAAATGATTAAACAACATGGAGTATGTTGCAATCGCACCTACGGTAATGAGTTTATCTTCCTGGGAAAGGGAGCGAATAACTGCAGAACTTCCCTATTGACAGCTGTCACATCGCTGTCTTAGCTGGTCTAGATAACATCCTGTTCTACACACTGAGTGAACTCAGCAACCCCAGGCATTGCCAGACTGTGCCTGGCTCGCTCTGGCTCTTAATGTTTGGAATTGTTGTGACACAACCACCTGTCTGATACAGTTTAGGAAATGAGAGATGAACTGGGAAGGCAAAAAAAGAAAAAAGAAAAGAAACTTAGTCCAAGTATTATCCCATAATTAATTCATTGCAATGTTTTGGTAAAATTACTCTAAATTTTAAAAGTTTATTGAAAAGTTACCTTGGTCTTTTCACTGATTTTCACAGATATTACCGAATGTGAAAATGATACTGTCCCATGAGCCAGTGAGGCAGCTCTGATGCTCATGTTGAAAGAAAGACTGGCGCTTTTCTGCCTTGATTATTTTCAAATCTGTAAGGAACCAACAGGTGCTACAACACAGCTGAGTGAGAAGTAAAACCTCAAGCAGGAACTCCGGAGCAATGAGGATGGGGGGGTGGGTGGCGGGGAGGATCCATGCACGTGCTTGTCCTCTAAGCTGCATCCCTAAACTTCAACTTCCTTAAAAATGGGGGTAACAGACTGACCAGGCGGTGGCGAAGTGGATAGAGCATCCGACTGGGATGCGGAGGACCCAGGTTTGGAACCCTGAGATCACCACCTTGAGTGTGGGCTCATCTGGCTTGAGCAAAGCTCACCAGCTTGGACCCAAGGTCATTGGCTCAAGCAAGGGGTTACTCGGTCTGCTGACGGCCCATGGTCAAGGCACATATGATAAAGCAATCAGTGAACAACTTAGGTGTCACAAAGAAAAACTGATGATTGATGCTTCTCATCTCTCTCCTTTCCTGTCTGTCTCTATCTATCCCTCTCTCTGACTCTCTGTCCCTGTAAAAAAACAAACCAAAACAAAAAAATGGGGATAACAGAAGTACCTGCCACAGAGAGCTGTGAAAATTAAATAATATATACAACCTGCTTAGTTTAGGACCTTACAGGACTTGTTATAGGGCCTTGTGACAGGACTTGGAGAGATAGTAGCTATTATTATGACTGTGTCCAATACGAAAGGAAAAAAGCTTCACTATAGATCTTATCTCTATTGTCCGTAAAATAAAGTTCAGATTCCTTAGCATGACTTCTAAAGCTAATTTCA
Source organism: Rhynchonycteris naso (assembly GCA_037038555.1). Taxonomy (NCBI): domain Eukaryota; kingdom Metazoa; phylum Chordata; class Mammalia; order Chiroptera; family Emballonuridae; genus Rhynchonycteris; species Rhynchonycteris naso. The sequence continues at coordinate 99,471,804 of CM072999.1, forward strand.
TCTTATGTGAGCAGCTCAGTTTCCTGTGACTGTTCTTTCTGACCCTGAACTACAGCCATAGTGAACTTTCCAGAGCCTTCATACCCATTTTCTCTGCCTCAGAGTTTCTTCCTCTAAATCATTGTTCAAGAACTTTTTAAAGACCCTTCTTTGGAAAGTCATTTCCAACTCTTCTGTGATATTCCTTGTCCCTCCGTTCTGTGTACCAGTTACATTTCACAACCTGTTACTGCTGTAATTTGTTTACCTGTCCAGCACCTTTGCCAGGTGTGAAGATCAGAGATCAGTAGTCATCTCCATGTTCTTCAGTGCTGGATGCATAGTTGGTGTCCAACAAGACTGATGAATCGATGGACCGAACATGAGCTGAAGTACTGTGTATACTCAAAAATGTTTTGGAAGATAACCAGTGAACATTTATATTTAGTTATTTATTAAAACCTTATTTAGTTCATAGTGGTGAAGATCAGTGATAGCAGAAGACATTTTATCTACTGCTGGTTCATCTATACAACATACTTAATATGATTCGTTGAGAAATCTAACCTTACCTTTCTATTCTTTCATCCTTCAGGTTCGTTACAGCCACCCCTTGCCATAACTTTTGGCCTATATTTGGAAAAATACCAGCCAGAAAAAAAATGATAAAATTTTTCCTCATGGTGAATAAACAAGGACAGACCCGTCTTTCTAAGTACTATGAACATGTGGAGATTAATAAGCGTATACTTCTGGAAACAGAAGTCATAAAGAGCTGTCTCTCTCGATCCAATGAACAAGTAAGTTTCTGATTCTCTCTTTTATCTCTGCATTCAACCCAGCGGTGGCACAGCTGTTGCTGCTGTGTCTCAAGGGCCATCCTTTTCTTTGAACTACATTCTTTCAACAGCTATTAGGGGAAATAACAAATGAAGTGAAGACTGAAGCACAGCTCTCCTTACATCCCCTTAAGGAAAATAAAAACAAAACCCGTAAAAGTCTTAGGTTCATATTTAGGTCAGCACGTGTCTCAATGCACTGTGGAAGCGGCAGCTCAAATTCATTCCTGCTGACAGACATTTCTTTTTTTGTTCCTATGAATTCAGCTCTTGGAACTCTTCGAGTACCTGAAGTAGGTGACTTTCTTTGAGCCAAAATTTGAAGGTCAGGTGACCAGTATAGAGGTGAACACTTAAGACCCACTTTATGCCAGAGGAGAATAATATGATTTTCATGTGCCATGCAGCTTTTTCTACTTACCATATTTGTGAATTTACCACCAACATCATACTGGAATTAGTGATTTAAAAACAAACTTGATTTGAACCTGTCTTATTTTATTACGTAGATAGGAGAAATGAAGTAAAAAATGAGACAACCAATTCATTTATTTGGCCAAAATTGAAGTTAAATCATTAAAATAAAAGGAATTTTTTAAACCAAGTTTATTTTTACAAAGAACTTTAATTGGAGGATTGCTAAATCCAGGTCCTAAACTTTGAATCCATTGGAAATCACTGAACAAACTGAAGCAAAATCAGAAAGCTTATTTAAGACACCTGTTCATTTTGCCAGTTCTCCATTTTACTACCCATGTGAAAGGCTGCCTGTGGGAACCACTGCTGAGTCATAAAATATTAAGCTACATCAGTGCTTCAGTAGTTAACGTGTTAGAACCATGCTTCCCTTGGCTTCTAAATTGATTTTCCAGTCGGGACATCTCAAGAGTCCTCTTTGAATTACTGCTTGGGCCTGCCATGGCACACTGCATTGGTAGTTGTCAGAGGAAACAAATGATTAACAGGCTGTGTTAATAGCCCCGTACCTGTAAAGGTAAACATGCTCCAGAAGCATTCATATTTGAATCTTCCTATAATTTCAGCTCCACAATTTCAAACATCTTTTCACTGATAGGTTCCCCTTTGAAATATGTGCTTTGGAAAGAATATACTGTTAAATATTTTTGAAACATTCTAAATCATTTTAGACATTAGTAGGAACCCAGTGGACTTTTGGCATAATGCGACACCAAAGTAACACAGTCTCAGCTTAGTTTTTATTTTATCCACAAAGGTGCTTTGATACTTCTTTTTAAATGTCAGAAACTCCTGAGAGGTTTTGAAAAATGTTCCTCAGTTTGTTCAGGAGGCTCTTTTCCTTGAAAGATCCAGCTGAGTAGAAGTCACACGGGCTCTGCAGTAAGCCAAAAGCTACTCAGTGGTCTGTGCTTCTGACCTTTGTCTAATTTAATTTTCTATTTTTTTATTTAATTGATTCTAGAGAGACAGAGAGAGGAAGGGAGAAAGATGGAGGAGAGGTATGGGGGGGGGGGGAAGAAGGAAGCATTCATTTGTTGTTCCATGTAGTTGTGTGTTTATTGGTTGCTTCCTGTATGTGCCCTGACCAGGGTTTGAACCCACAATTTTGGTGTTTTGGGACAGCGCTCTAACCAACTGGGCTACATGGCCAAGGCTTACCTTTATCCTAATTTTAAATAAAAGCCTCACATCCTTCCATTGTATACTTTGTCAAGTGACTTTCCCATGGAAGAAAGTCCATGGTCAAAACTTGCAGCTTCAGTCCCAGGTGCATCTGTGTACCCATGCACAACATATCTAGAGCAAAGAGTGATTACAGCCTGCTTTCGGTACAAGGGATGCTGTCACGTTTGGTCAGGCACACCCAAAAATCCAAAGGAGGACAGCACTGCCTTCAGTCTGATTCCCAGTTCCTGTCTACTGTGCCTTCCCCTTACCTTCATACAGTGACTGTAGAAGAGGGATAAATGGGACAGGAGGCATTTTTATCCACATGTCAGTGGTGGTAAGCTAGTTATTAATTCATATGAAGCAATGTTTATACTGAGAGATTTTTGTCTAGCATCTGCTACACAAAAGCCATCTTTAATTTATAAGAGTCTACATTGATTCTTTCTTTGGGTCTAGGAAAAAGAAATTGAGGGGTTTTTTGGGTTTGGTTTGGGTTTTTTTTGTTGTTGTTTTTTTTTTTTGCATATGTGTATGCTGAATATATTTGGCTGTTCAGTGACCATTATATAGTACAAAACTGAATCTCTAATTACTGCCAAAGGAGCCTAGGGGCGGTGGGAAGAAGAAAAGCTTTTTTATCATGGTGTTGGTTTATTTTCACATTGGAGGCAGTTTAAAATGCTGATTGTGCAGTAGCTTGGCTTGCTGAGTTCCACACAGTGCCAAGCAAAGGAATAAGAAGCAGCACAGGTGGGAACCCAAGTGAACACTCAGACTTCTTTTTTCTTTTTCTTTAGATTTTATTTATTCACTTTTAGAGAGAAGGGGAGAGAGAAATAGCAGGAAGCATCAACTCCCATATGTGCCTTAACCAGGCAAGCCCAGGGTTTCAAACTGGTAGGTCAACACTTTATCCACTGCGCCACCACAGGTCATGCTCAGACTTTTTTCTAAGACCATTCTTCACCTCCCACTAGAGATGTTTCCAAGTAGCCCCCTGAATATTGTGAGCCTGGCCTGTGGTGGCATAGTGGATTGAACTTCGACCTGGAATGCTGAGGTTGCTGGTTCAAAACCCTGGGCTTGCCTGGTCAAAGCACATAGGACAAGCAATCAGTGAACAACTAAAGTGAAGCAACTATGAGCTGATACTTTGTGCCCCTGCCGCCCCTCTGAAAAATCAATAATTAAAATCTTTTTTTAAAAAAGAAGAATAATATTGTGAGAAGGCATGACCAACAAAGATGTGTAACATTTTGACATTGTATATTTCTAAGAATGTGTTGACAGATACTCAAATCAGAACATAAAAATTCTGCACACCATTTTTAAGAAACTCCTTTCAACCACAGGAATTAATATCTAATTATGTTTTGTCTAGTGTTCTTTCATTGAATACAAGGATTTTAAGCTGATATATCGGCAGTATGCAGCCCTCTTCATTGTCGTGGGAGTTAATGACACTGAGGTAAGACAATAGGAGAGCCTATGGAAGATGCAAGAAAATTAGGCATAACAGTCTGACTTTTATTCCTTCTTGTACTGCCATTTTCTTCTCTACTTGCCTCCCTAAGAATTATCTTGCATCTTGAAGGATCATGGTTTCTACCAAGGCTGTGGAAAGCTGTGTGTAGGAGAAATACCTAGGATTTTTATTGGATTAGTGAGCAGCTTGTAGGGAAGCACAAAACTCTACAGAATGCCTTCCTCGACCCTAAGCAATACTGGTGTTCTGCCCTTTTTCTATGTGGCACAATGGGGCAGCTTAGACAAGGGTAGTGGCCAGTCTGTTGTGGCATTAAAATATAGGCTAACATATCAGAAGGCAGAGCAAACCGTAAATATGTTTGGTTTGTGATTTTGTCTCCTTAGATTTTCATTCACCTTTTCAGAAATGTTAGTCCTAGATCTACAGTACCTGTGGCCACAGAATCTCTGAAAGAGTGTTTAAGATCTAAAATATTTTGAAATCCCAGTTTTTTATTTGTGAACCAGACTTTGAAGTGGCTCCCCCATCTTCACAGACCGGAAATTGATGGCATGAAGAACCTGAAATATTTATTGCTTCAACAGTTGATGAAGTCAGGGAGCAGAGTTCAGAATTCGAAACACTGGATTCAGTCTGGTTTCAATCCCACTAGATTCATCTTGAGCATTGAAAAAAAATCTTAGAGGTTAAGGTTTTCTACATTTCTTCTCTTAATAAACTTTTTTTAAACAAGTGGTCATAAAACTATTCTGAATATTTGTCTGTGGGAAGCTACTTTGCTCACATTATCTGTATACCAAGTCATGTGTTCCGAAACCCGGTTGCTGATCAGGCTTCTCCATGTCTGAGGTACACATGGGCCATACTAAAACTAATTGCACTCTTCCTTTTTATTTCAGAATGAGATGGCAATTTATGAATTCATCCATAACTTTGTAGAAGTTTTAGATGAGTACTTCAGCCGAGTGGTAAGTCTAATGACTAAAAATTAGGTTTTGTCCTCAGGCCAATTTCCCAGAAATGGGTCTATATCAAGAACATGTGGCCCTGGCTGGGCAGCTCAGTTGGTTAGAGCATCATTCCAAAAAGCCAAGGTTGCAGGTTTGATCCCCGTTCAGGGCACATACAAGTATCAACCAAGAAATGCGTGCATAAGTAGAACAACAAATTAATGATTCTCTCTTTCTCTTTCTCTCTTTCTTTCTCTTCCCATCTCTCCCTCTCTTCCTTTCTCCCTCTCCCTTCCAATCTCTCTAAAAGTAATTAATAAAAAATAAAAAAAGACGTGTTAATATAAAGCTTTAATATGTGAAAGTTAAAATTCAAACAGTGGCAGATTTTCTTTACCTTTTCTTCTGACTCATCCTCCTTTACCTTACCTTATACATAAGGTAAACCTGTGTGTATCTTAGTCCTTTATAACGAACCATTTCTACAATACTTAAAAATCTCTTCTGTCTTTCTTTCAGGAGATTTGCAATTCAAGTTGCTCTCTCTTCTTTCTTCTGCTTCCCCTAGTAAAACACTCGAACCCTTTTTAATTTACACCGTCTCCATCCACACCCTTGCTTTCAAGGTCAAAACCTGCTCCTCTCAAGGTCTACTTGAGTTCCTTTCCAACAGTTCTATTTTTTAAAAAAGCTATATTGAAATATAACTTAAATACCATACAAGACACTCACTTAAAAGTGTACAGTTTTTAGTACTTATATTATCTGATATACAGATTAGTATAACTATCATCACAATCAATTTTATAATTTTTTATCACCCAAAAAAAAACACCACACCCATTAGCATTTCCCTCCTAATTACCTGTCTCCACCTGGTCCAGTCCCTAGGTATCACTAATCTACCTTGTGTCTCTACAAGTAGTTTGCCTGTTCTAGACATGTTATATAAGTAGAATTGTACAATTTGTGGTCTTTTGTGACTGGCTTTATTTACTTAGCATAATATTTTCAAGATCCATCACTGCTGTAGCATGTATCAGTAATTCTTTCCTTTTTCTTGCCAAATAATATTTCACTATATGAATATACCACATTTTGTTTATCCATTTATCAGTTCATGGGCATTTGGGTTATTTATTTATTTATACTTTTTTGGCTATTATGAATAATGTTGCTATGAAAATTTGTGAACACATTTTTGTGTGAAATCATGTTTTTGTTCTCTTGGGTGTATACCTAGAAGTGGAATTGCCAGATGATATGGTAACTCCATATTTAATATTTTGAATTGATGTCGCCACTATGAAAAACAGTATGACTGTTTCTCAAAAAATTTAAAGAACTATCATATGACCCAGCAGTCCCACTTCTGGGTATTTATTGGAAGAAATTCAAAACATCAATTCAAAAAGATATATGCTCCCCTGTATTCATTGCAGCATTCTAATAATAACCAAGATATGGAAGCAACATAACTGTCCATTAATAGATGAATTGTTGGGCAGATAAAATATATTATGCTCACTTTGTTAATGATGGCGCTGCCCACATGCAAGTTTGTTGATATTAATGTGTGTTGGGGGACAGGCTATGGGCAGGCCGGGTCATTACAGCCTAAAGCTTAATTTTGAGAGTAAGCTTTTCCCCACACCCTTGACTGATTGGATGATGTGGGGTTGTGCACTCATGAGGAATCCTCCCATTATGCCTTAGATAAGTGACTTTGTATCAGAGACTTCCTTGTTTGTTTATTGGATTAAAGGTTTGGATTTCTGCACTGTAAAGTGGAGCAGACTGGGATCTTTCTCTCTCTCAGTTCCTGAGATTAGCATTAGGGAGGAGAGCAGAGAAAGGCCACGTGGAGAAGGCCAGGAGAAGCAGCCAAGATGGTAGAGTGCTGAGGAAGAAGCCAGTTTGTGTGCAGAGTTTGTGCAGAGAGAAGGATATGGGGAACAGAGGTGAATAAGACTGGTGAGCTAGAAGCCTTTGATTCTAGGAAACTCGGATAAGTCAGTAGCTTTGTGAGCACTGAATGAGTGGGTTTTGGAGCCCAGTATGTGTTTTTACTTGCCCGCTGGGTGCAAGCTAGGATTAAAGCTGATGGATCACCAGTTCTTGGCTCCATTGTTTCATTACCGACTGTCTGAATCTAATGCGAACCTGCAGAGGCCAGGCGGCCCTGTTGGTGGCCACGAATACTGGCTTTACTTGAATGGATAAAGCACATGTGGTGCATATATACAATGAAATATTACTGAGCCATAAAAAAGGACGAAAGTGTACTATTTGCAACAACATATATAGACCTAGAGGGTGTTATGCTAAGTGAAATAAGACAGAGAAAGAAAAATACCATATGATTTCACTTATATGTGGGATCTAAAAAACAAAATAAATGAACAAAGAAAACAGATATAGTATCATAGATACAGAGAACAATCTGATGGTTGCCAGAAAGGGAGGGCATTGGGGGACTGGGTGGAAAAGATGGAGCAATTGAGAAATACAAATTGGTAGTTACGAAATAGACATGGAGGTATGAAATACAGCATAGGAAATAAAGTCAATAATATTGTAATAACTATATATGGTGTCAGGTGGGTACTAGATTTATCAGGGTGATCACTTTCTAAGTTATATAAATGTCTAACCACTATGCTGTATACCTGAAACTAATATAATATTGACTGTCAAACTATAATTGAATAAAATTTTTAATTTTTTTGAAAACCATTTTGATGAACTGCCAAACTTTTCCAAAGTGCCTGCATAATTTATGTTCCCATCAGCAGTGTATTAAAGTGCTAATTTCTCCACATCCTCACCAAAGTTTGTTATTATCTGTCTTTTTTATTATAGCCACCCTTCTGGGTAAAGTGGTATAGAGGCCAGTGAGTTGAGATTTTGATTTTTGTTTCACTAATGGATAACAACATTGAGCATCTTTTCATGTGTTATTGGCCATCTGTGTATCTTTGAAGAAATGTCTGTTCAAATTTTTTGCCCATTTTTTAGTTGCATTGTCTTTTTCTTATTGGGTTATAAGAGTTCTTTGCTGAATACAAATCTTCTTTTAGATATGATTTGGAAATATATTCTATCATTTAGTGGCTTTCTTTTCACTTTCTTGATGGTATCCTTTGAAGCACAATAATTTCTATTGTGATGAAGTTGAGTTATTTTATTTTTTGTTGTTGTTGTTTATGTTTTTGGTGTCATGTTTAAAAAGCCTTTGCCTAATCTGAAGTCATGAAGATTTACTCTTATGTTTTTTTCTTAGAGTTTTATGGTTTTAGCTCTTATTTGGGTATTTGATCCATTATCAGTAATTTTTGTATATGGTGTGAGATAGGTGTCTGACTTCATTCTTTTGCATGTAGGTGTCCACATGTCCCAATACCATTTGTTGAAAAGACTGTTCTTTTCCTCCACTGAATTGTCTTGGCACCCTTGTCAAAAATCAATTGACCATAAATGTAAGGGTTTATTTCTGAACATTCAGTTCTGTTACAATGCCCTGTATGTTTATCCTTCTACAAGTACCATAGTTTCTTGCTGAATGTAGCTTTGTAGTTAGTTTGAAATCAATAGTCTTTTTTTAATTAAATAATTGACTTTTTTAGAGAAAGAGGAAGGGAGTATGAACAAGAGAGAAAAAGTAGCATCAGTCTGTTCCTGTGTGTGCCCTGACCGGGGATCATACCAGTCACCTCTGTGCTTCTGGACAATGCTGTAATCAACTGCACTATCTAGCCAGGGCTGAAATCAGTAGTCTTTTAAAAAGAATCATAGAAGATGTTTTATTCTGCTACTGCAGACCTTCCTCTGCCCTGAGTAGATACTCTTGAGAAGTAGTAGTGGCACAAGGTAGTTTTGAAGAGTTGTTTTGTTTATTTCATTTTGCTTTTAAATAAAATGATTAGGAAGGAATTGTTTCCAACCTGATTCTTCCTGATACAGTGAATTGAATCCATAGTTAGTAATATCGAGTGCACTAAAGCGTGCTAAGAGCAACACTCATGTTAAGAAGTTATATCTTGCCTGACCTGTAGTGGTGCAGCAGATAAAGTGTCGTCCTGGAGGGCAGAAGTTGCTGGTTTGATCCCTGATTCGGGTAAATACAGGAACAAATTGATGTTCCGGTCTCTCTCTTTCTCCCTTCTGCTCTCACTGAAATCAATTTAAAAAATTAAAAAAAACCACAAAACTTATATCTTCAGTCTAACTCCTCATGCCAGAAGTAACTTTTGGCAGACTCCTTCATGGGACAGTAACTAGCCTGTCCTCATTGCCTTAGTGCAGAGCTTCTCTGTCTGTGTTCCTGGACGAGCAGCATAAGCATCACCTGCAAACTAGTAAGAAATAAAAATTCTGGACCTAGCCCAACTCATTGACTCAGACTCTGGGTTGAAGCCCAGCAATCAGTTTGTGTTTTAGTATCTATCTAGGTGATTCTGATGCATGCTGAAGTTTGAGAAACACCACCTCACGCATGAGGCTTCCTGTTGCAAACCTTACAGATGGGAGGTTGCCTCACGGCCTGCAGCATGGCGGAGCATCTAACTAGGAAGGGATTGGTGCCCTCCAAAACTGGAAGAGGGCGAGAGGTTGGGCCATTGCAGAGACTGGCTTTGTGGGGACAGAGAGCATTAAGGCTGGCTGAAAAATCCATCTTTGTATTGATTGCTTGGAAGGAGCACCACCAACCAGTAATATCCAAAAGAACTTTACAGTAGTCATAGAAATGTTCTGTATCTGTGTCGTCCAGTGCAGGGGACACTGCCACATGTGGCTCTTGAACAAGTAAAATATGATTAGTGTATTGAGTTTTAATTAATTTAAATTTCCACATGAGGCTGGTGGCTACCATATTGGACAGCATAACTCTAGTTCCTGCCATTACCTCAGGATACCCACTCTATTAAGGCAGACTGGTTGCAAGTCAGGATCTGTGATTCAGGGCTGGGCATGATTAGTCACTTTAAGGAAACACCTAAAAGAAGAATATAATTTCCCAAATTGGCAATGTTTTAACCCTGGGAGAGTAAAGAGTGGGTGTAAGCACTATCATTGCTAAGGTTTTTTAAAAATCATTATTATATTCAGTAACTGAGCATAAGTAGCATGTTGCTGGATTCTAGCTGTAATTCCAGGGAGAGTCAGTGACCACATAAACTACAGAAATAAAGAGTAGAATTTAATTTAAACCTGGTGATTACACAGGTTTGGGTGGACCAGGTTTAGGATGGAAGTAGTATAAAGAAGAAGAAAAAGAGGTGGGAAAAGAGTACTATGGGAGAGAAAATAGCAGTTGTCCTGTCATGGAGAATGCCTTGTCATCTAAAATTTATTTTTAGGTTTCTGAGTTTTAAACATTTTTTCTGGAACTATTTTTAATCTTAGAGTTTCCAAATCTTAAAATTGGAGATGAGTCTCATGCTGCTGTCTGGGCTGGAAGAAGCATCTCAGCATCACGTTTCAAAACAGAAGACCTGCCCGGTTAGCTCTGAGGGAGGCAGCTTTGCAAGAGCTCAGGGCTATTGCTGTTGAGGAAGTAGGATCAGGGCCGTCAGAGCTGCATTTTACAAACATAAGTCCTTTCAAATATGATTTTATTTTATTTTATTTTATTCACTTTTAGAGAGTAGACACAGAGTGAGAGAGAGAAAGAGAGAAAGGGGGGAGGAGCTAGAAGCATCAACTCCCATATGTGCCTTGACCAGACCAGTGCAGGGTTTTGAACTGGCGACCTCAGTGTTCCCAGGTCGACGCTTTATCCACTGCGCCACCACAGGTCAGGCCTCAAATATGAATTTTTTTAAAATTGATTTTAGCAAGAGAGGTAGGTAGGTAGAGAAATAGAGACAGGAACATCTGTTCATGTATGTGCCCTGACCAGGGATTGAACTGGCAACCTCTGTGACTCGGGACTATGTTCTCTAAACAACTAAGCTAACCGGCCAGGGTTGAACATGAATTTAACTGTTTACATATTTTCTCCCACTATGACTTTTTCATGATACGAACAGGAGTGGATTTGACGGTGGGTGTACTGGGCACACACCCTGGTACCCGACTTCTGAAGAGCCTGCAAAACTCCAACTTTACTCTTTCTTTCTAACATAAGGGGCTCAATATTTTCCTCTGTGCCCAGGACATCAACCGACCTTAATCTGCCTCTGGATACAAATATCCATGTTCATTGAAAAAAATTAAAAATACATATAAGCAAAAGGGAAGGGAAGATCAGACTTATTGATAATAAGCCCGGACTTATTGATACATGCTGTTACATCTACTTCCTTTCAGGCTTTATATGTGTCTGTCTCCAACTGTATCTATAGCTATCTCTATGGATACACATATACACAGGATAATACTGTATACACCATTTTAATTTCTTTTTATTTATTTATTTTAGAGATGAGACACACACACACACACACAGAGAGAGAGAGAGAGAGAGAAAGGGGGGAGGAGCTAGAAGCATCAACTCCCATATGTGCCTTGACCAGACCACTGCAGGGTTTTGAACTGGCGACCTCAGTGTTTCCAGACCGACTTTTTATCCACTGTGCCACCACAGGTCAGGCTGTATACACCATTTTAGAACTTGCTTTTTTACTCAACAGTATGTAGTACTTATATATCTACATCATTTGTGGATCTGCTATAATACTTCTAACTAGTTCCTCTCATTTTTAATAATTTAGTGTTATAAACATAATATAAAATACTACCATAAAATAATTAGCCATATAAACATGGTTGTGCCATTATCTAATTTTTCCTTAAGATAATCTTCTAGGAGTAAAATTTAAATTAATGGATTCAAAGTATATATAAATTATTCAAGTTTTTACACAAATTACCTATTGTCTCTAAAGATAAAGTTAGCTTATTTCCTCTGTGTTCTAAAGATCACTGTTCTAGTCCATTCAAATCCTGTAAACTGCAACCTATATTTTTTTTATAACAATCCCACACACGGGGCCTTCCCACTCACTCTGCTGAGTGTCCCAGGGTCACATTCTCATCTTTACTCTCTTTTCTCTCTTCCAGAGTGAATTAGATGTATCCTTTCTCACTGCTGTGAGCCAGGTTTTCCTGTACCTGGCAAACTACATGTTAGTCTTTATCAGGTAAGTGCCACGGGGCAGGAAAACAATTCAGCAGCATCTAGAATCCATAGTGCTGATCATCAACAACTCAAACAAGACTGCCAGAGGTACAGGGGCTTCACTGAAACACCCCACCTTTTGTTTACAAAGACAATTTTTAAGATTTTTCTATTTTTCAGACAGGGCAATAATATGATAGTAGGTGATAATAACTGTCATTAACTGTTATATATTTACTTCCTTACATGGAAGAGACCTTTTTAGAATTTCAATAATGCAGGCAGAAAGGGTTTGGTCCTTGCAGAGAAATGGATTTTCATGGCTCAGGTATAAATCTCCAGAAATTCTCCACATGATCAGAATAAGGCCTTCAGGATGATAAACTAAAGGGTTAGAGAAATTGCCTGGCTTATAATCATCTCCTTTTATAGCAGAGAATGCTCTCCTACTCTTCTCCCTTTTAAATCAAAGCATCCAAAGAACCCCAACAACAAGCATGATTGGCTTAGCATACTGCAGTCTTAAGTTTTGGCACGAGCCCACTGGATTTTGTGTGAGTGTTCTGGAGGTATTTTGACTTTTAAGTTAACTTTTACTTCCAAAATTTGCTTACCACTTGAAAGCAGTAAATAAGAGTCCTTTGAGAAGACATCACGCTTGAATCTAAAATAGTAACATTTTCACAAATATATATTAATTATGACATGTCTTTGCGTATTTATATAGACATACCTTTAGATACCTATGCCCAAGTCAGTATATTCTGGAGAAATTGTAATTTGCCTTTTCCTACAGATAGAAAGTGTCAGTCATCGCATTGATAAACTTCATTTGCCCTCTGTACTGTATTTGGAAACCTCTCTAAATTAACTGGGAAAATCTGAGTGCCCTCTAGTGGTGAGTGATCTAAATCTATGATCCCTTTGACCTATTAGACGACTGAAGTCCAGACAGTAAATCAGCATGTAACATTCCATTTTACCTAAGCCCTTTAAAGCAACTCAAAATCTTCGGCCTTGTACAGGAGAATAAGAAAATGCCTTTTGATTTAGAGAGTCATCAGGAAGATGATGAATGCCGATAGACACTGCCCTGGGAATAGAGAACCCAAGTTCCACGTTTGGTCCCACCACCAACTCTCTGTGTGTTGGACAAGACACAACCTCTCATCTCAAAAAGACAGAATTAGACAAGAAGAGCTTTAAAACCCTCTCAGCCTTAATATTTGATGTTGCCACGACTCTAGGTAACTGAGCTGAGTTACCTTACACCTACCTAGAACAGGAGGGGAGAGTCTTACAAGTTTAGATATTAAGAGAATTAAAGTGAATCAAATGTAACAGGATATTCAGTGCAGTAGGACTTGTTGGATTGATGTGTCTTACAAATTGACTAGATGTTTATCTGAGGTAGAATTGGGTCTGTCTTTGTATCCATCTGGCATCTAGCATAGGTCCATGTCATGAGCTCCAGCATTCTTATTTTACCTTTCCCCTCATTTTACTTAATTTCCTTTTTTGCCTTCTCTTCCTCTCTAACTTATTTATTTACTGTCCTAAGGAATTACTTAGCCATATCCACCTGACACATTAGGAATTCTGTATTTCAGAGAAAGAAACTAATCTCTCTGCTTTGGGGCCTGAGTGCCTGTGTTCCAGGTGTGACTTCACAGGAGCCTCCCATGGTCTGAAAGTAGAGCGGGTAGCCGGCCAGGCAGGCCCAGGACACCACTCTTCTGTTAACATTCTTAGAAGGTGTTCACCCTCAGCCATCTGAAAAAAATCCAAATGAAATACCCAACTCCACCTCTACTCTCCCTCCCATGCACAGAGAATGCGCCTACACCCCACTTTTGTAACAGTAAGACCAGGGAGCCTGTTAGAGGTGTGCGCTGTCTCCTTCTTTCTGTGCTGGCAACAGACAACCTGCATCTTTGCTCTGGGAACATGTCACCAGGAACCCAGCCGGCCATTATCACTGTTGTTATCAGTTCTGCCAGGTACACCTCCTCAGGCTTTCAAGGGTTGAAAATAGACAACTGATATCATTACAGACTGGATGTGGTTCTTCCAGCACTCGGAGCACATACTCTTTGTGCACGCTAAGGCTGAAAGCCTTCTTGTCAGCCCCCATGGAACAGGCACAGTTTAAGGCTCAGCTTGGGTACAGCCGCAGAAGGGTGGAAGTCAGAACCTCAGGGCATCACCAGAAAGTCCTTTGCTTGTCGTTTCTCTGCAGGAGCTTTCCCACTTTGCAGCCTTGTAGGAAAGGGGCGGTTTTCCACAGTCTGCATGTTAGACTTTGAGTAATAAAATGCACCATTTACATTCCCTTTAGTATGGGCTTGTTCCATTTCACAAAGCAAGACAGATGGGATTTTAAAAAGGAACGACTTTAACATAAAAATCAGGAGAGAAATTCTGACTTGTTGAAAACCCTCCCACTAGGTAGAAACTCTGCAGCCATGTCTGGTGGGGCAGACTGCACCCTGGGCACCGAGCATGGCGCTGACGTAAATCATTCATGTGTGGTGAACAAACGCCTGTACCCTCTTCACGTTCCACTCCACCCTCTGGGCTGAGATGTGGCCTGAGGACTCGGGGCCCTGCTTCCATAGGGAAAGTCCTTCCCGTTACAGACTTCGGTGGGCTTGTTTAAGACTTCAAATTCCATGAGTTAAGATCGTTTTTAGTTCAGTTAAAAATAATAATACTTAAAATAAAATTTAAAGAAAGAGAACAATGGTTTTTAGAAAGAAACCAACTGATGAGCTTCCAAAAAGTGTTCCACCCTGGAGCCCCAGGTATGAATTCTTCAAACAACTTATAATTCGAAGTGCTGTCTCTTCCCCTTTCTGCTGGACAATTGGGATGGCGCCAGCGAGTGGTGCTGTGTGGGAAATATCTGGCTTTTCTATTCTTGCACACCTCCTAGTGTAGAAATACAACATTAGCAGCCTTTTTGGCATCTGGTGCCTGTAAGGAGGCTCACAGACTTGGCTCACTGTGGCTGGGTGGGATGCAGCAGGACTGCCTTTGACCTGGACAGCTCGGGTCCTTTCCTGGACCCCTTCAGCTGTCCTTCAGCAGCTCCCCTCTCCCAGGGCTGCAAGTTCTTACCGAGAGCCTGCAGGAGCCCCCATCCATTTCTTGACCATCCTACAACTGCCTGGGCCCCCAAATTTACTGGGTGCCCAGACATCCCAGAACTGGCAGCCAGGGCCCATGCAGGTCTCTCCCCCATCCCAGGACTGGGGGTGGGAATGATAGTAGCTGGGACTGATAGTAGCTGGGACGGTAACTGGTAACCCACACCAACACATTGGGAGAAGAGCAGGGAGCAAGCTGGGGTCCCTATTTATATTCTTGTGCCCCCTCCCCCACAAATATAGGGTACACATAGAATCCAGAATGTTTTAATTCAGAAATACCTAAAGAAAAATCTTAAGAACATTCATGTTATTTTACAAGTCCTTAGAGCCCAAAAGCCTGAGCAGTTAATTCTAGAACCTTAAAGCTCTTGTGAGTAATGTGAAAGTCCCCTGATTCATGGCCTTTTTACTGCAGTGAGGATGGGAGACTAGGAGGGTCTTGGTCCTGCTTGGACTTGCTGGGACTCAGAGGTACCAGCCCCTGGTTCCCTGCGGGGACGGATGCACATGGAACGGTCATCAGAACAACCGAGAATGGAGATAAGCATCAGACCCTAATACTGCCCCCTGTGGAGCATCACATTCCATCTTTTAAAGATATCTTTGTTTTTAAGATTTTATTTATTTATTTTAGAGAGGTGGGAGAGAGAAAGAGACAGAAGGGAGAGAGGAGCAGGAAGCATCAACTCCCCTATGTGCCTTGACCAGGCAGCCCGGGGTTTCAAACCAGCAACCTCAGTGTTCCTCTCAGGACCTCACTTTTTAGATGAAGAGGCTGAGGTCCTGAGAGGTTCTGTGACGTGTCCCAATCCATAGAGCTACTTTGGGGCAGAGCTGGTATTCGGGTTTCCAGGGCTATAAATTAGATATATGGTTAAATTTGACATATTCTTTAAAAAATTCATAATCATTAGTAGATTGTGGCAATTTAGTTGCTACTCACAAAACATTTTAAATTTCCTGTCACCATTCTAGCTTGTGGTTGTCAAAGCTTTTTCCCAAATTAGAGAAGTTCTAGAGAAACAGTAGTCTTTGGGAGGAGTCAGAAATAAAGTAAAATCTTGAGGATATCTGAATGTCTTGATAAGAGCATGAGCTTCTGAAGTGAGGTTCACATTCAGAGGCTGGTAACACCTCTTTTTCCTTTTGCTAATATGCAACAGGAAGCACAGCTGGGAAGGGTGGCAGCTGCCCCCTCCAGGGGTGGAGGGTGCTGAGAGGCCAGGCGCTGGAGGCTGCTGTCAGTGTCAGCATGTGGGGAGCGAGGAGTCTCAGAACTACCAGACATCAGATCATTTACAACAAAATGGATGGACCTTGATAACATTATATGGAGTGAAATAAGTAAAACAGAAAAAAGCTGAGAACAGCATGATTTCATACATAGGTGGGACATAAAAGAGAGACTATGAGACATGGACAAGGGTTTGGTGGTTACGGGGTGGGAGAAGGGAGGAGAGGGTGGGATAAAGGGGAGGGAGGGGCACAGGGAAAACCAGATAGATGGTGACAGAGGACAATTTAACTTTGGGTGATGGGTATGCAGCATAATTGAATGATAAGATAACCTGGAGATGTTTTCTTTGAACATATGTACCCTGATTTATTGGTGTCACCCCATTAAAATTAATTTAAAAATATATATATTAAAAAAAAAAGAAATAAAATAAAACAAAGGATTGAGACCAAAGTCTAGTTAGAAATTCTGTTTCTAGTCTGGTCTCTGCCTTGGAATTGTTTCCTTGGGCCCATTTGAATATATGCTGCTTTGTTATTAGAATATATCCTTTCTGTTATGAAAAGATAATCAGGCCAACACAGTGATGTTAAAATACCGTGTTCAAAGTGTTTTCTGCTGACCTGTGGTGCCGTAATGGATAGAGCATGGACCTGGAATGCTGAGGTCACTGGTGTCAAGCCCTGGGCTTGCCTGGTTAAGACACATAGGACAAGCAATCGATGAACTAAAGTGAAGCAACTATGAGTTGATACTCTTTGCTCCCTGCCCTTCTTTCTTTTCTCTGTAAAATCAGCAAATAAAGTTTAACAAAAGTGTTTTATGATCCAGAAATCAAAATTCCAGTGTAAAACCACAAACAGTTCTATCACTTTAATTAAAATACCTATTTCAGGTGGCACTAATATTAGTGGAGTCTCAAGATGTCCAACTCCTATCTACATTACAGAGAAATTGAGAAAGGCTTCTAGGTTTCAGGGTGAGGAGAACGTGGGGCTTTATGAATCCGCTCCTTGGGAGGCTATCTGTAGTTCATGTCAGCTCCAACTGTAGGGTGCCTATGAAGGGAAACAAGTTGCCTTAACGACCTTTAAGTCAGTCAAGTTCAGAATAGTCTGAAGGTGGGGCCTTCTTGAAATAGTCATTCTCAGTTCACCACATTAGACCAGCCGCCTAGGCCTTTCTTGCTTTGTCTTATTCCTGTCAGGGTTGAAGTATGTGTGTCCGTTTATTGCCATGGGACTTGGCAAACCAAGTATTTTTTGGTCCCTGCCTACCTGGCATATAGCCCAAATGCCATTACTCTTATCTTCACCAGTGTGCAAAAGTTGCTCATAAACCAAATCAAGATATGACCAACAGCTGGATTCTTTTTTTAAAGGAGTCACATGATTCCAGGGGAAAATCCACTTTCAGCCTTCTGCCTCACATTGGATTTGGTCTGTGGTTTCCCTATATAGCGCAAGAAAGCTGCATGATTGTGAGAGCTTTGAGCCAGATACTCAGGCAGTCACATGCCACAGTACAGATAACCTCACTGAGCAACTCATGTTTCCAGAATGTTGGGAAATTTAGGCTAGTTGAAGACCCATGTCCTTGCAATGTGAGGTATCAGTGGTTGATATGATTCAGCAGTAAATTCTAATGAGAATTTCAAAATAGTTGGCCAAGCGGCTCAAGGGAATATCTGAATTGCTGATCATCTGGATGCTAAAGCTAGAACAGTCTTCAGAGCAGCTTGATCCCTGAACCCATTCAATTCAAATAGATTAAAATTAGATCTCCTTCTGTCTCAAAGAAAATTATTTTGAATAAGCTGACGTTCTCAAAGACAGGAAGGTTTTCACCGCCCTCTAGTGAGTACACAGGGGGACTCTACAGGCCATTTTTCGTGCGGACACCTGTGCTCCCCAGCTCTGCCTGCCTTTGTATCTGGCTGGGTCTGGTGAATAGCACTGAGTCAAGGGCCTAATATTTCAGTCCCAATTTGGCCATGGACAAAGCAATCATCTATATAATTGGAAGATATTACTAACAGGTATATCAGAATAAAGCTTTTTTTTTTCTGGGTCACTTAAGGACAGTTCCCATGGGCTCCTGGAAAACAGTTTATTCTGCTAAAGGACTATGTGCACAGAGCTAAATGAGGTATCACCGCAGAGCCTAACAGAAACCTAAGACATTCACAGGGCTGCCTCATTCTCTATAGATGTACTTTACTAAACGTATACAATAGACACGAACATCTGAAATTACTGAAACTCAGGTAGTAATCACTCACTTTACAAAGATTCACTATTTAATTATGAACTCCCCTGGTGCATTTAATATCTCATTTATCGAATGAAGTTTATTTGAAACAATCTGTTAGCTGTTTGATTTTCTTTTTTAACATACCAGGATCGTACTCTTTAGAGATGGAAACTTAGAATTCATAAACATTCAACGATTATCATCATCTCATCCCAGTTATCCTTTTTTAAAAAAAGATTTTATTTATTAATTTTTATTGAAGTTGGGGAGAGACCTGAGGTAGGAGGTAGTAGAGGAAGCATCAACTTGTAGTGGTTGCCTCTCGTATTTGCCTTGGGGTTTCAAACCAGTGACCTCAGTGTTCCAGGTCAACACTTTATCCACTGCTCCACCACAGGTCAGGCCCTTCTTCTTTCACAAAAGGAAAGTTAGATACTCAAATGAAGGGTTTCCTGGTGAAAGAATTTGGCCCCAACTAGGCAGACATCATAGGCTACCAGTATTTCCTTCTTCCCCCATGCCCTGGACTAACTTTCCAGTAAAAGCATCAGTAAACTTAAGTGGCTCCATAAATCTCAAAGGATTATTTTTAGAACTCCCTTTTATAAGAGGTGTTATCTTGAAATTCAGAATCTTTATCTACTTGGGAACTGAGTCAGCTTGCCTTGCCTTCATCATTCATTTCTCCTGTGGTTGTTTTTTCCTCAGCTTGTCTGACATAAAAGACAGCTTAAGACGCAAGGTTGTAGAGGCATTTGTTTCAGGGTGGAGGTCTGAGGACCAAATGAGGGTGTACACTCAGAAGCCACAGGCCCCTCCTAAGAAATCTGAAAGGAGAGCAGTCAAGGCCAAACTTTGGGCTGAAAGTCCAGTTCTGGTGATTACTAATGTGACTTTGGACAATGACTTTGAGCCTGTTAGCTCCTGTGTAAAATGGGGATAACATGCAACATGTTGTAAAGAAGACTGAAATAACATGTAAAACCTCCAGTACACTGTATTCAATAAATCTTGGCTATTAGTTATTGTCTGGGAAGACAACACTGTTCTTGAGGCCAGGTTATTCATGCTCTTGCCAAATGTCACTTGCCTTATTCTCTAGCTCTTAAGTAGATATTATTCTTCCTCTGGCTAAAAGGTATAGATTATTCATTTCTACACCTGTTGTCTAGTTAGCTTAATCAAAGTGAAACTAGGAATATATGAAGGTAATAATTTCAAATATGGACACAAATTTTATCTCAAAAATTCTTTTAAAAAGAAAAAATATGACCTTTGTGTTTAGACTAATTTACACTGGAAAAACTTCAGGCTGAGTTCTACATTATTAGTTATTTCATGTAAACATTTTTACAACTAATTTCCTTAATGCAACCCTAGATAATGTTTAATTTGGATAAAGTACACATCATTTTGGATGAGATGGTGTTAAATGGCTGCATTGTAGAAACGAATCGGGCAAGAATTCTTGCCCCTTTACTAATTCTCGACAAGATGTCTGAAAGCTGAATGACGTAAGGCTGTGCCAGGCGTCGCTGTCAACAGGGGAAATGAGGACATGGGACGCCTGTGCCTGTGCAACCCGAGAGAATCTGCAAGAGGACACCCCTGCAGAATGGGGCAGCCTTCCTCCCAAAGACATTTTAAGCAGATGTCTTTCACAGTTCCTAAGTGGAAAACAAAACAATTTTAAAATACAATGTACAAAAAAAATTTTTCTATGAGAGATAAGTTTTATTTTCTAACCATTAGCACCCCTAAACACAGTTGTTTAAATTTTGTTAAATAAATTTAAAACTGACATAAACACATATAGCACTTTGTCTTCTGAATATGATTGTCTAACTACTATGCTATACACCGGAAAGTGCCATAATTGAAAAATACAATTTCAAAAAAGTTGAATGCCTGATTAAAAGATCAGAATTAAATTTTATTTGCCAGCTTCTAAAAGCCTGAGATCCTTTTTATGGGCACTTGGCAATTACCATGCCATCATGTACTTAATTACAGAGAATGTTACTACCAAATAATAAATGGCTGAACATTAATAGAGAGCCTTTACCTCCCAGGCACTGGGCCCTCAGGCTCCTGCCAGGGGTTTGCCCTGCCACCTGGATGCCCAAGAAGAAGGAAGAGCTGCAAAGGAGGAGCCCACGAAGAGATTGGAGAGCTAGTCAGCTAAACCTGTTCCTGCAAAAAGTGGAAACAAATCCAAAAGGCAGCAGGAAAGAATAAATCTGCAGACAAAAACATGCAAACAAAAGGGAAAGGGGAGCAAAGGGAAAAGAGGCCAAAGTGGCTACCTAGGACCCTGAAGATCTACCCTCGGAAAACATAAACAAAGTGAATTGAGTCCAGTCTCAGATGAAGCAGGAGGAAGGGAGCTAAGTCTGATTAATGTCATCTCTCATGTTTTATCAGCTGTCCCTTTCTCCCCTCTTGTACAATCCAGAGGAATATTTTATCAACTATTTTGTAAATGCAAGTTTTTAGTACTGGAAACATTTGAAGGAGAGAATTCCAATTATCCCATTTTTTAAAGTGTAAATTAAATGCTTTCTGAAAGAGGTAAAATAACTTGCTGGCTGTCAATTTTTTGGTACAACCAGAAAATAGTGGGATGTTGAATATTGGAGGCTTCGATTGTCTTGGGTGTCAGCTTAACATTCCATAGATGGGGATAGTATTTGTTGTTGTTGTTGTTGTTTTTTACAGGGACAGAAAGAGAGTCAGAGAGAGGGATAGATAGGGACAGACAGACAGGAATGGAGAGAGGTGAGAAGCATCAATCATTAGTTTTTTTGTTGCCGCTGCGACACCATAGTTGTTCATTGATTGCTTTCTCACATGTGCCTTGACCGCGGGCCTTCAGCAGACGGAGCAACCCCTTGCTGGAGCCAGCAACCTTGGGTCCAAGCTGGCGAGCTTTTGCTCAAGCCAGAAGGGCCCGCGCTCAAGCTGGCGAGCTCGGGGTCTCGAACCTGGGTCTTACGCATCCCAGTCCGATGCTCTATCCACTGCGCCACCGCCTGGTCAGGCTGAGGATAGTTTTTAAATCCTATAATACAAAGCATACTAAATGGCAATTTGGAATGTCTTTTACAGGAAGGGAAGGCGAGGGTGGACAGATGAGAAGCATCAACTCATAGTTGCGTTATTTTATTTGTTCATTGATGGGTTCTCATACATGCCTTGACCAGGGGACTCAAGCTGAGCCAGTGACCCCTTGTTCAAGCCAGCAACCTTTGGGTTCAAGCCAGCAAGCCACGCTCAAACCAGTGATTTCGAGGTTTCAAATCTAGGATCTCAGGATCCCAGGCTGACACTCTAGCCACTGCACCACCACTTCTCGGGCAAGTATGTATTTTAAATTTTCTAGTCCTATGTTTTTGATAGAATTGTTTCCTAAAGAAAACCACTCCTTGACCTTGACTCTCCTCGTCAGAAGCCAGAATGTTGTGCACTCTGTAACATCTTTGGTGTGGCAGTTCAGTGTTCTTGCATTGTTAATGTGCTACAAAAGACTGAAAATTTGATTGTGAATTGGTGGGACTTGGATCTAACTGTGTCAACATTTGAAGATACTGGTGCTTGATGCTCTCTTAAGGAAAATAAGCTTCCAAATTTTAAGCTGTAAAGTCATTAGAATAACTGTTTAGAGTAGAATCACAACTACATGACAGCAATTTTTGGTACATATGTTAAGAATTGTGTAAAAATTGAAACGCCTGTGTAGTACTTATCCTCAAAATAGCCAATACAATATCAATTATGAAAGAAAAAGAGAGCCCTTACAACTATCCTTTATGCATATTATAAAAAGTTTGTCTTATTAGAAAACTTATTTTTTGTAAAAGAAATTTACTTTAGTTCAAAGTTTATAAACAATGCAAGAAAATGGTATTCCCATTTAGGATGCTATGAAATGAACCCCACTCCCCAACTTATTTCTTCTACTCCTTCTCCTACAACTTTCTGAAACAACAAAAAAAAAAACTACTACAGCCTGACCTGCAATGGCACGGTGGATAAAGTGTTGACCTGAAATGCTGAGGTCGTTCGTCGTTTCAGACCCTGGGCTTGCCTGGTCAAGGCACACACAAGAAGCAATCAATGAACTGAAATGAAGCAACTATGAATTGATAATTCTTGTCTGTCCCCTCACCCCCTATAAAATAAATAGTTTTTTTTTAAATCTTAAAAAAGAAGACAACTGCTACATAGCTATTAAAGAGCAATGCCCCAGTCCCCAGCCCCAACCTTTTTATGTTTTGCTGCTCAGTCAACAGTAGGACAGAGAACTGAGTTTAAAAAAGAAATAAGCGCACTGTTTATATGCATGTAAGCATAGGGGGGGCAGGTGGGATAAAGAAATAGAAATAGTCTCGCAACATTAAAATACAGTGCCAGCCAATGGAATCCCAAGAGCTCTTTCATCTACAATACTCCCCAGCAAAAGAACATAGACATTCTAGGGTGCTAATAATTCAATCAGTAGTTTCTTTTCTCGTGTGAGTGGAAAGGGGAATTTTGTTTAAATTCTTGATCTGTTTACATATTTTGAAATCTATATCCGTAAAGACCCAGGCATAAAGTCGATGATAGAGTCCAGGTATAAACCTGAGTTGTTTGGGACTCATTCAGGATGGCAGAGTAAACACTTCTGACATTCAGACCAGTGAGTGGAGTGTGTGTATAGATCTACCTTTGCATTAAGTAGCCAAGGTCTGGGGAAAGCCCAGCCTAGATCACAGTGCTGTAGAGGTCTTTTGGAGACCTATTAGCTGGGAAACACTGTCCTAGTTGGTAGGCACCTAATCAAGCTAACTGCTGAAACTGGTACACCAGAAGTAACTAGGGAGTGAACAAAATTAATTTTTGGGTCACACCAAAATAGCATTTGAATAACATCTTGGCACAGATTTCAGTACCTTGAGAGAATAACAATTAAAAAATATATACTAGGTAGATACTAGCGGAAAAAAATACTTAAGTACCTAGTATATGTATGTGCAGACCCCAGTAGATGACTGGTAGCACCTGACAGGTAGAAAGTGAACTGTAATGTGACTGCCAGGCTGTATCATCATCTCACCAAGTTAATGCTGAACTGTGACTACCAGTGTTCAGTGATTTTCACACTCATGGAATTCATGTCTCAGATTGGTTGGCTTTACCTTGTTTCTGCACTTATTTTTCCACAGGAAGACTCCTGACATTTCACACAGTTATTGACTTTGTAAGATTGTCAGTTTTACGTGCTGTAGCAATGTGTTGGCTCACGATTCAGCGAACTTTTCTGTAAAGGGCTTGATAGTAACTATCTTAGGTTTTCTGGGCCATATTGGTCTCTGCTGTGCCAATCAATGTTGTGCACAAGCAGCTGTTGATAATACATAAATAAGCTTGGCTGTGTTCTAATAAAACTTTATTTATGGATACTGAAATTTGAATTCATAAAATTTTCACGTCATAAAAATATACTTTTGATCTTTTCTTGAATCACTTAAAAATTTAAAGCTATGCTTAGCTTCTAGACTATATAAAAACAAGCAGCAGGCATAGTTTGCTGACCTTGTGCTAGACACTGACAGACATTTTAGAGACTTAAATAATGGCAATACTATGCACAGATACCAGAGTATAATTCTAATACTAGTATCAAGCTTTAGTCAGGCACCCACGACTTTATTGAAACAATCACCATCACTGTTTTTTTGATTAAAGCATTGGTCATACATTGAAATATTGCTATTATGTTTTATTTTAACTTTTATTCTCACAGAGCACTGTGATGCTAACGATAAGGTAAATGCTTAAATGCTAACAATTACTTAAATGCGGCCTCTGATTACAGAGTCACCACATTCCCATGCACAGAATTAAAAACAGTGCTCAAATGACTGACTATGGGGGAGATATCTCTTCTATTATAGAAAGGGAACATACCTTTTAACCAGGTAAACAATGGGCAATTCCAAATACTGCTTTTCTCTTAAAACACCATTTGGTCACATCAAACCTAGCAACAGTTCTTTCACCCAAATACACAGGTGTGAGTAATCAGTTGAGTTTGGAAAATGTTAATAGAGCTCCTTCTTTAAAACCAGAAAATAGCAGTATCCTGGTTTCTTTTCATGCTAACACAACACTCAGGAATCATTCCTGCGTCTTAGATTTACATATCCCTGCAAATACAATGGTAAGCAGCAGATCTGGTATTTTAATAGTTAACACAAACAAATTGGCCACTTTTAGCTGAAGAATACTGTAAGACAACACAACAATTAGATCACAATTAAGCATGTGGGCAATTTCTAACTCCAGTTTCAGTAAGTGTATTTATGTGAAAAAATACATTTCTTCATGTAGTAATTTCAAAAAAACTAAATCTCAATGATTCAAAATGAAAAGATTCTGCTTAAGTTCTTAGGTCTGGTGGTTGCAGTGAAATAGTCACATAACAAAGTTTTGTACGCTGCAAACATTTTAATGGTTATTACTGAGCATACATTTTGGAAATTTTTCACTTCAAACTGCAACATGTTAAATAAATGTTTATAATATACAAAGAAAATACAACGAAAAGTAAAACTCGCTTTAAGTGTGCCTTGGATCTAGACCAGTGTTTCTTTCCTTTTCCCCTTCATATATCTTTATTTTTCAACTGCACCAACACACTTTTAAGAATTTGATCTTTATAGTATGGCATTTAGGAAATAAAAATATACTCCCACCTCAAAGAAATAAAATGTTGCGCATGATTATATGCCAAACAAAGAGAGAACACTAGAATACTCTGATAGTGCAGGCATCATTAAAAAGGGAGGCTGGGGGGCTTAAGATAGATGCTCATAACTCTCTAGATTTTAAGAAAGCGGGATTTTTAACCAAGTAGCCTAAAAGCCAGCAAAACAGGGATCAGTGACAGCAAGTGTAGTGTATGAAGTATGAAATGACAAATTTTACACAAATACACTGTTAGAAATTTACGAGTGAACACCAAAGATCTGAGAAGCTGCTCTTTGGAACAGTCAAGGAGGACCACCTTATTCCAGTCACATGAGCCCTTGCAACAACAGTGTTCTGTGTTACATACTTGCTGGCTGGGTAGTTAAAGGGTTTGTTTTATCACTAGCAGCTAACAAACTTATTCCACATGTTCTTAAAGTCTTAATGGTGGAAAAAGGGCAAGTGTCATTAGCGTGGAGGATCACAGACTTCTCTTTACACAAACTCAAGAGGCTTCACTAGTATTTTAAAAGTCTCTGATGTCTCCCATTACTCTCAAAAGCTCAATTAAGATGAAAGCCTTTTTCCTTGTAGCAGCTAGCAGGCACTCTCTCATGATTTCCTCGGAAGAATACTCTGGCAACTTTAGATAATGGACACAAGTATTCACTGATGGATAGCTTGCATCAGTAGCATCAACCTACAGACAGAAAAGTGAAAATAACAGAGGGCCATGGCTTTAAATATTTATTTCTTGCCATCCTTAAGTAATAAGTTGGACTCCCCATTAGCTAGGGTCTGTACCTTGCGTACAACTGTGAGTCTGGGGAGCAGATTAGCCAGTCCACCGGGAGGCAGAGTTGAACAACCTGTGGTAAACTGTAGAAATGCTTTCCTTTCGTCTGAAGACATGCTACATAGAACCCGCACAAACCGCAGGAAACCAGGGCTAGAAAAAGGAAAACACACTTATATTGATTTGACAGCTGATTTAAATGAAAAATACCACCACTACTTTGTAAGCCAGCAATAACCCACCCCCAGAAAACAGTATCTACATGTCAGAATTAAGAGCATTGTCTATAGTCTCTTAGGTAAGTATGAAATGAGCTGACACAAACTACAGTGTGTCTGTAAAGTTGTGGTGCATGTCAGTCCTGTGACCGGTCAAAAGTGCACCACGACTTTACGGACACACTGTACTTTAAAAGTATCCTTCAAGCCTGACCAGGCGGTTGCACAGTGGATAGAGCATCAGACTGGGATGCTGATGACCCAGGTTCAAAACCCCACGGTCACCAGCTTGGACCCAAGGTCACAGGAGTTCACTTGGTCTACTGAAGGCCCCCAGTCAAGGCACATATGGGAAAGCAATCAATGAGAAACTATGGTGCCACAATGAAGAATTAATGCTTCTCCCTTCTGGTCTGTCTGTCCCTATCTGTCCCTCTCTCTCTCTCTGTGTCACACACACAAAGAAATCCTTCAAGACTCTCTTGTATTCAGTAAGAATGGAAACACTGATGGAATATAGGGGTCATATATGCAATAAAGCCAGCTAACCTCAAAATACACTTGCATAATTTATCCAAATATACCTAAATTATCAAAGGAGATCTGAAATAATCCATTTTATAACAGTGAAATAAACTACCATTATATGCCAAAACAAGGATGAATTTCATTTAATAAAGTTCAAAAGCAAGCAGAATTAATCAATGGGAATAATGTTTTAATGACTAGAAAATAATATGATGGGGAAGGGACTTCTGGAGTTGTTTCTTATTCTGGGTACCAATTATACAGTTATGTTCATTTTGTTAAAATTCTTCAAGCTATCCATGCAATTTGTGCACTTATCTGTTATACGTCAATAAAAATGTTACTTAAAAAAATGCTATATATCAATGTCATTTAAGCTTAAAATAATTTATAATATTTCTCACTTACATTAGTTTGGGAACGTTTTTAAAAAAATAATATATAGGGCTTGTAGCCTTAACCCTTTGAGTAGTGAGCTTTGTCATGCTCGCTGACCCCTAGGAGTGAGTATTTTTTCAAAAAATTAAATTAGTTCCAGTTAGAGTTTTATTAACTTAAAATTATGTTTGTTTGATAACCAATTTATGGAAACAAGAACATACATTTGCCTTTTTTTAATGTTGCCTTACACATTTTCAAGATAAAAATTTTTGTACAATCATACTCTGGATAGTCAGGAGGCATGAGGATATACATGAACATTCATACTACTCAAAGTGTTAAATGTCAGAGAAATGAAAAAATTAGTTGAGAGACTGTTTCAGATTAAAAACATATTACAACAGCCCTGGACAGGTAGCTTATTTAATTAGAGAATTCTCCCAATAAGCAAAGGCTCCGGGTTCCATTCCCAGTCAGGGCACATACAAGAATCAACCAATGAATGTAAAAATAAGTGTAACAACAAATCAATATTTCTCTCTCTACTCTCCCTCTTTCTAAAATCAGTAATATATGTATATATCCCAACAAAATACAGTTTCCTGGTACAGAAGATACAGGGCTTGTCAGAAGTGCTATTAAAGACATCATTACTAGAATATGAAGGACAGATTAGTTAATAGTATAGCATCATGAATTTGCTAGCTAATGTGCATACATGGGAGAATATCCATCCACCTCAGGACACGTACACTAAAGTGTTTTGTTTTGTTTTTTAAGTGAGAGGAGGGGAGATAGGGAGACAGACTCCTGCATGTACCCTGACAGGGATCTACTGAGCAACCCCCGTCTGGGGCCAATGCTTGAATCAACTGAGCTATCCTCAGTACCCCGGGCTGACACTTGAACAAGTCGAACAACTGGCTCCAATACTGGAAGAACGAGAGAAGGCGGAGAGGGAGGGAAGAAAAGCAGATGGTCGCTTCTCATGTGTGCCCTGACCAGGGATCAAACCTGGGACATCCACCCACCAGGCCAATGCTCTATCCATTCATTCCATTCAGCAAGCTGGCCAGGGCCACTAAAGTATTAAAGAATGAAAGGACATGATAGATGCACCATTCTCAAATGGTTCAGAAATAATAATGCACTACTGTGTCTACATGTATATGTACATTTATTATGTAGGTGTGTGTGTATATAAATAGAGATAATATAAATACAGCAAAATATTAAAGTACAGGTGGAGTCTGGGTAACAGAGAATTCTTTCAATTATTCTTAAACTTTTCTATAAGTTTGAAATTATTTGAAAATAAAAGTCAATATATAAGCAATAAAGCCTAAGGGTTTACAATTTACCCAGTTCTTAAAATAACGAATAATTAAAACAGTGAGAAAAGGAATCTTAATATTAGCCAAGACCCAGTTGTCTTTTTGTGTAAACTCAGTCTTATTAATGGATATGTATCTTGGTCATGGTGAGTCTTAACTGCTTTCTCACTTTATAAATGTAACTAACTGGCCTGGCCGTGGTGGCATAGTAAATAGAGCATTGACCTGGAATGCTAAGGATGCCAGTTTGAAACCCTAGACGTGCCCAGTCAAGGCACATACAACAAGCAATCAACAAACGACTAAAGTGAAGCAACTATGAGTTAATACTTCTCACTCCCCCATTCCTCTCTGTAAAATCAATAAATAAAAAATACTTGAAGAAAAAAATTTTAAATATAATTCACTGAGTCAAAATTCTTTAGATATCATCGATCATTTGATTTGGGGACAAATTTTATTTTATAAAATAATGAACACATACCTGTCACGTGTATAACCCAACTTAGGTTCAGTATAATTGATAATAACCTCTGCTGCCCAGGATGGTGACTGGTTTCCACAAAGTATCATTTGGACTTCTTCATGGCTGAAGGAACTTAATTCCTCTATTGGGAAAACTTTATTAAACCCATCAACATTAGCCTGACCTGTGGTGGCGCAGTGGATAAAGCGTCGACCTGGGAACACTGAGGTCGCTAGTTCAAAACCCTGCACTGGTCTGGTCAAGGCACATATGGGAGTTGAGCTTCCAGCTCCTCCCCCCTTTCTCTCTCTCTCTCTCTCTCTCTCTCACTCTGTGTCTCCTCTCTAAAATGAATAAAATAAAACAACTTGGAAAAACTTATCAAAAATGTAAACAGAGAGAAAATATTCAGTCACTATTGTCAGTGATCAAATTCTAATAATTTCCCATTGTGTCATATAAACTAGCCAAAGCTAAGTTCTCATTTTCAAAACCAGTAAATTTGGAAGCAGTCTAATATATTTTGCTTCAATCTTCACCAGAAGACCTTAGGGTCTACCATGGTTTCATTCATCCTCATCATGTACTGTGGAAATAATGCAACCTTACAACCACTAACAAAGGAAGAAATGGAGCCAAAAGCAGGTCCCTTGTTACTTAAAAAGGATCGTTTGCAAATGTTCCAACCTATTCTAGGTACTATGCAGGACCTAATATCTGGAAGACAAAAAACTAGAAGGTAAATATAGAGATTACTAGCAACTCTTGACCACAGCAGTGCCTTAATTTCAACTGTCTCAAAGTCAAAGGAGAGGGATTAAGTTAAAGAGACTTAAAAATCACCTCTAAAGGCTTCCATCTGTTTCTGAATACCCATATGCATACAAAAGTCAAACATCAAATCCACATATTCTTCTGCATTATCCATTGTTATCATCTGCAAAGGAAAATTTGCCAACGTTATTTTTAATATCTAGGGATATTTCAGTAATGACTAATAACTGGTTTCAGTAAGAAGACGATTCCAGAACTTAAAACTATGAAAAGCAAAATTTTTACCTCATCTTCCCCACTTGGCTTGAGATCCACAGCTGTAAAACCATATATTCTTGAAGAAGGGCAAAACTGGAAATTTAAACTGGAAGAACAAAACAGGATTTAGATTAACATCTGGCTACCAATGGTATTTAATTTTATTATATTGCTGCCCAAACCATAGCCCCCCACTTCAACAACATCAGTATACTAGCTTAGATATTAAGTATGAGGCATGTTTAAATGCAAACGGTATACATAAAAACTATTAGGCCAAACCTGTTACCAAACCTGGCTTTGCAAAGACTGCATGAAACCATTACCCTTCCATATTTCATTTCCCCCTATGGCACAAAAATGAATGAATGATTTTTGCAATGAATTATAGTAGCAATGTGTTTACAAGGTGTTTTTTTGTTTGTTTGCTTCACTAAAGTTAACTGTACCACCCTGCCATCAACCCCTGAATATAAGGAAGGGAAGGAAAGTGGGAGGGAGAGAAAACAAGCCTATTATAGTCAACCCAAAACCAGAATAAAACATACCAAGGCTATAATAATTACACATATATAAATTAACAGGATTTTATCAAAAGACCTGCAGCATGTGTGTGCATTTATGTGTCTCCCCCTCCCTTCCTATTCTCACTAAAATAAAAAAGTTAAAATATTTTTAAATGCAGCCATTAGGAATAAGGCTTACTTACAAAGCAAGCTTGCCTAGTAGGCTATGTATTTAATTATCAAAATATTTTTGGCTTTGGACTTTTTCACACAAGATATATATATATTACATTTGACAAATCAATAACCTTTCAAAGGTTTGCTGACTAATAAACTATACTCTGGTACTCTGTCTTTGTATTACTAACAAATCAAAGGTTCAAATCAATAATATTTCCTATAGCATATTATTGGTCTTAACAGGCTTTTTACTCATATATCACAAATTAATGGGGACAAAGAAACAAAACTATTGGAACTTATTCATCTATGAGGTTGAAAAATGTTTATATATAAAGCTTACCCTAAATCCTCTATGCTAAGTGGAGGCCCAGATCCTGATGGATTCTTCAGCACTAATTCCTGTAATTTTGTGTTTTTCTCATCTTCAGAAAGACCTTTGTTGCTTAAAATATGGTGCCTCTTGATAGCAAGGTCTTTAATTTCCTTTAAAAATCTGGCTCTGTGTGGGTTTACTAGTTCAAAGTCTTCCCAAGTTAAAATTCCATTAAACCAAGCTAGGGGTTTTGGTTTGGGGGGATTCAGAATAAACTCAGACTTTGAATCTTCTTCAAAGCTTTCTACTGAGAGTGAATCATGACCTTCTTCTGTAGATGCTTCAGACTGACTTTCAGAGACAGTAAGTCTCTGTCACCTCGTGACTCATAAATCAGTTTACTGATACTGCTTTTAATGTCACCCATACACACAAGTTTAAAGAAAGGTTTAGAAATAGGTAAGTCTACAAATCTATTGTCTTGAATGCATTTGGCCAAGAAAATTCCAAGAAAATGAAAGAGTTTTGTGATCCTTTCAAGTTCATCATTATCTTGTGGAAATGGGCTGTGAACAGTCCACAAGACCTTTGCACATAGTATCCAGGAGATTTCAACCCACCGCCAAGATCAATCTAATTTTTTAGAGGGAGAAATTTAAGTAAAATTAAAAATCCATAAACATTAAACATCTTCAATGTAGCCATCTAAAAAGTACTTACATATACAGTAAGTTAGCACGTTACAAACATCCGACTTAAGTCCAACTCATACTTACAAATGGAGCACCATAAGGACTGTTGGTATTCAACTGCAGTTGGACATCAGTGAAAACGATATCATAGAGTTACTAGACTCCCATGGCAAAGAACTAGCCAATATTTCTTTGGTAATGGGACCTTATGGAACTAGAGCAGCAAATGAAAGCATTTAAGGAAGAAAACAGGGACCTAGAAACTCCAGAACCAAGAAAGTTTTCTGCAAGAGTTAGCTGATGCTTTTTGTCTCATTGAAGCAGGAATGGCAAAGGTAGAGAAGCAATATCCTGATACACCAAAGTTAACCATACAGTTACTGAAGGCCTGAGATGCTACAGGGCCATTTACAATGAGAGAAAAGAAAGCTCTGTACAAACCTCCCCAGATGCCTACACTTCAAGAAACTGACTCCAGCAGACTCAAACCCTGACTCTCTAACACCAGTCCCGACCTCTCCAAGTCTATCATTTCTGCATCATCAAAGATTGTTTAAGGTTGTATTTGAAAATGTTTAAGTATT
Source organism: Rhynchonycteris naso (assembly GCA_037038555.1). Taxonomy (NCBI): domain Eukaryota; kingdom Metazoa; phylum Chordata; class Mammalia; order Chiroptera; family Emballonuridae; genus Rhynchonycteris; species Rhynchonycteris naso. Next base: position 99,504,244 of record CM072999.1, read on the forward strand.
TATATGCACAAAAAGGTAAAAATAAAGACTGTTAAAATAAGCATCTAACTTGCATTTAATAGGTAAATGTACCTATTTCAACTTACAAATTCAACTTAAGAACAAACCTACAGAACCTATCTTGTTCATAACCCAAGGACATCCTATATACATTTTATTAAATTATTTTTTGTGGTCTGGCTGGTTGGTTCAGCAGTAGAGCATTGACCCAGTGTGTGCAAGTCCCAAATTCAATTTCTATCAGGGCACACAGGAAAAATGACCATCTGCTTCTCCCCCCTTTCCTCACCCCTTCTTCCTTTTTCTCTTCTCACACAGCCATGGCTCGATTGATTTGAGCACACTGGCCCAGGCACTGAGGATGGCTCTGTCAAGCCTCCACCTCAGGTACTAAAAATAGCTCAGTTGTGAGCATGACCCCAGATGGACGTTGCCAAGTGGATCCTGGTCAGAGCACATGCGGGGAGTCTGTGTCTGTATCTCCCCTCCTCTCACTTCAAAAAAATATATATTTTTTGTGACGAATATTGCCCTTTAAAAACATTTTAATATCAAGATTACTGAATAATAAATTAAGATTCAAAAAACCTGGCTTATGTTCTAAAAGCATAACTTATTTTTAATACGTTCCAAAAGCAAAATTACAAATCAAATCATTTAGTGGAAAACAAATACTTACATGATGAGACTCATCATCTGGAAAGTTATCATCACAAAGCCAAGCTCCCAAGTCAGTTCTCTGGAATTCTGCTGCCACCAGAGCATAAAACTCTAATGTGGTTCCCGAGCCAGTTCCTTCTTCTCCAAAAAATTCAACCTAAAATATTAATGAGTAAATTATAGGAAGAAATTAGCTTAAATGATCTCATTCTTGCCAAAATTAGTCACATCCAATTCAGTGATAAAGCTATTTTATAGCAGCAGTATAATACAATCAACATGGAAGTTTTTTTTCATGTTTTTTATATACTATTACATGTTTAAACACTATGATGAGCATTATTCAAAAGTTACTTCTCCCAACAATCCTACAAAATAGACTGCAGTAGTTTCTCTTTATCCATGGAAGATATGTTCCAAGATTCCAAGTGGATGCCTAAAACCATGAATAGTACCAAACCCTATATATACACTATTTTTTTATGTTTCTATGAAAAGTTTAATTTATAAGGTAGGCACAGCAGGAGAGTAACAGTAATAATTAAATATAACAATATACTTAGTGAAAGTTATGTGAATGTAGTCTCTCTCATATATCTGACAACTGAGACACCTAATAAGAGCCTAACAGGCAGGTAATATATACAGCATGGATACACCAGACAAAGGGGCGATTCACAAGCAGCACAATGCATCATGCTCAGAATGAGGGGCAATTTAAAAGTTATGAAATGTTTATTTCTGAAATTTTTCATTTAATATTGTTGGACCTGTGTTGCTTGAAAGTAACTGAAACTGCAGAAAATGAAACATTAAATACGGGCAGACTACGTCATCTCTTTTTTACACCACAGGAAACCAAATTTTAGAAAGGACAATCATTTATTCAAGGAAAATGATGGTGTACAGATTTGCATGTGTCTACGTAACACCAAAACCTAAACTCTTCCACTTATTTCTGACTTCAGGTTTTCACTTTAAAGGTTTTTTTCTATCCATGCTCTACCTGTTCAAAAAACAATTTCTGGCAGCTTAGAAAAACACATAGTGAGGCCCTGGCCAGTTGGCTTAGTGGATAGAGCATTGGTCTGGTGTGCGGACGTCCCACGTTTAATCACCATTCAGAGCACATGTGAAAAGTGTCCACCTGCTTCTCTTCACCCTCTCCCCCATCTTCTCTTTCTCTTGCCCTGTCGCAGCCAGTGGCTCAACTGGTTTGAGTGTCAGCCTCAGACACTGAGGATAGCTCGTTTGATTCAAGCATTGGTGCCAGATGGGGATTGCAGGATTGATCTCAGTCGGGGTGCATGCCGTTTTCTGTCTCTCTGTCTCCTCTCCTCTCAAAAGAAAACCACATACAAAAAAAAAAAAAAACCACATACAGCGCATAGTAAAACTAAATAAACAAATAGTTGAAGATTATCTAGGTTAGAGAAATATATGGGTAGAAAGAATAGGCTTTATACATTTTCTAGAGATAAAGTTGCCATGATCAATTTGTAATCCAAAAGATGAGCCTGCTGGATGATTTAAATCTGTCAACAGGAGAGAGTTATTTCATTATCCCTCAGATAAGAAATAAGATATATATAACATATAATCAACTATGTCCAGAATACATCTCTATTATAAATATACTGAATTTCATACTGCCATTTGTTATTACATCCGTCAACACAGACTAATAATACCAAGTACAATTTAAGTGAAATGATACTATAAAACAGTGTGCTCCAAAAATGGGTATCTAATAGCATAGCACTTTTTAGGCCTTAGCACTGTCTAGAACAGCCACAGTATATAGATGTTCAAGAATGAAACTTTCATTCTATTTGCAAATGCACCAGAATTAACATGTGTAGTTACTGTACTACCTGTTAAAGTTACCCAGTGTTCTGCTCTTCAGGAGTAACAGTGCTTGGCAACAATTTGTTTTTCATAATCAATTGAGAACACAACAAACTAAGTAAATCTCACCTATAAAGAAACACTAACGTTTGATCTTGAAAAATATACTCAGCATTGAAGTATAAAATAATTTTGGATCAATTCAAACAGATCTATATTTCAAGAAATAAGACACCTCCACATTACATTCAGTTAGATAATCTAAGAACAGAATGCCGGATTGACATTATTGTGTTAGAAATCTGAGAAGTTTCTCAATTAATAAGGGAAACCAAGTTATTGCCAAGCACTTTTATTCCCGAGGAGAAGACCACTGTGTAACTTTAACAGGTAGTACAGTAACTGAACATGTTGATTCTGGTGCATTTGCTAACTAATACAATGAAAGTTTCACTGTTGAACTTCTATATACTGTGGCTGTTCTAGAGAGTGCTAATGCCTAAAGAATGCTTTAGGAATATTGGAGCAGGTCTTCTGCTTTAACGAAACAAGTAAAAGTCATAATTAATTTCTAATGATATTAACACTGACAAATGTATATCCTGCAATGATCCCTTCAGAAGGCTGTACATATTGTAAACACTAAAAACGTATGCGTTGATCATTAAAATGGTTTCCAAAATAGAAACATGCCACTCTTTATGATTACACAGTAGTTCAATTTTGATGTGTATATGTAAAAAAACGTTAAAGAAACAATCCGATGAATAGAAACAATGCGTTTCAACTCTCCAATATACATGTTACTCTAAGAAGATTTGTGCACAATATAAGATTTTCAAGTGAGATTTTGAGACTTGTTGAAAAAATGTGTGCTGTTATGAAAATAGTTAAAACACTATATTTTGCAGTTGACGAGAATGGGATTCTGACACTGCAAAATGGCAATGAGCGAAAATGTTTTGAGTTCACATTAATATTGCAGTATGATATGGCGCTAATTTTTACATACACTTTCATAGTATAGTACAATAACACAATGTACAGAATCATATCATTTCAAGGCTAAGATACATTTGGGGCTCTCTTTAATTACGTTGATCTATTTAGGTTGAAATTAGAAGAAATTGAGTCCAGAATAAAATAAAACTAAAGGTTTCCGAGTTTTGAATCCTTTTTCAATTGAGTGGGGTTTGAAATGTATTGGACACATCTGGTCTTTATTAAAATGACACTGGAATGTTTCCTGTACCTGTGTATTTAAAGTAGAACTGTTGCTAATGGTAGATGAAAGTTACTTGAAAAAGAGAAGTTTACTTGCATTGCATATTGGTTAATAAACTTTGTTTAAACAATAGTGCCAATATTTACCTTGAGGAATATGATAGTGTATTGAACTAAGCGTTCCTCTACCCTTGGTGCTGAGGCTTGTGGCTTGAGTGACAGCCCCTCCCGCGGAGGAGAGGCAGAAATCACAGCAAAAGCCACAGTGGGCAGGCGCTGGCAACGCCCATACACAACCTCCCTAGGCAGCGGCAGAGGGGGTGGGAGGCCTGCAGACAGAACACAAAGGCAACACCTACTGGACTCCAGTGGCCACAACTTGCTTATACACAGACAAAATGGGCAGGCAGAGGAATGCAAACCAAATGAATCAAGAGGAATCCCCAGAGAAGGACCTGAATGAACCAGATATAACCAAATTATCAGAAGCAGAATTTAGAATAATGATAGTTAGGATTTTCAAAGAAATTAGAGCAACAATGGATAGTCATTATGAACACCTAAATAAAAAGATAACAAGTATAAAAAACGAAATTGAAATAATAAAAAAGAATCAGACAGAAATGACAAATACAGTATCAGAACTGAAGACCACAATGGAAGGAATTAAAAGCAGGATGATTCACGCTGAGGATCGAATCAGCGAGTTAGAGGACACAATAAACAAAGGCACAGAAGCAGAGAAGAAAAAGGAAAAGAGACTCAAAAAATGAGAGGAAACTCTAAGGGAACTATGTGACAACCTGAAGAGAAACAACATTCGCATCATAGGGGTGCCTGAAGAAGAGGAGAGAGGACAGGAAATGGAAACTTTGTTCAATCAAATCATAGCAGAAAACTTCCCTAAATTAAGGCTGGGACACTCCACACATTCAAGAAGCACACAGACCTCCATTAAAGAGAAACCCAAAAAGATCTACACCAAGACACATCATAGTTAAAATACCAAAGCTAATGGATAAAGAAAAAATTTTAAAAGCTGCTAGGGAAAATACGGCTATCACCCACAAAGGAGCCCCCATAAGGATGACATCGGACTTCTCAACAGAAACACTTGAGGCCAGAAGGGAATGGCAAGATATAATCAAAGTAATGCAGAACAAGAACCTACAACCAAGACTACTTTATCCAGCAAGGCTAACGTTTAAAATTGAAGGAGAAATAAAGAGCTTCCCAAAAAGAAAGCCTCAAGGAATTCATAAAAACCAAACCAATTCTGCAAGAGATACTAAGGGGCCTGTTGGGAACAGTTTAAAGGGAGGAAAGAATAGAGCAAAAGAAGAATACAGGTTTAAAGAATAAAATGGCAATAAACAACTACATATCAAAAATAACCTTAAATGTAAATGGATTAAATGATCCAATCAAAAGACATAGAGTAAAAATAAAAAAAAGACATAGGGTAGCTGCATGGATAAAGAAACAGGACCCATACATATGCTGTCTACAAGAGATACACCTTAAAACAAAAGATGCACATAGACTGAAGGTAAAAGGATGGAAAAAAAAATTTCATGCAAATGGAAATGAAAAAAAGCAGGGGTAGCAATACTTATATCTGACAAAATGGACTTTAAAGAAAGGCTATAGTGAGAGATAAAGAAGGACACTACATAATGATAAAGGGAACAATTCAACAGGAAGATACAACTATTATAAATATCTATGCACCAAATATAGGAGCCCCGACATACATAAAGCAGACTTTGATGGATATAAAGGGCGAGATTAACAGCAATACTATCATAGTAGGGGATTTCAATACCCCTCTAACAACACTGGATAGATCCTCAAGAAGGAAAAATAAATAAACAGCAGACTTGAAGGAGACACTAGATCAACTTGATTTAATAGATATCTTCAGAACTTTTCACCCTAAAGCAGTAGAATATACATTCTTCTCAAGCGCTCATGGTACGTTTTCTAGGATCGACCACATGTTAGGACACAAAAATGGCCTCAATAAATTTAAGAAGATTGAAATCATATCAAGCATTTTCTCTGATCCCAATGCCATGAAACTAGAAATTAAAAACAAAAGAAAAACTGAAAAATACTCAAACACTTGGAAACTAAATAGCATGATATTAAATAATGAATGGATTAACAATGAGATCAAAGAAGAAATAAAAAAGTTTCTAGAAACAAATGATAATGAGCATACATCAACTCAAAATTTATGGGACACAGCAAAAGCAGTTCTGAGAGGGAATTTCATTGTACTACAGGCATATCATAAGAAGGTAGAAAAAGCTCAAACAAGCAACTTGACCCAGCGTCTAAAAGAACTAGAAAAACAACAGCAAATAAAACCCAAGACAAGTAGAAGGAAGGAAATAATAAAGATCAGAGCAGAAATAAATGACATAGAGGCTAAGGAAACAATACAGAGGATCAATGAAACCAGGAGCTGGTTCTTTGAGAAGGTAAACAAGATTGATGAACCTTTAACTAGACTCACCAAGAAAAAAAAAGAGAGGACTCAAATAAATAAAATTAGAAAGGACAGTGGAGAAATAACAACTGACACAACAGAAATACAAAGCATTGTAAGAAAATACTATGAAGAACTCTATGCGAAAAAATTAGACAATCTTGGTGAAATGGACAAATTTCTTGAATCATATAACCTTCCAAAAATCAATCTGGAAGAATCAGAACACCTAAACAGACCAATTACAACAAATGAGATTGAAACAGTTATCAAAAAACTCCCAAAAATGAAAAGTCCTGGGCCTGATGGCTTCACAAGTGAATTCTATCAAAAATTCAAAGAAGAACTAACTCCTATCCTCCTCAAGCTATTTCAAAAAATTCAAGAGGAAGGAAGACTTCCAAACTCCTTTTATGAGGCGAGCATAATTCTGATCCCAAAACCAGGCAAAGACATCACAAAGAAAAAAAATTATAGGCCAATATCCCTGATGAATTTAGACGCTAAAATTCTCAACAAAATATCCAACCGGATGCAGCAATATATGAAAAAAATCATACACCATGATCAAGTGGGATTTATTCTGGACAGGCAAAGCTGGTTCAATATTCACAAATCAATCAATGTGATTCATCACATAAACAAAAGAAAGGACAAAAATCACGTGATAATTTCAATAGATGCAGAAAAGGCATTTCATAAAATCCAGCACCCATTCATGCTCAAAACTCTCAGTAAAGTTGGAATACAGGGATCATTCCTTAACATGATAAAGGCCATCTATGACAAACCCACAGCAAACATCATACTAAATGGACAAAAATTAAAAGCAATCCCCTTAAGATCAGGAACCAGGCAGAGATGCCCCCTTTAACCACTCTTATTCAACATAGTTCTGGAAGCCCTAGCTACAGCTATCAGACAAGAAGAAGAAAAAAATGGCATCCAAATTGGAAAAGAAGAAGTAAAACTTTCACTATTTGCAGATGATATGATATTGTATATTGAAAATCCTAAAGTCTCAGTCAAAAAAGTACTGAACCTTATAAATGAATTCAGCAAGGTGGCAGGATATAAAATTAATACTCAGAAATCAGAGGCATTTTTATATACCAACAATGAACTGTCAGCAAAAGAAATTAAGGAAACAATCCCCTTCACTATTGCAGCCAAAAAAATAAAGAACTTAGGAGTAAATTTAACGAAGAAGGTTAAGGACTTGTACTCGGAAAATTATAATACATTGATAAAACAAATCAAGGAAGATACAAACAAGAGGAAGCATGTACCGTGCTCATGGCTAGGAAGAAAAAACGTCATTAAAATGTCTATATTACCCAAAGCAATTTATAAATTCAATGCAATACCAATTAAAATACCAATGACATACTTCAAAGATATAGAACACATATTCCAAAAATTTATATGGAACCAAAAAGAACACAAATAGCCTCAGCAATCTTAAAAAGAAAAAATAAAGCAGGAGGTATCACTCTTCCAGATATCAAGGTTTACTATAAGGCCATTGTACTCAAGACAGCCTGGTACTGGCATAAGAACAGGCACATAGATCAATGGAACAGAACAGAGGACCCAGAAATAAACCCAAAGCTTTATGGACAACTGATATTTGACAAAGGAGGAAAGAACATACAATGGAGTAAAGACAGCCTCTTTAACAAATGGTGTTGGGAAAATTGGACATCTACCTGCAAAAAAATGAAACTAGACCATCAATTTACACCATTCACAAAACAAACTCCAAATGGATAAAAGAATTAAACGTAAGCCGTGAAACCATAAGCATCTTAGAAGAAAACATAGGCAGCAAGCTTTCCGACATCTCTAGCAGCAATATATTTGCCTATTTATCTCCACGGGCAAATGAAATAAAAGGCAAGATAAACAACTGGGACTATATCAAACTAAAAAGTTTTTGCACAGCTAAAGACAATAAGAACAGAATAAAAAGACAAACCACACAATGGGAGAACATATTCGACAGCACATCTGATAAGGGGTTAATAACGAAAATTTATAAAGAACTTATAAAACTCAACAACAGGAAGACAAACAATACAATCAAAAAATGGGCAAAAGAAATGAATAGAAATTTCTCCAAAGAGGACATACAGATGGCCAATAGGCATATGAAAAAATGCTCAACATCAGTAATCATTAGAGAAATGCAAATTAAAACTACAATGAGATATCACCTCACACCAGTCAGAATGGCACTCATCAGCAAAACAACACAGAATAAGTGCTGGCGAGGATGTGGAGAAAAGGGAACCCTTCTGCACTGCTGGTGGGAATGCAGACTGGTGCAGCCACTATGGAAAACAGTTTGGAGATTCCTCAAAAAATTAAAAATCGAACTGCCTTTTGACCCAGCTATCCCACTTATAGGAATATACCCTAAGAACACCATAGCACTGTTCAAAAAGAAGAAATGCGCCCCCATGTTCGTGGCAGCATTGTTCACAATAGCGAAGATCTGGAACCAGCCCAAGTGTCCGTCAGAAGACGAGTGGATTAAAAAGCTATGGTACATATATACTATGGAATACTACTCAGCCATAAGAAAGATGACATCGGATCATTTATAACAAAATGGATGGTCCTTGATAACATTATACGGAGTGAAATAAGTAAATCAGAAAAAAAGAAAAACTGAGAACAGCACGATTTCATACATAGGTGGGACATAAAAGTGAGACTATGAGACATGGACAAGAGAGTGCTGGTTACGGGGTGGGGGGAGGGAGGGGAGGGTGGGGAGGGTAGGATATGGTGGAGGGGAGGGGCACAGGGAATACCAGATAGAAGGTGACAGAGGACAATTTGACTTTGGGTGTTGGGTATGCAACACAAGTGAATGATAAGATAACCTGGAGATGTTTTCGTTATACATATGTACCCTGATTTATTGGTGTCGCCCCATTAAAATGAATAATAATAAAATATTTAAGAAATAAAAGAATCATTGAAGATGTTTTATTCTGCTACTGCAGGCCTTCCTCTGCCCTGAGTAGACATTCTTGAGAAGTAGTAGTGGCACAAGGTAGTTTTGAAGAGTTGTTTTGTTTATTTCATTTTGCTTTTAAATAAAATTATTAGGAAGGAATTGTTTCCAACCTGATTTTTCCTGATACAGTGAATTGAATCCATAGTTAGTAATATCGAGTGCACTAAAGCTTGCTAAGAGCAACACTCATGTTAAGAAGTTATATCTTGAAGATGGCGACGGAGTAGGCGGAAGTACCAACTTCCAACTCCCAGAACCAAAGTGGATTACAACTGAATTTTAAAAACCATCACCTGGATAAACCAACTTTGAACTAAACTAAGTGGACTCTTCAACCAAGGAACACTGAAGAAGCCACATTGAGACTGGTAGGAATAGCTAAAACGCGAAGAGGGCTGCCCAGCTCCCCGGAGCAAACGGCAGCCCGGAGAGACCCGCGTGGCAGGAGGAGAGTTTGGCGGAGAGGGAGGGACCTGGGTCCCAGGAACCAAGCCCCAGCCTGCAATCCCAGAGCCTAGAAGAGGCGTTTGGACAGTTTTGAGCTGTGAAACAAGTGAGGGAGCTCCCAGGCCTACAGTGTGGAGTATTAGGTCCCATCCTACTCTGCTGAGAGTTGCTGTAGGGCATGGTGGGCGGCAGGACGCTGAAACGCGGTTCTGTCGGCGTGGGCGGAGGCCTAGCCGGTGGGAGCTTGGTCTAGCCCAGCAGGGTCGGAGGGGACGTGCGAAAGCGGTCCGGAAACTGCGGGCCGGCCTTTAATCCTACTTACGGGAACAAAGCGGGAGGCCAGGAACGGGCAGAAATCCGCTCTGCGACTCTGCGCAAGCTGGCCCTGACCGTGGGGACCAGGCTAGGACCAGGGACGGGCGGAGGGCTTGCGGCTGAGCTCACGCTACCAGCCCCGCCCTGCTGGAGAAACCGAGGTTTGCCATTCTGCGTGCGCAAACGGGCGCGGGGACGTGGTAAACCCCGAGACAAGTGGAAGCTCGCAGCTGAGCCCACGCTAATATCCCCGCCCGGCCGGAGAAACCGCGATTTTGCATCCCATGTGCACAAGCAGGCTCCGAACGCGGGGGTGGGGTAGAGTCCGGGACGAGCGGAAGTCTGCAGCTGAGCGGAAGCCAGCAAACACGCCCGCCCCAATAAACCTTGGTTTCCGACCCTGCGCAGAAGGGCCCTGGCCTCGAGGGCGAGGCTAAAGCTCCGTACGGGCAAAAGCTTACAGCTGACAGCACGTCAAAAGCCCTGCCTAACCAACGAAACTGTAGCGAGCAGGCACCGACTGCTGGTTCTGGGCGAAAGTCCAGAAATAGGCTGGTCGCAGCTGAGTAAAGGTGCTCACCTCTATCCTTGGTCCTGAGGCTTGTGGCTTGAGTGACAGCCCCTCCCGCGGAGGAGAGGCAGAAATCACAGCAAAAGCCACAGAGGGCCGGCTCTGGCAATGCCCATACCCAACCACCCTAGGCAGAGGCAGAGGGGGTGGGGGGCCTGAAGACAGACCACACATAAAGAACACAAAGGCAACACCTACTGGACTCCAGTGGCCACAACTTTCTTATACACAGACAAAATGGGCAGGCAGAGGAATGCAAACCAAATGAATCAAGAGAAATCCCCAGAAAAGGACTTGAATGAACCAGATATAACCAAATTACCAGATGCAGAATTTAGAATAATGATAGTTAGGATGTTCAAAGAAATTAGAGCAACAATGGATAGTCATTATGAACACCTAAATAAAGAGATAACAAGTATGAAAAACTAAATTGAAATAATAAAAAAGAACCAGACAGAAATGACAAAACAGTATCAGAACTGAAGACCCAATGGAAGGAATTAAAAGCAGAATGAATCACGCTGAAGATCGAATAAGCGAGTTGGAGGACACAATAAACAAAGGCACAGAAGCAGAGAAGAAAAAGGAAAAGAGACTCAAAAAATGTGAGGAAACTCTAAGGGAACTCTGTGACAACCTGAAGAGAAACAACATTCGCATCATAGGGGTGCCTGAAGAAGAGGAGAGAGGACAGGAAATGGAAACTTTGTTCAATCAAATCATAGCAGAAAACTTCCCTAAATTAAGGCTGGGAAACACTCCACACGTTCAAGAAGCACACAGAACTCCATTAAAGAGAAACCCAAAAAGATCTACACCAAGACACATCATAGTTAAAATACCAAAGCTAATGGATAAAGAAAAAATTTTAAAAGCTGCTAGGGAAAAAATGGCTATCACCCCTCAAAGGAGCCCCCATAAGGATGACATTGGATTTCTCAACAGAAACACTTGAGGCCAGAAGGGAATGGCAAGAAATAATCAAAGTAATGCAGAACAAAAACCTAAAACCAAGACTACGTTATCCAGCAGGGCTAACGTTTAAAATTGAAGGAGAAATAAAGAGCTTCCCAGAAAAAGAAAGCCTCAAGGAATTCATAAAAACCAAACCAATTCTGCAAGAGATACTAAGGGGCCTCTTATGAACATTTTAAAGGGAGAAAAGAATATAGCAAAAGAAGAATACAACTTTAAAGAATAAAATGGCAATAAACAACTACGTATCAATAATAACCTTAAATGTAAATGGATTAAATAATCCAATCAAAAGACATAGGGTAGCTGCGTGGATAAAGAAACAGGACCCATACATATGCTGTCTACAAGAGACACACCTTAAAACAAAAGACGCACATAGACTGAATGTAAAAGGATGGAAAAAAATATTTCAGGCAAATGGAAATGAAAAAAAAAGCCGGGGTAGCAGTACTTATAGCTGACAAAATGGACTTTAAAACAAAGGCTGTAGTAAGAGATAAAGAAGGACTCTACATAATGATAAAGGGAACAATTTAACAGGAAGATATAACTATTATAAATATCTATGCACCAAATATAGGAGCCCTGACATACATAAAGCAAACTTTGATGGATATAAAGGGCGAGATTAACAGCAATACTATCATAGTAGGGGATTTCAATACCCCTCTAACAACACTGGATAGATCCTCAAGAAAGAAAATTAATAAAGAAACAGCAGACTTAAAGGAGACACTAGATCAACTTGATTTAATAGATATCTTCAGAACTTTTCACCCTAAAGCAGTAGAATATACATTCTTCTCAAGCGCTCATGGTACGTTTTCTAGGATAGACCACATGTTAGGACACAAAAAAGGTCTCAATAAATTTGAAAAGATTGAAATCATATCAAGCATTTTCTCTGATCACAATGCCATGAAACTAGAAATTAACCACAAAAGAAAAACTGAAAAATACTCAAACACTTGGAAACTAAATAGCATGATATTAAATAATGAATGGATTAACAATGAGATCAAAGAAGAAATAAAAAAGTTTCTAGAAACAAATGATAATGAGCATACATCAACTCAAAATTTATGGGACACAGCAAAAGCAGTTCTGAGAGGGAAGTTTATTGCACTACAGGCATATCATAAGAAGCTAGAAAAAGCTCAAATAAGCAACCTGACCCTGCAGCTAAAACAACTAGAAAAACAACAGTAAATAAAACCCAAGACAAATAGAAGGAAGGAAATAATAAAGATCAGAGCAGAAATAAATGACATAGAGGCGAAGGAAACAATACAGAGGATCAATGAAAACAGAAGCTGGTTCTTTGAAAAGGTAAACAAGATTGATGAACCTTTAACTAGACTCACAAAGAAAAAAAGAGAGAGGACTCAAATAAATAAAATTAGAAAGGACAGTTGAGAAATAACAACTGACACAACAGAAATACAAAGCATTATAAGAAAATACTATGAAGAACTATATGCCGAAAAATTAGACAATCTTTGTGAAATGGACAAATTTCTTGAATGATATAACCTTCCAAAAATCAATCTGGAAGAATCAGAACACCTAAACAGACCAATTACAACAAAAGAGATCGAAACAGTTATCAAAAAATTCCCAAAAAAGAAAAGTCCTGGGCCTGATGGCTTCACAAGTGAATTCTATCAAAAATTCAAAGAAGAACTAACTCCTTTCCTCCTCAAGTTATATCAAAAAATTCGAGAGGAAGGAAGACTTCCAAACTCCTTTCATGAGGCGAGCATAATTCTGATCCCAAAACCGGGCAAAGACAACACAAAGAAAGAAAATTATAGGCCAATATCCCTGATGAATTTAGACGCTAAAATTCTCAACAAAATATTATCCAACCGGATGCAGCAATATATGAAAAAAATCATTCACCATGATCAAGTGGGATTTATTCTGGAGAGGCAAGGCTGGTTCAATATTCGCAAATCAATCAATGTGATTCATCACATAAACAAAGAAAGGACAAAAATCACATGATAATTTCAATAGATGCAGAAAAGGCATTTCATAAAATCCAGCACCCATTCATGCTCAAAACTCTCAGTAAAGTTGGAATACAGGGATCATTCCTTAACATGATAAAGGCCATCTACGACAAACCCACAGCAAACATCATACTAAATGGACAAAAATTAAAAGCAATCCCCTTAAGATCAGGAACCAGGCAGGGATGCCCCCTTTCACCACTCTTATTCAACATAGTTCTGTAAGTCGTAGCTACGGCAATTAGACAAGAAGAAGAAATAAAAGGCATACAAATTTGAAAAGAAGAAGTAAAACTGTCACTATTTGCAGATGATATGATATTGTATATTGAAAACCCTAAAGTCTCAGTCAAAAAACTACTGGACCTTATAAATGAATTCAGCAAGGTGGCAGGATATAAAATTAATACTCAGAAATCAGAGGCATTTCTATATACCAACAATGAACTGTCAGCAAAAGAAATTAAGGAAACAATCCCCTTCACTATTGCAGCCAAAAAAATAAAGTACCTAGGAGTAAATTTAACCAAGGAGGTTAAGGACTTGTACTCGGAAAATTATAATACATTGATAAAACAAATCAAGGAAGATACAAACAAGTGGAAGCATTTACCGTGCTCATGGCTAGAAGGAATAAACATCATTAAAATGTCTATATTACCCAAAGCAATTTACAAATTCAATTCAATACCAATTAAAATACCAATGACATACTTCAAAGATATAGAACGCATATTTCAAAAATTTATATGGAATCAAAAAAGAACATGAATAGCCTCAGCAATCTTAAAAAGAAAAAATAAAGCAGGAGGTATCACTCTTCCAGATTCAAGGTTTACTATAAGGCCATTATACTCAAGACAGCGTGGTACTGGCATAAGAACAGGCACATAGATCAATGGAACAGAACAGAGGACCCAGAAATAAACCCAAAGCTTTATGGACAACTGATATTTGACAAAGGAGGAAAGAACATACAATGGAGTAAAGACAGCCTCTTTAACAAATGGTGTTGGGAAAATTGGACATCTATCTGCAAAAAAATGAAACTAGACCATCAACTTACACCATTCACAAAAACAAACTCTAAATGGATAAAAGACTTAAATGTAAGTCGTGAAACCATAAGCATCTTAGAAGAAAAAATAGGCAGCAAGCTCTCCGACATCTGTAGCAGCAATATATTTGCCGATTTATCTCCACACGCAAATGAAATAAAAGGCAAGATAAACAAATGGGACTATATCAAACTAAAAAGTTTTTGCACAGCTAAAGACAATAAGAACAGAATAAAAAGACAAACCACACAATGGGAGAACATATTCGACAGCACGTCTGATAAGGGGTTAATAACTAAAATTTATAAAGAACTTATAAAACTCAACGACAGGAAGACAAACAATACAATCAAAAAATGGGCAAATGAAATGAATAGAAATTTCTCCAAAGAGGACATACAGATGGCCAATAGGCATATGAAAAAATGCTCAACATCACTAATTATTAGAGAAATGCAAATTAAAACCACAATGAGATATCACCTCACACCAGTCAGAATGGCACTCATCAGCAAAACAACACAGAATAAGTCCTGGCGGGGTTGTGGAGAAAAGGGAACCCTTCTGCACTGCTGGTGGGAATGCAGACTGGTGCAGCCACTATGGAAAACAGTTTGGAGATTCCTCAAAAAATTAAAAGTCGAACTGCCTTTTGACCCAGCTATCCCACTTATAGGAATATACCCTAAGAACACCATAGCACTGTTCGAAAAGAAGAAATGCGCCCCCAGGTTTGTGGCAGCATTGTTCACAATAGCGAAGATCTGGAACCAGCCCAAGTGTCCGTCAGAAGGCGAGTGGATTAAAAAGCTATGGTACATATATACTATGGAATACTACTCAGCCATAAGAAATGATGACATCGGATCATTTATAACAAAATGGATGGTCCTTGATAACATTATACGAAGTGAAATAAGTAAATCAGAAAAAAAGAAAAACTGAGAACAGCATGATTTCATACATAAGTGGGACATAAAAGTGAGACTATGACACATGGACAAGAGAGTGGTGGTTATGCGGTGGGTGGAGGGAGAGAAGGGTGGGATAGGGAGGAGGGGAGGGGTACAGGGAAAACCAGATAGAAGGTGACAGAGGACAATTTGACTTTTGGTGACGGGTATGCAACACAATTGAAAGTTAAGATAACCTGGAGATGTTTTCATTAAAAAAAATAAAATTAAAAGATGAATGAAAAAAAAAAAAAAAAAAAAAGAAGTTATATGTTGCCTGACCTGTAGTGGTGCAACAGATAAAGTGTCGTCCTGGAGGGCAGAAGTTGCTGGTTTGATCCCTGATTCGGGTAAATACAGGAACAAATTGATGTTCCTGTCTCTCTATTTCTCCCTTCTGCTCTCACTGAAATCAATTTAAAAAATTAAAAAAAACCACAAAACTTATATCTTCAGTCTAACTCCTCATGCCAGAAGTAACTTTTGGCAGACTCCTTCATGGGACAGTAACTAGCCTGTCCTCATTGCCTTAGTGCAGAGCTTCTCTGTCTGTGTTCCTGGACGAGCAGCATAAGCATCACCTGCAAACTAGTAAGAAATAAAAATTCTGGACCTAGCCCAACTCATTGACTCAGACTCTGGGTTGAAGCCCAGCAATCAGTTTGTGTTTTAGTATCTATCTAGGTGATTCTGATGCATGCTGAAGTTTGAGAAACACCACCTCACGCATGAGGCTTCCTGTTGCAAACCTTACAGATGGGAGGTTGCCTCACGGCCTGCAGCATGGCGGAGCATCTAACTAGGAAGGGATTGGTGCCCTCCAAAACTGGAAGAGGGCGAGAGGTTGGGCCATTGCAGAGACTGGCTTTGTGGGGACAGAGAGCATTAAGGCTGGCTGAAAAATCCATCTTTGTATTGATTGCTTGGAAGGAGCACCACCAACCAGTAATATCCAAAAGAACTTTACAGTAGTCATAGAAATGTTCTGTATCTGTGTCGTCCAGTGCAGGGGACACTGCCACATGTGGCTCTTGAACAAGTAAAATATGATTAGTGTATTGAGTTTTAATTAATTTAAATTTCCACATGAGGCTGGTGGCTACCATATTGGACAGCATAACTCTAGTTCCTGCCATTACCTCAGGATACCCACTCTATTAAGGCAGACTGGTTGCAAGTCAGGATCTGTGATTCAGGGCTGGGCATGATTAGTCACTTTAAGGAAACACCTAAAAGAAGAATATAATTTCCCAAATTGGCAATGTTTTAACCCTGGGAGAGTAAAGAGTGGGTGTAAGCACTATCATTGCTAAGGTTTTTTAAAAATCATTATTATATTCAGTAACTGAGCATAAGTAGCATGTTGCTGGATTCTAGCTGTAATTCCAGGGAGAGTCAGTGACCACATAAACTACAGAAATAAAGAGTAGAATTTAATTTAAACCTGGTGATTACACAGGTTTGGGTGGACCAGGTTTAGGATGGAAGTAGTATAAAGAAGAAGAAAAAGAGGTGGGAAAAGAGTACTATGGGAGAGAAAATAGCAGTTGTCCTGTCATGGAGAATGCCTTGTCATCTAAAATTTATTTTTAGGTTTCTGAGTTTTAAACATTTTTTCTGGAACTATTTTTAATCTTAGAGTTTCCAAATCTTAAAATTGGAGATGAGTCTCATGCTGCTGTCTGGGCTGGAAGAAGCATCTCAGCATCACGTTTCAAAACAGAAGACCTGCCCGGTTAGCTCTGAGGGAGGCAGCTTTGCAAGAGCTCAGGGCTATTGCTGTTGAGGAAGTAGGATCAGGGCCGTCAGAGCTGCATTTTACAAACATAAGTCCTTTCAAATATGATTTTATTTTATTTTATTTTATTCACTTTTAGAGAGTAGACACAGAGTGAGAGAGAGAAAGAGAGAAAGGGGGGAGGAGCTGGAAGCATCAACTCCCATATGTGCCTTGACCAGACCAGAGTGCAGGGTTTTGAACTGGCGACCTCAGTGTTCCCAGGTCGACGCTTTATCCACTGCGCCACCACAGGTCAGGCCTCAAATATGAATTTTTTTAAAATTGATTTTAGCAAGAGAGGTAGGTAGGTAGAGAAATAGAGACAGGAACATCTGTTCCTGTATGTGCCCTGACCAGGGATTGAACTGGCAACCTCTGTGACTCGGGACTATGTTCTCTAAACAACTAAGCTATCCGGCCACGGCTGAATATGAATTTAACTGTTTACATATTTCCTCCCACTATGACTTTCATGATACTTACAGGAGTGGATTTGACTGTGGGTGTACTGGGCACACACCCTGGTACCCAACTTCTGAAGAGCCCCGCAAAACTCCAACTTTACTCTTTCTTTCTAACGTAAGGGGCTCAATATTTTCCTCTGTGCCCAGGACATCAACTGACCTTAATCTGCCTCTGGATACAAATATCCATGTTCATTGAAAAAAATTAAAAATACATATAAGCAAAAGGGAAGGGAAGATCAGACTTACTGATAATTAGCCCAGACTTATTGATACATGCTGTTACATCCACTTCCTTTCAGGCTTTATATGTGTCTGTCTCCAACTGTATCTATAGCTATCTCTATGGATACACATATACACAGGAGATGGGAAAGAGTACTATGGGAGAGAAAATAGCAGTTGTCCTGTCGTGGAGAATGCCTTGTCATCTAAAACTGTATACACCATTTTAGAACTTGCTTTTTTACTCAACAGTATGTCAGTACTTATATATCTACATCATCATTTGTGGATCTGCTATAATACTTGTAACTAGTTCCTCACATTTTTAATGATTTACTATTATAAACATAATATAAAATACTACTATAAAATAATTTGCCATATAAACATGATTGTGCCATTATCTAATTTTTCCTTAAGATAATCTTCTAGGAGTAAAATTTAAATTAATAGATTCAAAGTGTATATAAATTATTAAAGTTTTTATACAAATTACCTATTGCCTCTAAAGGTAAAGTTAGCTTATTCCCTCTGTGTTCTAAAGATCATTGTTCTAATCCGTTCAATTCCTGTAAACTGCAACCTATATTTTTTCCCACACTCGAGACCTTCCCACTCACTCTGCTGAGTATCCCAGGGTCTCATTCTCATCTTTGCTCTCTTTTCTCTTCCAGAGTCAATTAGATGTATCATTTCTTACTGCTGTGAGCCAGGTTTTCCTGTACCTGGCAAACCACATGTTAGTCTTTATCAGGTAAGTGCCACGGGGCAGGAAAACAATTCAGCAGCGTCTAGAATCCATAGTGCTGATCATCAACAACTCAGACAAGACTGCCAGAGGTACAGGGGCATCACTGAAACACCCCACCTTTTGTTTACAAAGACAATTTTTAAAATTTTTCTATTTCTTAGACAGGGCAATAATATGATAGTAGTTGATAATAACTGTCATTAACTGTTATATATTAATTTCCTTACATGGAAGAGACCTTTTTAGAATTTCAATAATGCAGGCAGAAAGGGTTTGGTCCTTGCAGAGAAATGGATTTTCATGGCTCAGGTATAAATCTCCAGAAATTCTCCACATGATCAGAATAAGGCCTTCAGGATGATAAACTAGAGGGTTAGAGAAATTGCCTGGCTTATATTCATCTCCTTTTATAGCAGAGAATGCTCTCCTACTCTTCTCCCTTTTAAATCAAAGCATCCAAAGGGCCCCAACAACAAGCATGATTGGCTTAGCATACTGCAGTCTTAAGTTTTGGCACGAGCCCACTGGATTTTGTGTGTGTTATGCAGGTATTTTGACTTTTAAGTTAACTTTTACTTTCAAAATTTGCTTACCACTTGAAAGCAGTAAATAAGAGTCCTTTGAGAAGACATCACGCTTGAATCTAAAATAGTAACATTATCACAAATATATATTAATTATGACATATCTCTGCATATGTATATACACATACATTTAGACACCTATGCCCAGAGTCAGTATATTCTGGAGAAATTGTAATTTGCCTTTTCCTACAGATAGAAAGTGTCAGTCATCACGTTGATAAACTTCATTTGCCCTCTGTACTGTATTTGGAAACCTCTCTAAATTAACTGGGAAAATCTGAGTGCCCTCTAGTGGTGAGTGATCTAAATCTATGATCCCTTTGACCTATTAGGCAACTGAAGTCCAGACAGTAAATCAGCATGTAACATTCCATTTTTCCTAAGCCATTTAAAGCAACTCAAAATCTTCGGCCTGGTACAGGAGAATAAGAAAATGCCTTTTGATTTAGAGAGTCATCAGGAAGATGATGAATGCCGATAGACACTGCCCTGGGAATAGAGAACCCAAGTTCCACGTTTGGTCCCACCACCAACTCTCTGTGTGTTGGACAAGACACAATCTCTCATCTCAAAAAGACAGAATTAGACTAGAAGAGCTTTAAAACCCTCTCAGCCTTAATATTTGATGTTGCCACGACTCTAGGTAACTGAGCTGAGTTACCTTACACCTACCTAGAACAGGAGGGGAGAGTCTTACAAGTTTAGATATTAAGAGAATTAAAGTGAATCAAATGTAACAGGATATGCAGTGCAGTAGGACTTGTTGGACTGATGTGTCTTACAAATTGACTAGATGTTTATCTGAGGTAGAATTGGGTCTGTCTTTGTATCCATCTGGCATCTAGCATAGGTCCATGTCATGAGCTCCAGCATTCTTATTTTACCTTTCCCCTCATTTTACTTAATTTCCTTTTTTGCCTTCTCTTCCTCTCTAACTTATTTATTTACTGTCCTAAGGAATTACTTAGCCATATCCACCTGACACATTAGGAATTCTGTATTTCAGAGAAAGAAACTAATCTCTCTGCTTTGGGGCCTGAGTGCCTGTGTTCCAGGTGTGACTTCACAGGAGCCTCCCATGGTCTGAAAGTAGAGCGGGTAGCCGGCCAGGCAGGCCCAGGACACCACTCTTCTGTTAACATTCTTAGAAGGTGTTCACCCTCAGCCATCTGAAAAAAATCCAAATGAAAAACCCAACTCCGCCTCTACTCTCCCTCCCATGCACAGAGAATGCGCCTACACCCCACTTTTGTAACAGTAAGACCAGGGAGCCTGTTAGAGGTGTGCGCTGTCTCCTTCTTTCTGTGCTGGCAACAGACAACCTGCATCTTTGCTCTGGGAACATGTCACCAGGAACCCAGCCGGCCATTATCACTGTTATTATCAGTTCTGCCAGGTACACCTCCTCAGGCTTTCAAGGGTTGAAAATAGACAACTGATATCATTACAGACTGGATGTGGTTCTTCCAGCACTCGGAGCACATACTCTTTGTGCACGCTAAGGCTGAAAGACTTCTTGTCAGCCCACATGGAACAGGCACAGTTTAAGGCTCAGCTTGGGTACAGCCGCAGAAGGGTGGAAGTCAGAACCTCAGGGCATCACCAGAAAGTCCTTTGCTTGTCGTTTCTCTGCAGGAGCTTTCCCACTTTGCAGCCTTGTAGGAAAGGGGCGGTTTTCCACAGTCTGCATGTTAGACTTTGAGTAATAAAATGCACCATTTACATTCCCTTTAGTATGGGCTTGTTCCATTTCACAAAGCAAGACAGATGGGATTTTAAAAAGGAACGACTTTAACATAAAAATCAGGAGAGAAATTCTGACTTGTTGAAAACCCTCCCACTAGGTAGAAACTCTGCAGCCATGTCTGGTGGGGCAGACTGCACCCTGGGCACCGAGCATGGCGCTGACGTAAATCATTCATGTGTGGTGAACAAACGCCTGTACCCTCTTCACGTTCCACTCCACCCTCTGGGCTGAGATGTGGCCTGAGGACTCGGGGCCCTGCTTCCATAGGGAAAGTCCTTCCCGTTACAGACTTCGGTGGGCTTGTTTAAGACTTCAAATTCCATGAGTTAAGATCGTTTTTAGTTCAGTTAAAAATAATAATACTTAAAATAAAATTTAAAGAAAGAGAATGATGGTTTTTAGAAACCAACTGATGAGCTTCCCAAAATGTGTTCCACCCTGGAGCCCCAGGTATGAATTCTTCAGACAACTTATAATTCGAAGTGCTGTCTCTTCCCCTTTCTGCTGGACAATTGGGATGGCGCCAGCGAGTGGTGCTGTGTGGGAAATATCTGGCTTTTCTATTCTTGCACACCTCCTAGTGTAGAAATACAACATTAGCAGCCTTTTTGGCATCTGGTGCCTGTAAGGAGGCTCACAGACTTGGCTCACTGTGGCTGGGTGGGATGCAGCAGGACTGCCTTTGACCTGGACAGCTCGGGTCCTTTCCTGGACCCCTTCAGCTGTCCTTTAGCAGCTCCCCTCTCCCAGGGCTGCAAGTTCTTACCGAGAGCCTGCAGGAGCCCCCATCCATTTCTTGACCATCCTACAACTGCCTGGGCCCCCAAATTTACTGGGTGCCCAGACATCCCAGAACTGGCAGCCAGGGCCCATGCAGGTCTCTCCCCCATCCCAGGACTGGGGGTGGGAATGATAGTAGCTGGGACTGATAGTAGCTGGGACGGTAACTGGTAACCCACACCAACACATGGGGAGAAGAGCAGGGAGCAAGCTGGGGTCCCTATTTATATTCTTGTGCCCCCTCCCCCACAAATATAGGGTACACATAGAATCCAGAATGTTTTAATTCAGAAATACCTAAAGAAAAATCTTAAGAACATTCATGTTATTTTACAAGTCCTTAGAGCCCAAAAGCCTGAGCAGTTAATTCTAGAACCTTAAAGCTCTTGTGAGTAATGTGAAAGTCCCCTGATTCATGGCCTTTTTACTGCAGTGAGGATGGGAGACTAGGAGGGTCTTGGTCCTGCTTGGACTTGCTGGGACTCAGAGGTACCAGCCCCTGGTTCCCTGCGGGGACGGATGCACATGGAACGGTCATCAGAACAACCGAGAATGGAGATAAGCATCAGACCCTAATACTGCCCCCTGTGGAGCATCACATTCCATCTTTTAAAGATATCTTTGTTTTTAAGATTTTATTTATTTATTTTAGAGAGGTGGGAGAGAGAAAGAGACAGAAGGGAGAGAGGAGCAGGAAGCATCAACTCCCCTATGTGCCTTGACCAGGCAGCCCGGGGTTTCAAACCAGCAACCTCAGTGTTCCTCTCAGGACCTCACTTTTTAGATGAAGAGGCTGAGGTCCTGAGAGGTTCTGTGACGTGTCCCAATCCATAGAGCTACTTTGGGGCAGAGCTGGTATTCGGGTTTCCAGGGCTATAAATTAGATATATGGTTAAATTTGACATATTCTTTAAAAAATTCATAATCATTAGTAGATTGTGGCAATTTAGTTGCTACTCACAAAACATTTTAAATTTCCTGTCACCATTCTAGCTTGTGGTTGTCAAAGCTTTTTCCCAAATTAGAGAAGTTCTAGAGAAACAGTAGTCTTTGGGAGGAGTCAGAAATAAAGTAAAATCTTGAGGATATCTGAATGTCTTGATAAGAGCATGAGCTTCTGAAGTGAGGTTCACATTCAGAGGCTGGTAACACCTCTTATTCCTTTTGCTAATATGCAACAGGAAGCACAGCTGGGAAGGGTGGCAGCTGCCCCCTCCAGGGGTGGGGGGTGCTGAGAGGCCAGGTGCTGGAGGCTGCTGTCAGTGTCAGCGTGTCGGGAGCGAGGAGTCTCAGAACTACCAGCAGTCCCCAGGAGTCAGCCATTCAGCTTGGGAGAGGGATGGAATGTTGCATATTCAACAGTTCTGCCTTCTAAGTTTCTGGCTCTCACTAACCTTAGCCATCAATTACCTTTCAGGGTATTCTGAGTCCTTTAGGTGCCACGCCCGTCTGCTGCTGTTCCTCCCCATGTCCTTATCTTACCCTACTACTCTGTTCCGTGCTTCTAGGTTCTGTTTTACTCAGGAATAGTGACAGCAAGTTATAAAACCCAACAGGAAAAATGCAAGAGAAATGACAAGCTTTTTTGACCAAGTGCTGGCTTTTCTGTTTTTACCCAACCCTACATAAACTTTTTTTAAAATTATACCTGGATATTTTGTTGCTCTCATAGTATGAATAGGTATTTAAGGAAAACCGACTTTAAAAAAAAGATACATTCCTGTTCAGTGACATAATTAAGGAGAGACAATACTAATCCTACAAGTGCACAGAAGACTAGATCACAAGCAACATACCCAGGATGACAAAGTCTTCATGATGGTCATCTGTGCAGCAGTAGTTGATTTTCTGTGGGGAATGTAAACACACTGGCCTTTAGTAGCTTATCTAATTTCATGGGAAATTCTATTAAAATAAAAATAATGAGAGCAAGTTTTTTCCTACCCTTGTGTATTAAAGGAGTTGGCTTAACTAAAATCTTTTTTTTAAGAAATCAAATAAAACAGATGGCAAGATGGCGATGGAGTAGGCGGACGTACCAACTTCCTACTCCCAGAAACAAAGTGGATTATAACTTAATTTTAAGAACCATCATCTGGATAAACCAACTTTGAACTAAACTAAGTGGACTCTTCAACCAAGGAACACTGAAGAAGCCACATTGAGACTGGTAGGAAAAGCGAAAACGCGAAGAGGGCTGCTCAGCTCCCCGGAGCAAACGGCAGCCCAGAGAGACCCACGTGGCGGGAGGAGAGTTTGGCAGAGAGGGAGGGACCTGGGTCCCAGGAACCAAGCCCCAGCCTGCAGTCCCAGAGCCTGGAAGAGGCGTTTGGACAGTATTGAGCTGTGAAACAAGTGAGGATACTGTTTGTGAGAAAGAGACAGTTTTCTCAGACCCAAGATTCTTCTTGAAGGGACAGCGCAGAAAACGTCTCTCACAACCACTCACCTGGGGCTCCAGGAAACGGGGACAGAGGAGAGGACCAGAGCAGCGGGAAGAGAGTGTAAACTGGAAAGCACAGGGAGAAACACTCTGAGGGATAGCCACCCTAACCCCTGGGCTAAGTCACTTCCCTAAACAAAAATGAATATTTCCCCTGGAACTAGCAATACCAGCAAAGGGAGACAGGACGCCAGCCAAACAAGCTCTCCTGCAGCACTTAGAGCAGAGCTGCTTAGACGAGGGAGCTTCCAGGACTACAGTATGGAGTGTTATGGTCTGAGCTGCAGTGCACCCACCCACACTGCTGAGAGCTTGCTGGAGGGACGGTGGCGGCAGGACGCTGAAACACGGTTCTGTCGGCAGGGGCGGAGGCCCCGCCGGCTCGGTCTAGCCCAGCAGGGGTTGAGAGGATGAATGAAAGTGGTCTGGTAGCTGCCGGCCCGCCTGCAGCCCCACCTGCGGGGGAAAAAGCAGGAGGCCAGGAACAGGCAGAGATCTGCTCTGTGATCCTGGACACTGAACAAGCGGGCCCTGACCGCGGGGGCGGGTCTAGGACCAGAAACAGGTGGAGGCTCGCGGCTGAGCGCACACCAGCAGCCCCGCCCACCGGAGAAACCTCGGTTTGTCATCCTGCCTGCTTGAGTTGGCTCTAAACGTGGGGGCGGGGCTAGATCCCCAGATGAGCATAGGCTCAGAGCTGAGCGCACGCCAGCAGCCACACCGGCCCAGTAAACTGCAGTTTGCAATCCTGCACCGGTGGGCCCTAACCTCAGGAGCAGGGCTAAACTCCGAACGGGTGGAGGCTCAAAGCTGAGTGCACGTCAGCAGCCCCGTCCAACCTGAGAAACTGTGGCAAGCAGGCTTGGACCACAGGGGCTGGGCAGAAGCCTGGGAATAGGCTGGGTCCGCAGCTGAGCAAAGGTGCTCAACTCCACTTTTGGTGCTGAGGCTTGTGGCTTGAGTGCAGTGCGCAACACAACCTGTGGGGGCGAGGCAAAGGCCCAGGCAGGCTAAGGCTTGTAGAGCTGGGCACCAGAACACAGCCCCTCCCATAGAGGAGAGGTGGAAATCACAGCAACAGCTGCAGTGGGCCAGTGCTGGCAACACCCATACCCAACCGACCTAGGCAGCAGCAGAGGGGGTGGCGGGCCTGCAGACAGAACACACCTAGAGAACACAAAGGCAACACCTACTGGACTCCAGTGGCCACAACCTTCTTATACACAGACAAAATGAGCAGGCAGAGAAATGCTACCCAAATGAATGAAGAGAAATGCCCAGAAAAAGACCTGAATGAACCAGATATAACCAAATTACCTGATGCAGAATTTAAAATAATAATAGTTAGGATGTTCAAAGAAAATAGAGGAACAATGGATAGTCACTACAAACACCTAAATAAAGAGATAACAAGTATAAAAAACAAAATTGAAATAATAAAAAAGAATCAGACAGAAATGACAAATACAGTATCAGAACTGAAGACCACAATGGAAAAAATTAAAAGCAGGATGGATGACGCTGAGGATTGAATCAACGAGGTAGACGACACATTAAACAAAGGCACAGAAGCAGAACAGAAAAAAGAAAAGAGACTCAAAAAATGTGAGGAAACTCTAAGGGAACTCTGTGACAACATGAAGAGAAATAACATTCGCATCATAGGGGTTCCTCAAGATGAGGAGAGAAAACAAAAAATAGACACTTTGTTCAATCAAATCATAGCAGAAAACTTCCCTAAATTAAGGTTGGGAAATACTCCAGACGTTCAAGAAGCACACAGAACTCCATTAAAGACAAATCGAAAGAAATCTACACCAAGACACATCATAGTTAAAATACCAAAGCTAAGGGATAAAGAGAAAATTTTAGAAGCTGCTAGAGAAAAATAGGCTATCACCTACAAAAGAGAACCCATAAGGATGACATCGGACTTCTCAACAGAAACACTTGAGGCCAGAAGGGAATGGCAAGATATATTCAAAGTAATGCAGAACAAGAACCTACAACCAAGACTACTCTATCCAGCAAGGCTAACGTTTAAAATTGAAGGAGAAAGAAAGAGCTTACCGGACAAAGAAAGCCTCAAGGAATTCATTAAAACCAAACCAATTCTGCAAGAGATACTAAGGGGCCTGTTGTGAACAGATCAAAGGGATGAAAGAATATAGGAAAAGAAGAATACAGGTTTAAAGAATAAAATGGCAATAAACAACTACATATCAATAATAACCTTAAATGTAAATGAATTAAATGATCCAATCAAAAGACATAGGGTAGCTGCGTGGATAAAGAAACAGGACCCATATATATGCTGTCTACAAGGGACACACCTTAAAAGAAAAGATGCACATAAACTGAAGGTAAAAGGATGGAAAAAAAAATTTCATGCAAATGGATATGAAAAAAAGCCGGAGTAGCAATACTTATATCTGACAAAATGGACTTTAAAACAAAGGTTGTAGTAAGAGATAAAGAAGGACACTACATAATGATAAAGGGAACTATTCAACAGGAAGACATAATTATTATAAATATCTACACACCAAATATAGGAACCCTGACATACATAAAGCAGACTTTGATGGATATAAAGGGCGAGATTAACAGCAATACTATCATAGTAGGGGATTTCAATACCCCACTAACAACACTGGATACATCCTCAAGAAAGAAAATTAATAAAGAAACAGCAGACTTAAAGGAGACACTAGATCAACTTGATTTAATAGATATCTTCAGAACTTTTCACCCTAAAGCAGTAGAATATACATTCTTCTCAAGCGCTCATGGTACGTTTTCTAAAATAGACCACATGTTAGGACACAAAAAAGGTCTCAATAAATTTAAGAAGATTGAAATCATTTTCTCTGATCACAATGCCATGAAACTAGAAATTAACCACAAAAGAAAAACTGAAAAATACTCAAACACTTGGGAACTAAATAGCATGTTATTAAATAATGAATGGATTAACAATGAGATCAAAGAAGAAATAAAAATGTTACTAGAAACGAGTGATAAAGAGCAAACATCAACTCAAAATTTATGGGACACAGCAAAGGCAGTACTGAAAAGAAGTTCATTGCACTACAGGCATACCAAAAGAAGCTAGAAAAAGCTCAAATAAGCAACCTGACCCTGCATTTAAAAAAACTAGAAAAACAACAGCAAATAAAACCCAGGACCAGTAGATGGAAGAAAATAATAAAGATCAGAACAGAAATAAATGACATAGAGGCTAAGGAAATAATATAGAGGATCAATGAAACCAGGAGCTGGTTCTTTGAAAAGGTAAACAAGATTGATGAACCTTTAACTAGACTCACCAAGGAAAAAGAGAGAGGACTCAAATAAATAAAATTAGAAATCAGAGTGGAGAAATAACAATTGACACAACAGGAATACAAAGCATTGTACGAAAATACTATGAAGAACTATATGCCAAAATATTAGACAACCTAGGTGAAATGGACAAATTTCTTGAATCATATAATGTTCCAAAAATCAGTCTGGAAGAATCAGAACACCTAAACAGACCAATTACAACAGATGAGATTGAAACAGTTATCAAAAAACTCCCGAAAATAAAAAGTCCTGGGCCTGATGGCTTCACAAGCGAATTCACCAAAAATTCAAAGAAGAACTAACTCCTATTCTCCTCAAGCTATTTCAAAAAATTCAAGAGGAAGGAAGACTTCCAAACTCCTTTTATGAGGTGAGCATAATTCTGATGCCAAAGCCGGGCAAAGACAACACAAAGAAAGAAAATTATAGGCCTATATCCCTGATGAATTTAGGCGCTAAAATTCTCAACAAAATATTAGCCACCCGGATGCAGCAATATATGAAAAAAATCATACATCATGATCAAGTGGGATTTATTCTGGAGAGGCAAGGCTGGTTCAATATTAGCAAGTCAATCAATGTGATTCATCACATAAACAAAAGGAAGGACAAAAATCACATGATAATTTCAATAGATGCAGAAAAGGCATTTGATAAAATCCAGCACCCATTCATGCTCAAAACTCTCAGTAAAGTTGGAATACAGGGATCATTCCTTAACATGATAAAGGCCATCTACGACAAACCCACAGCAAACATCATACTAAATGGGCAAAAATTAAAAGCAATCCCTTAAGATCAGGAACCAGGCAGGGGTGCCCCCTTTCACCACTCTTATTCAACATTGTTCTGAAAGTCCTAGCTACAACAATCAGACAAGAAGAAGAAATAAAAGGCATCAAAATTGGAAAAGAAGAAATAAAACTGTCATTAGTTGCAGATGATATGATATTGTATATAGAAAACCCTAAAGTCTCAGTCAAAATACTACTGGACCTTATAAATGAATTCAGCAAGGTGGCAGGATATAAAATTAATACTCAGAAATCGGAGGCATTTCTATATACCAACAATGAACTGTCAGCAAAAGAAATTAAGGAAACAATCCCCTTCACTATTGCAGCCAAAAAAATAAAGTACCTAGCAGTAAATTTAACCAAGGAGGTTAAGGACTTGTACTCGGAAAATTATTAAACATTGATAAAACAAATCAAGGAAGATACAAACAGGTGGAAGCATACACCGTGCTCATGGCTAGGAAGAATAAACAGCATTAAAATGTCTATATTACCCAAAGCAATTTATAAATTCAATGCAATACCAATTAAAATTCTAATGACATACTTCAAAGATATAGAACACATATTCCAAAAATTTATATGGAACCAAAAAAGAACACGAATAGCCTCCGCAATCTGAAAAAGAAAAAATAAAGCAGGAGGTATCACTCTTCCAAATATCAAGGTTTACTACAAGGCCATTGTACTCAAGACAGCCTGGTACTGGCATAAGAACAGGCACATAGATCAATGGAACAGAACAGAGAACTCAGAAATAAACCCACACCTTTATGGACAACAGATATTTGACAAAGGAGCAAAGAACATACAGTGGAGTAAAGACAGCCTCTTTAACAAATGGTGTTGGGAAAATTGGACATCTACCTGTAAAAAAATGAAACTAGACCATCAACTTACACCATTCACAAAAACAAACTCAAAATGGATAAAAGACTTAAATGTAAGCCGTGAAACCATAAGCATCTTAGAAGAAAACATAGGCAGCAAGCTCTCCGACATCTGTAGCAGCAAAATATTTGCCGAGTTATCTCCATGGCCAATGAAATAAAAGGCAAGATAAACAAATGGGACTATATCAAACTAAAAAGTTTTTGCACAGCTAAAGACAATAAGAACAGAATAAAAAGACAAACCACACAATGGGAGAACATATTTGACAACACGTCTGATAAGGGGTAAATAGCCAAAATTTATAAAGAACTTATAAAACTCAACACCAGGAAGACAAACAATGCAATCAAAAAATGGGCAAAAGAAATGAATAGAAATTTTCCAGAGAGGACGTACAGATGGCCAATAGGCATATGAAGAAATGCTCAACATCACTAATCATTAGAAAAATCCAAATTAAAACTACAATGAGATATCACCTCACAGCAATCAGAATGGCGCTCATCAGCAAAACAACACATAATAAGTTCTGGTGAGGATGTGGAGAAAAGGGAACCCTCCTGCACTGATGGTGGGAATGCAGACTGGTGCAGCCACTGTGGAAATAGTATGGAGATTCCTCAAAAAATTAAAAATCGAACTGCCTTTTGACCCAGCTATCCCACTTATAGGAATATACCCTAAGAACACCATAGCACTGTTCGAAAAGAAGAAATGCGCCCCCATGTTTGTGGCAGCATTGTTCACAATAGCAAAGATCTGGAAACAGTTCAAGTGTCCGTCAGAGGACGAGTGGATTAAAAAGCTATGGTACATATATACTATGGAATACTACTCAGCCATAAGAAATGATGACATCAGATCATTTACAACAAAATGGATGGACCTTGATAACATTATATGGAGTGAAATAAGTAAAACAGAAAAAAGCTGAGAACAGCATGATTTCATACATAGGTGGGACATAAAAGAGAGACTATGAGACATGGACAAGGGTTTGGTGGTTACGGGGTGGGAGAAGGGAGGAGAGGGTGGGATAAAGGGGAGGGAGGGGCACAGGGAAAACCAGATAGATGGTGACAGAGGACAATTTAACTTTGGGTGATGGGTATGCAGCATAATTGAATGATAAGATAACCTGGAGATGTTTTCTTTGAACATATGTACCCTGATTTATTGGTGTCACCCCATTAAAATTAATTTAAAAATATATATATTAAAAAAAAAAGAAATAAAATAAAACAAAGGATTGAGACCAAAGTCTAGTTAGAAATTCTGTTTCTAGTCTGGTCTCTGCCTTGGAATTGTTTCCTTGGGCCCATTTGAATATATGCTGCTTTGTTATTAGAATATATCCTTTCTGTTATGAAAAGATAATCAGGCCAACACAGTGATGTTAAAATACCGTGTTCAAAGTGTTTTCTGCCTGACCTGTGGTGCCGTAATGGATAGAGCATGGACCTGGAATGCTGAGGTCACTGGTGTCAAGCCCTGGGCTTGCCTGGTTAAGACACATAGGACAAGCAATCGATGAACTAAAGTGAAGCAACTATGAGTTGATACTCTTTGCTCCCTGCCCTTCTTTCTTTTCTCTGTAAAATCAGCAAATAAAGTTTAACAAAAGTGTTTTATGATCCAGAAATCAAAATTCCAGTGTAAAACCACAAACAGTTCTATCACTTTAATTAAAATACCTATTTCAGGTGGCACTAATATTAGTGGAGTCTCAAGATGTCCAACTCCTATCTACATTACAGAGAAATTGAGAAAGGCTTCTAGGTTTCAGGGTGAGGAGAACGTGGGGCTTTATGAATCCGCTCCTTGGGAGGCTATCTGTAGTTCATGTCAGCTCCAACTGTAGGGTGCCTATGAAGGGAAACAAGTTGCCTTAACGACCTTTAAGTCAGTCAAGTTCAGAATAGTCTGAAGGTGGGGCCTTCTTGAAATAGTCATTCTCAGTTCACCACATTAGACCAGCCGCCTAGGCCTTTCTTGCTTTGTCTTATTCCTGTCAGGGTTGAAGTATGTGTGTCCGTTTATTGCCATGGGACTTGGCAAACCAAGTATTTTTTGGTCCCTGCCTACCTGGCATATAGCCCAAATGCCATTACTCTTATCTTCACCAGTGTGCAAAAGTTGCTCATAAACCAAATCAAGATATGACCAACAGCTGGATTCTTTTTTTAAAGGAGTCACATGATTCCAGGGGAAAATCCACTTTCAGCCTTCTGCCTCACATTGGATTTGGTCTGTGGTTTCCCTATATAGCGCAAGAAAGCTGCATGATTGTGAGAGCTTTGAGCCAGATACTCAGGCAGTCACATGCCCACAGTACAGATGACCTCACTGAGCAACTCATGTTTCCAGAATGTTGGGAAATTTAGGCTAGTTGAAGACCCATGTCCTTGCAATGTGAGGTATCAGTGGTTGATATGATTCAGCAGTAAATTCTAATGTGAATTTCAAAATAGTTGGCCAAGCGGCTCAAGGGAATATCTGAATTGCTGATCATCTGGTTGCCAAAGCTAGAACAGTCTTCAGAGCAGCTTGATCCCTGAACCCATTCAATTCAAATAGATTAAAATTAGATCTCCTTCTGTCTCAAAGAAAATTATTTTGGATGAGCTGACATTCTCAAAGACAGGAAGGTTTTCACCGCCCTCTAGTGAGTACACAGGGGGATTCTACAGGCCATTTTCCGTGCGGACACCTGTGCTCCCCAGCTCTGCCTGCCTTTGTACCTGGCTGGGTCTGGTGAATAGCACTGAGTCAAGGGCCTAATATTTCAGTCCCAATTTGGCCATGGACAAAGCAATCATCTATATAATTGGAAGATATTACTAACAGGTATATCAGAATAAAGCTTTTTTTTTTCTGGGTCACTTAAGGACAGTTCCCATGGGCTCCTGAAAAACAGTTTATTCTGCTAAAGGACTGTGTGTGCACAGAGCTAAGTGAGGTATCACCGCAGAGCCTAACAGAAACCTAAGACATTCACAGGGCTGCCTCATTCTCTATAGATGTACTTTACTAAACGTATACAATAGATGCGAACAACTAAAATTACTGAAACCCGGGTAGTAATGATTCACTTTACAAAGATTCACTATTTAATTATGAACTCCCCTGGTGCATTTAATATCTCATTTATCGAATGAAGTTTATTTGAAACAATCTGTTAGCTGTTTGATTTTCTTTTTTAACACACCAGGATCGTACTCTTTAGAGATGGAAACTTAGAATTCATAAACATTCAACGATTATCAAAATCTCAGCCCAGTTCTTTTTTTAAGAAATTTTATTTATTGATTTTTACAAAAGTAGGGGGAGGGAAGTGAGGTGGGGGTAGTACAGGAAGCATCAACTTGTAGTGGTTGCCTCTCGTATTTGCCTTGTGGTTTCAAACCAGCGACCTCAGTGTTCCAGGTCAACACTTTATCCACTGCTCCACCACAGGTCAGGCCCTTCTTTCACACAAAAAAAGTTAGATACTCAAATGAAGGGTTTCCTGGTGAAAGAATTTGGCTCCAATTAGGCAGACATCACAGGCTACCAGTATTTCCTTCTTCCCCCATGCCCTGGACTAACTTTCCAGTAAAAGCATCAGTAAACTTAAGTGGCTCCATAATTCTCAAAGAATTATTTTTAGAACTCCCTTTTATAAGAGGTGTTATCTTGAAATTCAGAATCTTTATCTACTTGGGAACTGAGTCAGCTTGCCTTGCCTTCATCATTCATTTCTGCTGTGGTTGTTTTTTCCTCAGCTTGTCTGACATAAAAGACAGCTTAAGACGCAAGGTTGTAGAGGCATTTGTTTCAGGGTGGAGGTCTGAGGACCAAATGAGGGTGTACACTCAGAAGCCACAGGCCCCTCCTAAGAAATCTGGAAGGAGAGCAGTCAAGGCCAAACTTTGGGCTGAAAGTCCAGTTCTGGCAATTACTAATGTGAACTTGGAAAATGACTTTGAGCCTGTTAGCTCCTGTGTAAAATAAGGATAACATGCAACATGTTGTAAAGAAGATTGAAAAAAAATGTAAAACTTCCAGTACACTGTATTCAATAAATCTTGGCTATTAGTTATTGTCTGGGAAGACAACACTGTTCTTGAGGCCAGGTCATTCATGCTCTTGCCAAATGTCACTTGCCTTTTTCTCTAGCTCTTAAGTAGATTTCCTTCTTCCTCTGGCTTATTCATTTCTACGCCTATTGTCTGGTTAGCTTAATCAAAGTGAAAGTAGGAATATATGAAGGTAATAATTTCAAATATGGACACTTAAATTTTATCTCAAGAATTCTTTTAAAAAGAAAAAATAAGACCTTCGTGCTTATACTAATTTACACTGGAAAAACTTCAAACTGAGTTCTACATTATTAGTTACTTCATGTAAACATTTTTACAACTAATTTCCTTAATGCGACCCTAGATAATGTTTAATTTGGATAAAGTACACATCATTTTGGATGAGATGGTGTTAAATGGCTGCATTGTAGAAACGAATCGGGCAAGAATTCTCACCCCTTTACTGATTCTCGACAAGATGTCAGAAAGCTGAATGACGTAAGGCTGTGCCAGGCGTCGCTGTCAACAGGGGAAATGAGGACATGGGACGCCTGTGCCTGTGCAACCCCAGAGAATCTACAAGACGACACCCCTGCAGAATGGGGCAGCCTTCCTCCCAAAGACATTTTAAGCAGATGTCTTTCACAGTTCCTAAGTGGAAAACAAAACAATTTTAAAATACAATGTACAAAAAAAATTTTTCTATGAGAGATAAGTTTAAATTTATTTTATTTTTATTTTATTCATTTTTAGAGAGGAGACACAGAATGAGAGAGAGAGAGAGAAAGGGGGGAGGAGCTGGAAGCATCAACTCCCATATGTGCCTTGACCAGACCAGTGCAGGGTTTTGAACTGACGACCTCAGTGTTCCCAGGTCGACGCTTTATCCACTGCGCAACCACAGGTCAGGCGAGAGATAAGTTTAATTTTCTAACCATTAGCACCCCTACACACAGTTGTTTAAATTTTATTATATACATTTAAAACTGACATAAACACATATAGCACTTTGTCTTCTGAATATGATTGTCTAACTACTATGCTGCACACCCGAAAGTGCCATAATTGAAAAATACAATTTCAAAAAAGTTGAATGCCTGATTAAAAGATCAGAATTAAATTTTATTTGCCAGTTTCTAAAAGCCTGAGATCCTTTTTATGGGCACTTGGCAATTACCATGCCATCATGTATTTAATTACAGAGAATGTTACTACCAAATAATAAATGGCTGAACATTAATAGAGAGCCTTTACCTCCCAGGGCACTGGGCCCTCAGGCTCCTGCCAGGGGTTTGCCCTGCCACCTGGATGCCCAAGAAGAAGGAAGAGCTGCAAAGGAGGAGCCCACGAAGAGATTGGAGAGCTAGTCAGCTAAACCTGTTCCTGCAAAAAGTGGAAACAAATCCAAAAGGCAGCAGGAAAGAATAAATCTGCAGACAAAAACATGCAAACAAAAGGGAAAGGGGAACAAAGGGAAAAGAGGCCAAAGTGGCTACCTAGGACCCTGAAGATCTACCCTCGGAAAACATAAATAAAGTGAATTGAGTCCAGTCTCAGATGAAGCAGGAGGAAGGGAGCTAAGTCTGATTAATGTCATCTCTCATGTTTTATCAGCTGTCCCTTTCTCCCCTCTTGTACAATCCAGAGGAATATTTTATCAACTATTTTGTAAATGCAAGATTTTAGTAGTTCTTGAAACATTTTGAAGGAGAGAATTACACTTATCCCATTCTTTAAAGTATAAATTAAATGCTTTCTGAAAGAGGTAAAATAACTTGCTGGCTGTCAATTTTTTGGTACAACCAGAAAATAGTGGGATGTTGAATATAGGAGGCTTCGATTGTCTTGGGTGTCAGCTTAACACTCCATAGATGGGGATATTTTCTTATTTTTTTACAGGGACAGAGAGAGAGTCAGAGAGAGGGATAGATAGGGACAGACAGACAGGAATGGAGAGGCGAGAAGCATCAATCATTAGTTTTTCGTTGCCGTTGCGACACCAGTTACTCATTGATTGCTTTTTCACATTGCCTTGACCACGGGCCATCAGCAGACTGAGCAATCCCTTGCTGGAGCCAGCAACCTTGGGTCCAAGCTGGCGAGCTTTTGCTCAAGCCAGAAGGGCCCGCGCTCAAGCTGGCGAGCTCGGGGTCCCGAACCTGGGTCTTACGCATCCCAGTCCGATGCTCTATCCACTGCGCCACCGCCTGGTCAGGCCGAGGATAGTTTTTATATCCTATAATACAAAGCATACTAAATGACAATTTGGAATGTCTTTTACAGGAAGGGAAGGCGAGGGTGGACAGATGAGAAGCATCAACTCATAGTTGCGTTATTTTATTTGTTCATTGATGGGTTCTCATACATGCCTTGACCAGGGGACTCAAGCTGAGCCAGTGACCCCTTGTTCAAGCCAGCAACCTTTGGGTTCAAGCCAGCAAGCCACGCTCAAACCAGTGATTTCGAGGTTTCAAATCTAGGACCTCAGGATCCCAGGCTGACACTCTAGCCACTGCACCACCACTTGTCCGGCTAGTATGTATTTTAAATTTTCTAGTCCTATGTTTTTGATAGAATTGTTTCCTAAAGAAAACCACTCCTTGACCTTGACTCTCCTCGTCAGAAGTCAGAATGTTGTGCACTCTGTAACATCTTTGGTGTGGCAGTTCAGTGTTCTTGCATTGTTAATGTGCTACAAAAGACTGAAAATTTGATTGTGAATTGGTGGGACTTTGATCTAACTGTGTCAACATTTGAAGGTATTGGTACTTGATGCTCTCTTAAGGAAAATAAGCTTCCAAATTTTAAGCTGGAAAGTAACTGGAATAACTGTTTAGACTAGAATCACAACTACATGACAGCAATTTTTGGTACATATGTTAAGAATTGTGTAAAAATTGAAACGCCTGTGTAGTACTTATCCTCAAAATAGCCAATACAATATCAATTATGAAAGAAAAAGAGAGCCCTTACAACTATCCTTTATGCATATTATAAAAAGTTTGTCTTATTAGAAAACTTATTTTTTGTAAAAGAAATTTACTTTAGTTCAAAGTTTATAAACAATGCAAGAAAATGGTATTTCCATTTAGAATGGTATGAAATGAACCCCACCCCCCAACTTATTCCTTCTACTCCTTCTCCTAAAACTTTCTGAAGCAAAGAAAACTGCTATAGCCTGACCTGCAATGGCACGGTGGATAAAGTGTTGACCTGAAATGCTGAGGTCGTTCGTCGTTTCAGACCCTGGGCTTGGCTGGTCAAGGCACACACAAGAAGCAATCAATGAAACTAAAGTGAAGCAACTATGAATTGATAATTCTTGTCTGTCCCCTCACCCCCTATAAAATAAATAGTTTTTTTTTTAAATCTTAAAAAAGAAGACAACTGCTACATAGCTATTAAAGAGCAATGCCCCAGTCCCCAGCCCCAACCTTTTTATGTTTTTCTGCTCAGTCAACAGTAGGACAGAGAACTGAGTTTAAAAAAGAAATAAGCGCACTGTTTATATGCATGTAAGCATAGGGGGGCAGGTGGGATAAAGAAATAGAAATAGTCTCGCAACATTAAAATACAGTGCCAGCCAATGGAATCCCAAGAGCTCTTTCATCTACAGTACTCCCCAGCAAAAGAACATAGACATTCTAGGGTGCTAATAATTCATTCAGTAGTTTCTTTTCTTGTGTGAGTGGAAAGGGGAATTTTGTTTAAATTCTTGATCTGTTTATATATTTTGAAATTTATATCCATAAAGACCCAGGCATAAAGTCGATGATAGAGTCCAGGTATAAACCTGAGTTGTTTGGGACTCATTCAGGATGGCAGAGTAAACACTTCTGACATTCAGACCAGTGAGTGGAGTGTGTGTATAGATCTACCTTTGCATTAAGTAGCCAAGGTCTGGGGAAAGCCCAGCCTAGATCACAGTGCTGTAGAGGTCTTTTGGAGACATATTAGCTGGGAAACACTGTCCTAGTTGGTAGGCACTTAATCAAGCTAACTGCTGAAACTGGTACACCAGAAGTAACTAGGGAGTGAACAAAATTAATTTTTGGGTCACACCAAAATAGCATTTGAATAACATCTTGGCACAGATTTCAGTACCTTGAGAGAATAACAATTAAAAAATATATAGTAGGTAGATACTACCGGAAAAAATACTCAAGTACCTGGTATATGTATGTGCAGACCCCAGGAGATGACTGGTAACACCTGACAGGTAGAAAGTGAACTGTAAAGTGACTGCCACGCTGTATCATCATCTCACCAGGTTAATGCTGAACTGTGACTACCAGCGTTCAGTGATTTTCACACTCATGGAATTCATGTCTCAGATTGGTTGGCTTTACCTTGTTTCTGCACTTATTTTTCCACAGGAAGACTCCTGACATTTCACACGGTTATTGACTTTGTAAGATTGTCAGTTTTATGTGCTGTAGCAATGTGCTGGCCCACAATTCAGCAATCTTTTCTGTAAAGGGCTTGATAGTAACTATCTTAGGTTTTCTGGGCCATATTGGTCTCTGCTGTGCCAATCAATGTTGTGCACAAGCAGCTGTTGATAATACATAAATAAGCTTGGCTGTGTTCTAATAAAACTTTATTTATGGATACTGAAATTTGAATTCATAAAGTTTTCACGTCATAAAAATATACTTTTGATCTTTTTTGGAATCACTTAAAAATTTAAAGCTATGCTTAGCTTCTAGACTATATAAAAACAAGCAGCAGGCATAGTTTGCTGATCCTGTGCTAAGCATTGACAGACATTTTAGAGACTTAAATAATGGCAATACTATGCACAGATACCAGAGTGTAATTCTAATACTAGTATCAAGCTTTAGTCATGCATCCACGACTTTGTTGAAACAATCACCATCACTGTTTTTTTGATTAAAGCATTGGTCATACATTGAAATATTGCTATTATGTTTTATTTTAACTTTTATTCTCACAGAGAACTGTGATGCTAACAAAAAGGTAAATTACTTAAATGCTGCCTCTGATTACAGAGTCACCGCATTCCCATGCACAGAATTAAAAACAGTGCTCAAATGACCGACTATGGGGGAGATATCACTTCTAATGTAGAAAGGGAACATACCTTTTAACCAGGTAAACAATGGGCAATTCCAAATACTGCTTTTCTCTCCTAAAACACCATTTGGTCACATCAAACCTAGCAATAGTTCTTTCACCCAAATGCACAGGTGTGAGTAATCAGTTGAGTTTGAAAAATGTTAATAGAGCTCCTTCTTTAAAACCAGAAAATAGCAGTATCCTGGTTTCTTTTCATGCTAACACAACACTCAGGAATCATTCCTGCGTCTTAGATTTACATATCCCTGCAAATACAATGGTAAGCAGCAGATCTGGTATTTTAATAGTTAACACAAACAAATTGGCCACTTTTAGCTGAAGAATACTGTAAGACAACACAACAATTAGATCACAATTAAGCATGTGGGCAATTTCTAACTCCAGTTTCAGTAAGTGTATTTATGTGAAAAAATACATTTCTTCATGTAGTAATTTCAAAAAAACTAAATCTCAATGATTCAAAATGAAAAGATTCTGCTTAAGTTCTTAGGTCTGGTGGTTGCAGTGAAATAGTCACATAACAAAGTTTTGTACGCTGCAAACATTTTAATGGTTATTACTGAGCATACATTTTGGAAATTTTTCACTTCAAACTGCAACATGTTAAATAAATGTTTATAATATACAAAGAAAATACAACGAAAAGTAAAACTCGCTTTAAGTGTGCCTTGGATCTAGACCAGTGTTTCTTTCCTTTTCCCCTTCATATATCTTTATTTTTCAACTGCACCAACACACTTTTAAGAATTTGATCTTTATAGTATGGCATTTAGGAAATAAAAATATACTCCCACCTCAAAGAAATAAAATGTTGCGCATGATTATATGCCAAACAAAGAGAGAACACTAGAATACTCTGATAGTGCAGGCATCATTAAAAAGGGAGGCTGGGGGGCTTAAGATAGATGCTCATAACTCTCTAGATTTTAAGAAAGCGGGATTTTTAACCAAGTAGCCTAAAAGCCAGCAAAACAGGGATCAGTGACAGCAAGTGTAGTGTATGAAGTATGAAATGACAAATTTTACACAAATACACTGTTAGAAATTTACGAGTGAACACCAAAGATCTGAGAAGCTGCTCTTTGGAACAGTCAAGGAGGACCACCTTATTCCAGTCACATGAGCCCTTGCAACAACAGTGTTCTGTGTTACATACTTGCTGGCTGGGTAGTTAAAAGGTTTGTTTTGTCATTAGCAGCTAACAAACTTATTCCACATGTTCTTAAAGTCTTAATGGTGGAAAAAGGGCAAGTGTCATAGCGTGGAGGATCACAGACTTCTCTTCAAACAAACACAAGAGGCTTCACTAGTATTTTAAAAGTCTCTGATGTCTCCCATTACTCTCAAAAGCTCAATTGAGATGAAAGCCTTTTTCCATTGTAGCAGCTAGCAGGCGCTCTCTCATGATTTCCTCGGAAGAATACTCCGGCAACTTTAGATAATGGACACAAGTATTCACTGATGGATAGCTTGCATCAGTAGCATCAACCTACAGACAGAAAAGTGAAAATAACAGAGGGCCATGGCTTTAAATATTTATTTCTTGCCATCCTTAAGTAATAAGTTGGACTCCCCATTAGCTAGGGTCTGTACCTTGCGTACAACTGTGAGTCTGGGGTGCAGATTAGCCAGTCCACCAGGA
This sequence comes from Rhynchonycteris naso, assembly GCA_037038555.1. Classification (NCBI taxonomy): domain Eukaryota; kingdom Metazoa; phylum Chordata; class Mammalia; order Chiroptera; family Emballonuridae; genus Rhynchonycteris; species Rhynchonycteris naso. Next base: position 99,544,454 of record CM072999.1, read on the forward strand.
GGCAGAGTTGAACAACCTGTGGTAAACTGTAGAAATGCTTTCCTTTCGTCTGAAGACATGCTACATAGAACTTGCACAAACCGCAGGAAACCAGGGCTAGAAAAAGGAAAACACACTTATATTGATTTGACAGCTGATTTAAATGAAAAATACCACCACTACTTTGTAAGCCAGCAATAACCCACCCCCCAGAAAACAGTATCTACATGTCAGAATTAAGAGCATTGTCTATAGTCTCTTAGGTAAGTATGAAATGAGCTGACACAAACTACAGTGTGTCTGTAAAGTCATGGTGCATGTCAGTCCTGTGACCGGTCAAAAGTGCACCACGACTTTACGGACACACTGTACTTTGAAAGTATCCTTCAAGCCTGACCAGGCGGTGGCACAGTGGATAGAGCATCAGACTGGGATGCAGATGACTCAGGTTCAAAACCCCACGGTCACCAGTTTGGACCCAAGGTCACTGGCTTGAGCCAAGGGGTCATTTGGTCTGCTGAAGGCCCCTAGTCAAGGCACATATGAGAAAGCAATCAATGAGAAACTATGGTGCCACAATGAAGAATAAATGCTTCTCATCTCTCTCCCTTCTGTTCTGTCTGTCCCTATCTGTCCCTCTCTCTCTCTCTGTGTCACACACACAAAGAAATCCTTCAAGACTCTCTTGTATTCAATAAGAATGAAAACACTAATGGAATATAGGGATCATATATGCAATAAAGCCAGCTAACCTCAAAATACACTTGCATAATTTATCCAAATATACCTAAATTATCAAAGGGGATCTGAAATAATCCATTTTGTAACAGTGAAATAAACTACCATTATATGCCAAAACAAGGATGAATTTCATTTATTAAAGTTCAAAAGCAAGCAGAATTAATCAATGGGAATAGTGTTTTTTTTTAATAATACTTTTTTTAAAAATTTATTTTTATTTATTCATTTTAGAGAGGAGACACAGAGTGAGAGAGAGAGAAAGAAAGAGAGAAAGGGGGGAGGAGCTGGAAGCATCAACTCTCATATGTGCCTTGACCAGACCAGTGTAGGGTTTTGAACTGGCGATCTCAGTGTTCCCAGGTCGACGCTTTATCCCCTGCGCCACTAGAGGTCAGGTGGGAATAGTGTTTTAATGACTAGAAAATAATATGATGGGGAAGGCGACTTCTGGAGTTGTTTCCTATTCTCGGTACCAATTATACAGTTGGGTTCATTTCGTTAAAATTCTCCAAGCTATCCATGCTTTGTGCACTTATCTGTTATACGTCAATAAAAATTTTACTTTAAGAAAATGCTATATACCAATGTCATTTAAGTTTAAAATAATTCATAATATTTTCTCATTTATATTAGTTTGGGAACTTTTTTAAAAAAGTAATATATAGGGTTTGTAGTCTTAACCCTTTGAGTAGTGAGCTTTTTCATGCTCGCTGACCTTTGGGAGTGAGTTTTTTCAAAAAATTAAATTAAGCCTGAACTGTGGTGGCACAGTGGATAAAGCGTTGACCTGGGAACACTGAGGTCGCCAGTTCAAAACCCTGCACTGTCTGGTCAAGACACATATGGGAGTTGATGCTTCCAGCTCCTCCCCCCTTTCTTTCTCTTTCTCTCTCTCTCTCTCTCTCTCTCTCTATCTCGTCTCCTCTCTAAAATAAATAAAAAGAAATTAAAAAAAAATTAAATTAGTTCTAGTTAGAGTTTTATTAACTTAAAATTATGTTTGTTTCATAACCAATTTATGGAAACAAGAACATACATTTGCCTTTTTTTAATGTTGCCTTACACATTTTCAAACAATTTTTGTACAATCGTACTCTGGATAGGCAGGAGGCACAAGGATATACATGAACATTCATACTACTCAAAGTGTTAAATGTCAGAGAAATGGAAAAATTAGTTGAGAGACTGTTTCAGATTAAAAACATATTACAACAGCCCTGGACAAGTAGCTCATTTAGTTAGAGAATTCTCCCAATAAGCAAAGTCTGCGGGTTCCATTCCCAGTCAGGGCACATACAAGAATCAACCAATGAATGTATAAATAAGTGTAACAACAAATCAATGTTTCTCTCTATACTCTCCCTTCCTCTCTCTAAAATCAGTAATATATGTATATATCAAAACAAAATAGTTTCCTGATACTGAAGATACAGGGCTTGTCAGAAGTGCTATTAAAGACATCATTACTAAAATATGAAGGACAGATTAGTTACTAGTATAGCATCATGAATTTGCTAGCTAATGTGCATACATGAAAGAATATCCACCTCAGGACACGTACACTAAAGTGTTTTGTTTTGTTTTTAAGTAAGAGGAGGGGAGATAGGGAGACAAGACTTCTGCATGTACCCTGACAGGGATCCACTGAGCAACCCCCGTCTGGGGCCAATGCTTGAATCAACTGAGCTATCCTCAGCACCCCGGGCTGATGCTAGAACAAGTCGAACCACTGGCTCCAAGAATGGAAGAGCGAGAAAAGGCGGAGAGGGAGGGAAGAAAAGCAGATGGTCGCTTCTCATGTGTGCCCTGACCAGGGATCAAACCTGGGACATCCACCCACCAGGCCAATGCTCTATCCATTTCATTCAGCAAGCTGGCCAGGGCCACTAAAGTATTAAAGAATGAAGGGACATGATAGATGCAACATTCTCAAATGGTTCAGAAATAATAATACACTACTGTGTCTACATGTATATATACATTTATTATGTGTTGGTAGGTGTGTGTATAAATAGAGATAATATAAATACAGCAAAATATTAAAGTACAGGTGGAGTCTGAGTAACAGAGAATTCTTTCAATTATTCTTAAACTTTTCTATAAGTTTGAAATTATTTGAAAATAAAAGTCAATATATAAGCAATAAAGCCTAAGGGTTTACAATTTACCCAGTTCTTAAAATAATGAATAATTAAAACAGTGAGAAAAGGAATCTTAATATTAGCCAAGACCCAGCTGTCTTTTTGTGTAAACTCAGTCTTATTAATGGATATGCATCTTGGTCATGGTGAGTCTTAACTGCTTTCTCACTTTATAAATGTAACTCACTGGCCTGGCCGTGGTGGCATAGTGGATAGAGCATCAACCTGGAATGCTAAGGATGCCAGTTTGAAACCCTAGACGTGCCCAGTCAAGGCACATACAACAAGCAACAAGCAATCAACAAACAACTAAAGTGAAGCAACTATGAGTTGATACTTCTCACTCCCCCATTCCACTCTGTAAAATCAATAAATAAAAAATACTTGAAGAAAAAAATTTTAAATGTAATTCACTGAGTCAAAATTCTTTAGATATCATCGATTATTTGATTTGGGGACAAATTTTATTTTATAAAATAATGAACACATACCTGTCACGTGTATAACCCAACTTAGGTTCAGTATAATTAATAATATCCTCTGCTGCCCAGGATGGTGACTGGTTTCCACAAAGTATCATTTGGACTTCTTCATGGCTGAAGGAACTTAATTTCTCCATTGGGAAAACTTTATTAAACCCATCTACATTATGTAAACAGCAAGAAGACCATGCACAACTCAGTTTCTATATTACAATTTCAAAATAACAAATTTCAAATAAAAATATTAATAAATCTTTGAATATATATATAAATAAATTAAAACAACTTGGAAAAACTGTTATCAAAAATGTAATCAGAGAGAAAATATTCAGTCACTATGGTCAGTGATCAAATTCTAATAATTTCCCATTGTGTCATATAAGCTAGCCAAAGCTATGTTCTCATTTTCAAAACCAGTAAATTTGGAAGCAGTCTAATATATTTTGCTTCAATCTTCACCAGAAGACCTAGGGTCTACCATGGTTTCATTTATCCTCATCATGTACTGTGGAAATAATGCAACCTTACAACCACTAACAAAGGAAGAAATGGAGCCAAAAGCAGGTCCCTTGTTACTCAAAAAGGATCGTTTGCAAATGTTCCAACCTATTCTAGGTACTATGCAGGACCTAATATCTGGAAGACAAAAAACTAGAAGGTAAATATAGAGATTACTAGCAATTCTTGACCAAGCAGTGCCTTAATTTCAACTGTCTCAAAGTCAAAGGAGAGGGATTAAGTTAAAGAGACTTAAAAATCACCTCTAAAGGCTTCCATCTGTTTCTGAATACCCGTATGCATACAAAAGTCAAACATCAAATCCACATATTCTTCTGCATTATCCATTGTTATCATCTGCAAAGGAAAATTTGCCAACGTTATTTTTAATATCTAGGGATATTTCAGTAATGACTAATAACTGGTTTCAGTAAGAAGACTATTCCAGAACTTAAAACTATGAAAAGCAAAATTTTTACCTCATCTTCCCCACTTGGCTTGAGATCCACAGCTGTAAAACCATATATTCTTGAAGAAGGGCAAAACTGGAAATTTAAACTGGAAGAACAAAACAGGATTTAGATTAACATCTGGCTACCAATGGTATTTAATTTTTATAATATTGCTGCCCAAACCATAACCCCCCACTTCAACAACATCAGTATACTAGCTTAGATATTAAGTATGAGGCATGTTTAAATGCAAACGGTATACATAAAAACTATTAGGCCAAACCTGTTACCAAACCTGGCTTTGCAAAAACTGCATGAAACCATTACCTTTCCATATTTCATTTCCCCCTATGGCACAAAAATGAATGAATGAAAGATTTTTGCAATGAATTATAGTAGCAATATGTTTACAAGGTGTTTTTTTGTTTGTTTGCTTCACTAAAGTAAACTGTACCACCCTGCCATCAACCCCTGAATATAAGGAAGGGAAGGAAAGTGGGAGGGAGAGAAAACAAGCCTATTATAGTCAACCCAAAACCAGAGTAAAACACACCAACGCTATAATAATTACATATATATAAATTAACAGGATTCTTTTTTTTTTTCTTTACAGGAACGGAGAGAGAGTCAGAGAGTGGGATAGATAGGGTCAAACAGACAGGAACGGAGAAAGGTGAGAAGCATCAATCATTAGTTTTTTCATTGCCATTGCAACACCTTAGTTGTTCATTGATTGCTTTCTCACGTGTGCCTTGACCACTGGCCTTCAACAGACCGAGCAACCCCTTTCTGGAGCCAGTGACCTTGGGTATGAGCTGACGAGCTTTTGCTCAAGCCAGATGGACCCGCGCTCAAGCTGGCGAGCTAGGGGTCTCGAACCTGGGACTTCCGCATCCCAGTCCAATGCTTTATCCACTGAGCCACCGTCTGGTCAGGCAATTATCAGTATTTTATCAAAAGACCTGCAGCATGTGTGTGCATGTTTGTGTCTCCTCCTCTCTTCCTATTCTCACTAAAATAAAACAATGAAAATATTTTTAAATGCAGCCATTAGGGATAAGGCTTACTTACAAAGCAAGCTTGGCTAAGTAGGCTATGTATTTAATTATCAAAATATTTTTGGCTCTGGACATTTTCACACAAGATATATACATTGCATTCGACAAATCAATAATCTTTCAGAAGTTTGCTGACTAATAAACTATTCTCTGGTACTCTGTCTTTGTATTACTAACAAATCAAAGGTTCAAATCAATAATCAATATTTCCTATAGCATATTATTGGTCTTAATAGGCTTTTTACTCATATATCATAAATTAATGGGGACAAAGAAACAAAACTATAAGAACTTATTCATCTATGAGGTTGAAAAATGTTTATATATAAAGCTTACCCTAAATCCTCTATGCTAAGTGGAGGCCCAGATCCTGATGGATTCTTCAGCACTAATTCCTGTAATTTTGTGTTTTTCTCATCTTCAGAAAGACCTTTGTTGCTTAAAATATGGCGCCTCTTGACAGCAAGGTCTTTAATTTCCTTTAAAAATCTGGCTCTGTGTGGGTTTACTAGTTCAAAGTCTTCCCAAGTTAAAATTCCATTAAACCAAGCTGGGGGTTTTGGTTTGGGGGGATCCAGAATAAACTCAGACTTTGAATCTTCTTCAAAGCTTCCTACTGAGAGTGAATCATGACCTTCTTCTGTAGATGCTTCAGACTGACTTTCAGTACAGTGTAAGTCTCTGTCACCTCGTGACTCATAAAGCAGTTTACTGACATTGCTTTTAATGTCACCCATACACATAAGTTTAAAGAAAGGTTTAGAAATAGGTAAGTCCACAAGTCTATTGTCTTGAATGCATTTGGCCAAGAAAATTCCAAGAAAATGAAAGAGTTTTGTGATCCTTTCAAGTTCATCACTATCTTGTGGAAATGGTGCCGTGAACAGTCCACACGACCTTTGCACATAGTATCCAGGAGGTTTCAACCCACCACCAAGATCAACCTAATTTTTCAGAGGGAGAAATTTAAGTAAAATTAAAAATCCATAAACATTAAACATCTTCAATGTAGCCATCTAAAAGTACTTACATATACAGTAAGTTAGCACGTTACAAACATCCAACTTAAGTCCAACTCATACTTACAAATGGAGCACCATAAGGACTGTTGGTATTCAACTGCAGTTGGACATCAGTGAAAACGATATCATAGAGTTACTCGACTCCCATGGTAAAGAACTAGCCAATATTTCTTTGGTAATGAGGACCTTATGGAACTAGAGCATCAAATGACAGCATTTAAGGAAGAAAACAGGGACCTAGAAACTCCAGAACCAAGAAAGTTTTCTGCAAAAGAGTTAGCTGATGCTTTTTGTCTCATTGAAGCAGGAATGGCAAAGGTAGAGAAGCAATATCCTGATACACCAAAGTTAACCATACAGTTACTGAAGGCCTGAGATGCTACAGGGCCATTTACAATGAGAAAAAGGAAAGCTCTGTACAAACCTCCCCAGATGCCTACACTTCAAGAAACTGACTCCAGCAGACTCAAACCCTGACTCTATAACACCAGTCCTGACCTCTCCAAGTCCATCATTTCTGCATCATCAAAGATTGTTTAAGGTTGTATCTGAAAATGTTTAAGTATTTATATGCACAAAAAGGTAAAAATAAAGACTGTTACAATAAACATCTAACTTGCATTTAATAGGTAAATGTACCTGTTTCAACTTACAAATTCAACTTAAGAACAAACCTACAGAACCTATCTCGTTCATAACCAAAGGACATCCTATATACATTTTATTAAATTATTTTTTGTGGCCCTGGCTGGTTGGTTCAGCAGTAGAGCATTGACCCAGTGTGTGCAGGTCCCAAATTCAATTTCTATCAGGGCACACAGGAAAAATGACCATCTGCTTCTCCATCCTATCCTCTCCCCGTCTTTCTTTTTCTCTTCTCTTCCCACAGCCATGGCTTGATTGATTTGAGCACACTGGCCCAGGCACTGAGGATGGCTCTGTCAAACCTCCACCTCAGGGACTAAAAATAGCTCAGTTGTGAGCATGACCCCAAATAGACGTTGCCAGGTGGATCCTGGTCAGAGCACATGCAGGGAGTCTGTGTCTGTATCTCCCCTCCTCTCACTTCAAAAAAATATCTATATATTTAAAAACATTTTAATATCAAGATTACTGAATAATAAATTAAGATTCAAAAAACCTGGCTTATGTTCTAAAAGCATAACTTATTTTTAATACATTCCAAAAGCAAAATCACAAATGAAATCATTTAGTGGAAAACAAATACTTACATGACGAGACTCATCATCTGGAAAGTTATCATCACAAAGCCAAGCTCCCAAGTCAGTTCTCTGGAATTCTGCTGCCACCAGAGCATAAAACTCTAATGTGGGTCCCAAGCCAGTTCCTTCTTCTCCCAAAAATTCAACCTAAAATATTAATGAATAAATTATAGGAAGAAATTAGCTTAAATGATCTCATTCTTGCCAAAATTAGTCACGTCCAATTCAGTGATAACGCTATTATAGCAGCAGTATAATACAATCAACATGGAAGTTTTTTTCATGTTTTTTCTATACTATTACATGTTTAAACAGTATGATGAGCATTATTCAAAAGTTACTTCTCCCAACAATCCTACAAAATAGACTGCAGTAGTTTTTCTTTATCCACGGAAGATATGTTCCAAGATTCCAAGTGGATGCCTAAAACCATGAATAGTACCAAACCCTATATGTACACTACTTTTTTTATATATACCTATGAAACATTTAATTTATAAGGTAGGCACAGCAGGAGAGTAACAGTAATAATTAAATATAACAATATACTTAGTGAAAGTTATGTGAATGTAGTCTCTCTCATATATCTGACAACTGAGACACCTAATAAGAGCCTAACAGGCAGGTAATATATACAGCATGGATACACCAGACAAAGGGGCGATTCACAAGCAGCACAATGCATCATGCTCAGAAAGAGGGGCAATTTAAAAGTTACGAAATGTTTATTTCTGAAAATTTTCATTTAATATTGTTGGACCAGTGTTGCTTGAAAGTAACTGAAACTGCAGAAAATGAAACATTAAATACAGGCAGACTACATCATCTCTTTTTTACACCACAGAAAACCAAATTTCAGAAAGGACAATCATTTTTTCGAGGAAAATGATGGTGTGCAGATTTGCATGTATCTACGCAACACCAAAACCTAAACTCTTCCACTTATTTCTGACTTCAAGTTTTCACTTTAAAGGTTTCTTTCTATCCATGCTCTACCTGTTTAAGAAACAATTTCTGGCCGCTTAGAAAAACACACAGGGAAGCCCTGGCCAGTTGGCTTAGCGGATAGAGCACTGGTCTGGCATGCAGACGTCCTACGTTTGATCCCCGTTCAGAACACACATGAAAAGTGACCACCTGCTTCTCTTCTCCTCCCTCTCCCCCATCTTCTCTTTCTCTTGCCCTGTCGCAGCCAGTGACTCAACTGGCTTGAGTGTCAGCCTCAGACACTGAGGATAGCTCATTTGATTCAAGCATTGGTGCCAGACGAGGATTGCGGGGTTGATCCCAGTCGGGGTGCATGCAGTTGTCTGTCTCTCTGTCTCCTCTCCTCTCAAAAGAAAACCACATACAGTGCATAGTAAAACTAAATAAACCAATAGTTGAAGATTATCTAGGTTAGAGGAATACATGGGTAGAAAGAATAGGCTTTATACATTTTCTAGAGATAAAGTTGCCATGATCAATCTGTAATCCAAAAGATGAGCCTGCTGGATGGTTTAAATCTGTTGACAGGAGAGTTTTTCCATTATCCCTCAGATAAGAAATAAGATATATATAACATATAATCAACTATGTCCAGAATACATCTCTATTGTAAATATACTGAATTTCATACTGCCATTTGTTATTACATCCGTCAACACAGACTAATAATAATACCAAGCACAATTTAAGTGAAACAATACTATAAAACAGTGTGCTCCAAAAATGTGTATCTAACAACATAGCTTAATATAAACATAACATTTAAGAGTATCAAAGAAATCCTTTGTTTACTATTATTTGGTCCAGGTTTTGTTAAGAAATGGGGCCCTGGCCAGTTGGCTCAGCAGTAGAGTGTTGGCCCGGTGTGTGGAAATCCCAGGTTCGATTCCTGGCCAGGGCACACAGGAAAAGCGCCCATCTGCTTTTCAATCCTTCCCCATGTCCCTTCTCTCTATCTCTTTATTCCCCTCCCGCAGCCAAGGCTCCATTGGAGCAAAGAGCTGGCCCAGGCGCTAGGATGGCTTCATGGCCTCCGCCTCACGCGCTAGAATGGCTCTGGTTGCAACAGATCAATGGCCCAGATAAGCAGAGCATCACCTCCTGGTGGGCATGCCAGGGGGTTTCCGATCTGGCGCATGCGCGAATCTGTCTCTCTGCCTCCCTGCTTCTCACTTCAGAAAAATACGAAAAAGGAAAAGGAAGGAAGGAAGGGAAGGAAGGAAGGAAGGGAGGGAGGGAAGGGAGGGAGGGAGGGAGGGAGGGAGGGAGGGAGGGAGGAAGGAAGGAAGGAAGGAAGGAAGGAAGGAAGGAAGGAAGGAAGGAAGGAAGGAAGGAAGAGTAGTGTCCTTCAAAGAGACCAAGCACTTGCCCATCTCAAGAGTAAAGACATTCTTTGATGCTCATGAAATCTCAAGATCCTGATCCCTGAGGTGAGCTAACACTCTCTTATTAAAGACATTCTGCCAGAGGAGGCCTTGCAAAGAAAGTAAAGAAATTCCTCCACTATCTAATGCAGTTTTCATGCCATGGAATATACAGACTGGTTGCTTCTGTTTTCCTATACGCAAACACATTTTATATGAAGTACCTCGAGAACTGATTTCCGATCTGCATGTATCTGCATGACGTTCTCAGCCCACTCCATCAGTGATTCACCACGAGGAACTTTTACTCTTTCATGCTTAAGACGACCAACTCGGAACTCTCCCGGGTCGTCTCGCCTTGCACTGCTTGTGGTCCTTGTCCTCTCCACAGTGGCTTCACGTCGGTTTTGTAACCACACTATTGCTCTGGAATAGAAAAATATCTATGTAAGCTGCAGCAAACAGCAACAATTTAATGCACTACAAAACTAGTATATAAAAATATAAACAAATATTTCCGAATTATCAGAGAAACTAAAAAATGGTTAAGCTATCTTTATTACTTTGATAGAAACTGAAAGCCACTGTTAAAATGGTATTTTGATTTTGGAAGCATTTTTTCAGTCTGTTGAGATCTCACTCCCAGGTGTATCCCGTTTGGCTCAAATAAACTCTAATAATAAACTTATTTAAAAATTTTTTTGAATGTTAGTGTAATTTTAATAAATAAATAAATGGTAGTGTGATTTTAAAACATTTTCTTTTTAGCAACACAGAGCTAACCCATCTAGGGTTGGTTAAACTAGGAATAAGATGAAAGATCCACTCTCATGTATACATGTTACAATTTTTTGGTAATCTCAAACAACCTAGTTAAGTAAGTACTTTGAGAATTGATTTCCTCATCTATAAAACAAAAATCATAAATCAATGCCATTTATCACACCAGTCCTATAGTTCCATGTATACAAATTTTTTTAAATGGTATAAAACGATATAACAAAACTTATTTAGGAAAAAAAATAGTTCCATTTTAAATTATAACTTTTTAAAATCTAACTTTGAATAAAACACCCAAAAAGTCCTGCCCTCATGAAAGTTTCATCTAATAGAGACAGAAAAATAAAAATAAGTAAAAGATGTAGTATATCAGATGACCAGTGGGGAGATGTATTTTAATGCTACTGCTATTTGCAAGCATTTAATTGGATATTCCTAGGAACTTTAGCAACTAATTTATGTAAGCTAATAAAGAACTGTACAGTAAATACTAACTGACAGAAAACAATTTTGTCTGGCCTGTGGTGGTGCAGTGGACAAACTGTTGACCTGGAATGCTGAGATCTGTAGTTCGAAACCCCGGGCTTGCCCAGTCAAGGCACATATGAGAAGCAACTACTATGAGTTTGATGCTTCCTGCTCCTACAACCCTTTTTGTCTCTCTTCTCTCTAAAATCAATAAATAAAATTTAAAAATAAGCAAAAGAAAACAGTCTAGTTGGCCCTCTGTATCCACAGATGCGGAACCCACAGACTTGAGCAACTGCAGACTTTGATCCTCAGAGGACCTAGAACCAATCTCTCAACAGATTCTGAGGGATGACTGTATTCCAACGTACACTATTCCAAGAGAGCATATTTCTAAGTGGAAACAAAATATTTCAGTTTTGACAAAAAACAATATATTCCCTTCATCAGTCTTGCTATAAAATATATTTGTATATTCTGAGCATATCTAACATTAAAAAAATTCTAAAAATATAAAGGATACACCTCCTACCTTGATGCACCAAATGCAGTACATGTGAAATAAAGCTGTCTAGTTTCAAACGGTATTAGAAAAGGACACTTGCTGGTTAACTGTTCACACCAATCTGGCAGAGCACCACTTGCCAATGCCAATGGTTCCTGCAAAATAACAATGTCTTAAGGCAATTATTTAAAAAGACAAAAGGGAGCCAATTCTTAAATGTACTGTAATTAAAGAAACTATTGCAAAGGACCATATGGTACAAATCATTGAATCAGAGGAAAACGAGAAATGATGGGAGGCAGTAAAGGAAGGAGAAGCAATACTTTGAAAATCTAACAATTACAGATGGAAGAGTTTATCTAATTTTATTACCTCAATTTGCTGCAAAATTTTTGTTGTGATTTTTTTGCTAGTGAATTCATCTGGTGGGAAAGTAAACTGAAGCTGCTCATCACCTTCTGTAAAATTAACAAAATTAAAAAAATAAACTGACTTGCTTTTAAAAATGCTATGGAAATGAAATAAGGTCTCTTACACACCTTCTTGGGATATTCTTGAATAAGGGTCACTTGCAACTATATACAGAATGCGCAGAAGCTGAAGGACATCTTCTACTCCACATGAATTCTGTCCATTGCCTGCTTTGGCCTGCGGTTGTTCTTTCGTCAGATTAAGAATATCACTACTTTGAAGAGTAGAAATGGCCCCCTGGTTTATGCCAGACTTTGTTCCATGCTCACAAAAATCCTGAGGAAACAATGAGCCAAACTAGCCATTAATTACTTTTTCAAAAAGCAATATATCATCCAATTAGTATTATATTAAAAAGGTTGGAATTCTTCAAAGAACTGCCTTCTTTTTAAATAAAAAGGATATCACTCTAGTAGAACACTAATAGGTTCTAAACCATTAAAATTCCCAAATAAAATAAAACTACTATAAAGCACAATTAAAATTATGTACTAGATTCCAATGCCATAAACCATATTTGAAATTTTAGCACTGGCATATTAATGTTAAGTCACAAACTCATTTTTTTAGTATTAGATCCCAATAAAACTCTCTTCCCTAAGAATCTTTGAAAGCTGCAAAAATAAAGCACAAAGCCATTCCCAATGAAAAGTGTTTTAATACCAGTATATACCTTATATGCAGCTATGAGCTGAGAACAATTTCTGTTTTTCCTAATACTTTTATTGGTGCCAGTTAATTTCCAGTGGCGGAGGAAAGTGGTGTCAGCGCTCTTCTGCAGGTAGGTTATCAGGTCATTCTTGGGTAACTCATCAGTGCCAAGGTACTGTTCCACATGCTCTATAGACCAGCAGCCCTAAAACAGAGAAAACCAAACGTCGGCCTCTCCTGGTCACAAAGTCTATCCCATTTCACATACATTATGTAAGGTAGCTTTGAGATCATGTATTTAACCTGATTTAAAGAATTCCATGTTAGTGATTTTTCCCTCAACTGTTCAATTGAAAGTGTTTTTCTTTTTCCTTTTTTCCTAAATAGTTAAGAATTAGAGCCATTTTTTTAAAATAACTTACCATTTTTTCATTTTCCTTGTCCTTGTCAGAATCCTTCAATTCTCTGTACATGATTCTAAACATGAGATATAACTCAAGTTAATTCATAAATCAAATGATCTGTGGTTATTCCCAGTAAGACTAGTTTTTTAAAAAACAAACAAATGATGTCATTCATTAACCATATGCTTACATTAAACACTGAACTCAGGGAGAATTTATGAGAAAAAATATTAATTTGTTAAACAGTAGAAAGTAGCACAAATCATATTCCTGAGTTATGCTTTATAAATTCAGCATTATTACAAATAAAACATACATCAAACCCTGGATTTGTAAAGATATGAAATAACATGTAAGGCAGTTGAAATTAAATTTTAAATGCTAATAAAAATTGAAGGACAACTGGCATAATGACCTTCTGTTCTTTCTCAAAAGGACCTAGATTACTTCATTAGACATTACATAGGATTATTAATGTTAAGAGAACATAAGAAATAAATACTAACAAAAGTCACATAAGGGGAGAGAGGGAAGATGGCGACGGAGTAGGCAAAAGTACCAACTTCCAACTCCCAGAACCAAAGTGGATTATAACTCAGTTTTAAGAACCATCATCTGGATAAACCAACTGTGAACTAAACTAAGTGGACTCTTCAACCAAGGAACACTGCAGAAGCCACATTGAGACTGGTAGGAATAGCGAAAACGCGAAGAGGGCTGCCCAGCTCCCCGGAGCAAACGGCAGCCCGGACAGACCCACGTGGCGGGAGGAGAGTTTGGCGGAGAGGGAGGGACCTGGGTCCCAGGAACCAAGCCCCAGACTGCAGTCCCAGAGCCTAGAAGAGGCGTATGGACAGTATTGAGCTGTGAAGCAAGTGAGGATACTGTTTGTGATAAAGAAAGAGTTTTCTCAGACCCAAAAATCGTTTTAAAGGGACAGCTCAGAAAACCTCTCTCACAACTACGCACCCGGGGCTCCGGGGAATGGGGACAGAGGAGAGGAACAGAGCAGCGGGAACAAAGAGTGAACTGAAGGCACGGAGACACTCTGAGGGACAGCCACCCCGCCCCTTGGGCTAAGTCACTTCCCTAATCGAAAACGAATATTTACCCTGGAACTAGCAATAACAGCAAAAGGAGACAGGACACTAGCCAAACAAGCTCTCCTGCGGCAATTAGAGCAGAGCTGCTAAGAGGGAGGGAGCTCCCAGGCCTACAGTGTGGAGACCTAGGGCACTTATATCACCCTGAGGGTTGCTGAAGGGTGCGGTTGCAGCAGGACGCTGAAACGCGGTCCTGTCGGTGTGGGCGGAGGCACAATCGGTGTGAGCTCGGTCTAGACCAGCAGGGGCAGAGGGGACGCACAAAAGCGGTCCTTAGGCGGCGGGCCCGCCTGCAATCACGCCTACAGAAAAAAAAACGGGCAGAGATCTGCTCTGCGACCCTGCGCAAGCCGGCCCTGACCGCGGGGATCAGGACGGGCAAGGGGCTCGTGGCTGAGCTTACGCTGCCAACCCCGGCCAGACAGAGAAACCGCGGTGTACCATTCTGTGTGCGCGAGCGGGCTCCTAACGTGGGGGCGAGGGAGACACTGAGACCAGCGAAGTTCGCGGCTGAGCTCACGCTGCTAGCCCCTCCCGGCCGGAGAAACCACGGATTCCTATCCTACATGCCCGAGCTGGCTCCGAACGTGGGGGTGGGGTAGGATCCGGAACAATCAGAAGCTAGCAGCTGAGCTCACGCCAGCAAACACATCTGGCCCAATAAACCGTGCTTTTCGGTTTTAAACCCTGCACAGGAGGGGCCTGGCCTCGAGGGCAGGGCTAAATTCTGGAAGGGCAAAGGCTCACAGCTGAGAGCACGTCAAAAGCCCCGCCCAACCCGCGAAACTGTGGCGAGCAGGCTCTGACTGCAGGGGCTGGCCGTAAGCTCCCGGAAACGGGCTGGGTCCGCAGCTGAGCAAAGGTGCTCACCTCTGCCCTGGGTGCTGAGGCTAGTGACTTGAGTGACAGCCCCTCCCGCGGAGGAGAGGCGGAAATCACAGCAATAGCTGCAGTGAGCCGGCACTGGCAACACCCACACCCAACAGGCCTAGGCAGCGGCAGAGGGAGTGGCAGGCCTGCAGACAGAACACACCTAGAGAACACAAAGGCAACACCAACTGGACTCCAGTGGCCATAACTTGCTTATACACAGATAAAATGGGCAGGCAGAGAAATGCAAACCAAATGAATCAAGAGAAATCCCCAGAGAAGGACCTGAATGAACCAGATATAACCAAACTACCAGAAGCAGAATTTAGAATAATGATAGTTAGGATGTTCAAAGAAATTAGAGCAACAATAGATAGTCACTATGAGCACCTAAATAAAGAAATAACAAGTATAAAAAACAAAATTGAAATAATAAAGAAGAACCAGACGGAAATGACAAATACAGTATCAGAACTGAAGACCACAATGGAAGGAATTAAAAGCAGGATGAATCACGTTGAGGATAGAATCAGCGAGTTAGAGGACACAATAAACAAAGTTACAGAAGCAGAGAAAATAAAGGAAAAGAGATTCAAAAAATGTGAGGAAACACTAAGGGAGCTCTGTGACAACATGAAGAGAAATAACATTCGCATCATAGAGGTGCCTGAAGAAGAGAAAAGAGGACAGAAAATGGAAACTGTGTTCAATCAAATCATAGCAGAAAACTTCCCTAAATTAAGGCTGGGAAACATTCCACATGTTCAAGAAGCACATTAAAGAGAAACCCCAAAAGATCTACACCAAGACACATCTTAGTTAAAATACCAAAGCTAATAGATAAAGAAAAAATCTTAAAAGCTGATAGAGAAAAAAAGACTATCACCTAAAAAAGAGCCCCCATTAGGATGACATCGGACTTCTCAACAGAAACACTTGAGGCCAGAAGGGAATGGCAAGAAATAATCAAAGTAATGCAGAACAAGAACCTACAACCAAGACTACTACTCTATCCAGCAAGGCTACCGTTTAAAATTGAAGGAGAAATAAAGAGCTTTCCAGACAAAGAAAACCTCAAGGAATTCATTAAAACCAAACCAATTCTGCAAGAGATTCTAAGGGGCCTGGTGAAAACAGTTCAAAGGGAGGAAAGAATATAGCAAAAAAAAAACAAACAAAAAAACAGCTTTAAAGAACAAAATGGCAATAAACAACTACATATCAATAATAACCTTAAATGTAAATGGATTAAATGATCCAATCAAAAGACATAGGGTAGCTGCATGGATAAAGAAGCAGGACCCATACATATGCTGTCTACAAGAGACACACCTTAAAACAAAAGATGCACATAAACTGAAGGTAAAAGGATGGAAAAAAATATTTCAGGCAAATGGAAATGAAAAAAAAAGCCGGGATAGCAGTAATTATATCTGACAAAATGGACTTTAAAACAAAGGCTGTAGTAAGAGATAAAGAAGGACACTACATAATAATAAAGGGAACAATACAACAGGAAGATATAACTATTATAAATATCTATGCACCAAATATAGGAGCCCCGACATTCATAAAGCAGACTTTGATGGATATAAAGGGTGAGATTAACAGCAATACTATCATAGTAGGGGATTTCAATACCCGACTAAAAACACTGAATAGATCCACAAGAAAGAAAATCAATAAAGAAACAGCAGACTTAACAGATACACTAGATCAACTTGATTTAATAGATATCTTCAGAACATTTCATCCTAAAGCAGTAGAATATACATTCTTCTCAAGCGCTCATGGTACGTTTTCTAGGATAGAGCACATGTTAGGACACAAAAATGGCCTCAATAAATTTAAGAAGATTGAAATCATATCAAGCATTTTCTCTGATCACAATGCCATAAAACTAGAAATTAACCACAAAAACCGAAAAATACTCAAACACTTGGGAACTAAATAGCATGATATTAAATAATGAATTGATTAACATTGAGATCAAAGAAGAAATACAAAAGTTTCTAGAAACAAATGATAATGAGCATACACCAACTTAAAATTTATGGGACACAGCAAAAGCAGTACTGAGAGGGAAGTTCATTGCACTACAGGCATATCATAAGAAGCTAGAAAAAGCTCAAATAAGCAACCTGACCTTGCAGCTAAAAGAACTAGAAAACCAACAACAAATAAAACCCAGGACAAGTAGAAGGAAGAAAATAATAAAGATTAGAGCAGAAATAAATGACATAGAGGCGAAGAAAACAATATAGAGGATCAATGAAACCAGAAGCTGGTTGTTTGAAAAGGTAAACAAGATTGATTAACCCTTAACTAGACTCACCAAGAAAAAAAGAAAGAGGTCTCAAATAAATAAAATTAGAAAGGACAGTGGAGAAATAAGAACTGATACAACAGAGATACAAAGCATTGTAAGAAAATACTATGAAGAACTCTATGCCAATAAATTAGACAATCTAGATGAAATGGACTTATTTCTTGAATCATATAAACTTCCAAAAATCAATCTGGAAGAATCAGAACACCTAAACAGACCAATTACAACAGATGAGATCGAAATAGTTAACAAAAAACTCCCAAAAATGAAAAGTCCTGGGCCTGATGGCTTCACAAGTGAATTCTATCAAAAATTCAAAGAAGAACTAACTTCTATCCTCCTCAAGCTATTTCAAAAAATTCAAGAGGAAGGAAGACTTCCTAACTCCTTTTATGAGGCAAGCATAATTCTGATGCCAAAACCGGGCAAAGACAACACAAAGAAAGAAAATTATAGGCCTATGTCCCTGATGAATTTAGACGCTAAAATTCTCAACAAAATATTAGCCAACCGGATCCAGCAATATATGAAAAAAATCATACACCATGATCAAATGGGATTTATTCTGGAGAGGCAAGGCTGGTTCAATATTCGCAAATCAATCAATGTGATTCATCACATAAACAAAGAAAGGACAAAAATCACATGGTAATTTCAATAGATGCAGAAAAGGCATTTGATAAAATCCAGCACCCATTCATGCTCAAAACTCTCGGTAAAGTGGGAATACAAGGAACATTCCTTAACATGATAAAGGCCATCTACGACAAACCCACAGCAAACATCATACTAAATGGACAAAAATTAAAAGCAATCCCCTTAAGATCAGGAACCAGGCAGGGTTGCCCACTTTCACCACTTTTATTCAACATAGTTCTGGAAGTCCTAGCTACAGCAGTCAGACAAGAAGAAGAAATAAAAGGCATCCAAATTGGAAAAGAAGAATCAAAACTGTCACTATTTGCAGATGATATGATATTGTATATAGAAAACCCTAAAGTCTCAGTCAAAAAACTACTGGACCTTATAAATGAATTCAGCAAGGTGGCTGGATACAAAATTAATACTCAGAAATCAGAGGCACTTCTATATACAAACAATGAACTGTCAGCAAAAGAAATTAAGGAAACAATCCCCTTCACTATTGTAGCCAAAAAAATAAAATACCTAGGAGTAAATTTAACCCAGGAGGTTATGGACTTCTACTCGGAAAATTGTAATACATTGATAAAAGAAATCAAGGAAGATACAAATAAGTTGAAGCACATACCGTGCTCATGGCTAGGAAGAATAAACATCATTAAAATGTCTATATTACCCAAAGCAATTTATAAATTCAATGCAATATCAATTAAAATACCAATGACATACTTCAAAGATATAGAAAACATATTCCAAAAATTTATATGGAACCTAAAAAGAACATGAATAGCCTCAGCAATCTTCAAAAGAAAAAATAAAGCAGGAGGTATCACTCTTCCGGATATCAAGGTCTACTACAAGGCCATTGTACTCAAGACAGCCTGGTACTGGCATAAGAACAGGCACGTAGATCAATGGAATAGAACAGAGAACCCAGAAATAAACCCACACCTTTATGGACAACTGAAATTTGACAAAGGAGGAAAGAATATACAATGGAGTAAAGACAGCCTCTTTAACAAATGGTGCTGGGAAAATTGGACATCTACCTGCAAAAAAATGAAACTAGACCATCAACTTACACAATGCACAAAAACAAATTCAAAATGGATAAAGGACTTAAACATAAGTCTTGAAACTATAAGCATCTTAGAAGAAAACATTGGCAGCAAGCTTTCCGACATCTGTAGCAGCAATATATTTGCTGATTTATCTCCACGGGCAAATGAAATAAAAGGCAAGATAAACAAATGGGACTATATCAAGAACTTATAAAACTCAACACCAGGAAGACAATACAATCAAAAAATGGGCAAAAGAAATGAATAGAAATTTCTGCAAAGAGGACATACAGATAGCCAATTGGCATATGAATAAATGCTCAACATCACTAATCATTAGAGAAATGCAAATTAAAACTACAATGAGATTTCACCTCACAGCAATCAGAATGGCGCTCATCAGCAAAACAACACAGAATACATTCTGGTGAGGATGTGGAGAAAAGGGAACCCTCCTGCACTGCTGGTGGGAATGCAGACTGGTGCAGCCACTGTGGAAAACAGTATGGAGATTCCTCAAAAAATTAAAAATCGAACTGCCTTTTGACCCAGCTATCCCACTTATAGGAATATACCCTAAGAACACCATTGCACTGTTCGAAAAGAAGAAATGCGCCCCCATGTTTGTGCCAGCATTGTTCACAATAGCAAAGATATGGAAACAGTCCAAGTGTCCGTCAGAGGACGAGTGGATTAAAAAGCTTTGGTACATATATACTACGGAACACTATTCAGCCATAAGAAATGATGACATCGGATCATTTACAACAAAATGGATGTACCTTGATAACAATACACGGAGTGAAATAAGTGAATCAGAAAAAAAAACCAACTGATAACAGCATGATTTCATACATAGGTGGGACATAAAAGTGAGACTATGAGACATTTACAAGAGTGTGGTGGTTAGGGGATGGGGGGAGGGAGAGGAGAGTGGAATAGGGAGAAGGGGAGGGGTACAGGGAAAACCAGATAGAATGTGACAGAGGACAATTTGACATTGGGTAATGGGTATGCAGCACAATTGAATGATAAGAAAATCTGGAGATGTTTTCATTGTACATATGTACCCTGATTTATTGGTGTCACCCCATTAAAGTTAATAAAAAATAAAAGAAAAGTCAGATAAGAAAATTATATTATTTTTATTATTTATATGGTGTAAACATAATATAAAATATGTATAAATTATCATATAGTTTAATATAAAATTAGAGTATAAAATATAAGTGTATTTTATGTAAACAATAAATTATTATAGGTAATATTGAGCACTTTCTACATCACAAAGAGTACTGAAACATTTCATGTTTATTAATTCACTGATTTCTCACCACTCTCATTTTACAGATTAGAAAAGGTAATAAAATGTTAAGTAAATTTGCCCAATGTCACTGATAATCATTTGCTGACTAAATGAATTAATGAATGAATGAATGAACAAAGAGAGGTAAGCTTAAGACAAATAACAAAGACAAAATATTTAGTATTTCAAACACAACCCCAAAGAGTTCAACAATTATTACATAGGAACTAGTTTTGACTATTTCTAAATTTCCTTTCAGTTGTAAACCTAAACCTTCTACAGCAGGAGTTAAAAATGATTTTATCTGTCCCTGTAAAAACAACAAAACAAACACCAAATCTTTTCTGTTCCTATAATCCAAATATAAAAACACAATGCTTCTTGGCTCATATACTATAAAAATATCTACTTAAAAAATTATATTAAAATTTCTTACGTGTATGTTGGCTCCCAAATACGCCTAAGTTTATCTGATTTCACATTGCCATTACAGGATAATTGAAGCAATTTTTGTACATAATAAAAGATGGTTGACCTAAAATTAGTCAGTGGTAATTCAACCTCACGAGTTGTTCCAAGACCCGTTACTTTCAAAGTAAGGGCTAATCGAGGTGATGGAGTACATTCAACTTCTTCCAAGAGTTCTGAATGAGGTGTTCCTAAAAATATCAAACATGTTGAAAACAATCACACTATAAGAAGCAGTCCAGAAAGAACCCTATCCTCAGAGACGATGCTAGAGAAATGTAAACCGTTTTTGCCATATATTAGCCAACAGTGTCAGCTACTTAACTCTACTGACCTCAACATTTTTATTGTTTTCAAATGGGAATAATATACCTAGGTTACTTAAAGACAGAGTATAGAGTAGAACTTATGCATATGATATGGATTATTTTTATTAGGAAACATGCTAACATATTTTGCAAACATTTTACTTTTATGAATAAGAAAACTAAAATTATTCATATTTGTACATCCTGAGAAAAACCACATACTTTGGTCAATGACCTGTCAAACTTTTGCTTGTATTGAAAGAGTGGATTGTGAGGTACACACAAACAGACACACACATAGGTTCCGTATTTGGTGGTATACTCTCCTCTTCTTTATTAGTGCAGAAATCTTTTCCTAATATCATTAGATAGATTTTCAAAGTATTTTATTCACTGCATGACATCCCATTATATCTTTAGTCAAATCCCATTCTTTGACTCTGCCCTCCTTATTAGGATGCAGATGATTACACTGGGCTCAACCAGATAATCCCAGATCATCTCCGCATCTCAAAATCTTTATTTAATCATATCTTCAAAATCTCTGTCATGTTAAGGTAAAATATAAACAAACTCTGAAGGTTAGAATCCACATTATCATTGGGGGGCCAATAGTGTACCAACCACAGGCAAAATACAGTTGTAAGAGATGGCCTGACTGGCTTGGCCTGTGGTGGCAGAGTGGATAGAGCATTGGCCTGGAATACTGAGGTCTCAGGTTCAAAACCTCAAGGTTGCCATCTTGGGTGCAGGCCCATCTGGCTTGAGCGTGGGATCATTAACAAGATACCATAATCACTGGCTTGAAGCCCAAGGTCACTGGCTCAGCTTGAGTCCCCACCCCAGTCAAGACATGTAATGAGAAGCAATCGAAGAAGAACTAAAGTGACGCAACTATAAGTTGATGCTTCTCACCTCTCTACCTTCCCGTCTCTTTCCCTCTCTCCCTCATGATAAAACACAGTTAGAAGAGACAGAGCTGCCACCGAGGCTGACTGACTCCAGAGGTTCTAACTGAAACCTTTGTACAGCTTTTCAAAGTAAGAGATAAAGAAGAGTAATCCTTAGCAATTTTGATCCAGCAGAAAAT
The DNA here is from genome assembly GCA_037038555.1 of Rhynchonycteris naso. NCBI lineage: Eukaryota > Metazoa > Chordata > Mammalia > Chiroptera > Emballonuridae > Rhynchonycteris > Rhynchonycteris naso. The sequence goes on from CM072999.1 coordinate 99,566,857, forward strand.
ATAAATTATCCATCTTTAAATAAACCCTTGCTTTTAAAATCACACAAAAACAATGTTTTTACAAAACTGTATCAGCTCCCTCTTAAAAATATGTATTTTTTAAGGACTGTGGCTAATGTATTTTCCTACAAACTTTTACTTATAACCAGCATATTACTTTTCTAATTGTCTATAATTATCTTACATGGTTATCTTTTTTTTTTAAGAGAGAGAGAGACAGACAGATGGGCACAGACAGGAAGGGAGAGCGACAAGAAGCATCAATTCATAGTTGTGGCACCTTAGTTGTTCACTGATTGCTTTCTCCTATATGCCTTGACCTAGGGGATCCAGCAGAGCGCGTGACCCCTTGTTCAAGCCAGCGATCTTGGGCTTCTAGCCTGCAACTTTTGGGCTCAAGACTGCAACCATGGGGTCATGTCTATGATCAACACTTAAGCCAGCAACCCCATGCTCAAGCTGGCAATCTCAGGGTTTCAAACATGGGTCCTCAGCATTCTAGGCCAATCCTCTATCAACTGCGCCACCACCTGGTCAGGCTTCGTATCTATTAAAATTAACTCATGACCCTGGCTGTTTTTGCTCAGTGGTAAAGCATTGGCCTGGCATATGGATGTGCCAGTCAGGGCACACAGGAGAAGCAACCATCTGCCTCTCCACCCCTTTTCCTCCTCCTTCTCACATTCTCTCTCTCTCTCTCTTCCTCTCCTGCAGCTATGGCTCAATTGGTTTGAGTACACTGGCCCTGGGCACTGAGGATGGCTCCATGGGGCCTCTGCCTCAACCTAAAAATAGCTTGGTTGTGAGCATGGCCCGAGATGGACAGAGAATCAGCCCCAGAGAGAGGTCACCAGGTGGATCCCAGTTGGGGCACATGCGGGAGTCTCTATCTCTCCTCCTCTCACTTAGAAAAGAAGAAAAAATAAATTAATTAACTTACAGAAACTAAAAGAACACTGTACCTGGAGGTGGAATTTCTAAATCAGTTGTCTGTTGGACATTAGTCCGACCTGGTCTAGGATCGAAAGCAGGAACCAAAGCGGAAAACTGCCGCTTTAGCACATAATCATCATCCCATGTTCTCCGGCGTCCTCCTTTAGTTTCATACTCTTCTTCTTCCTATTAAATAAAATACATGCTTAAGTTCTCTGTAGCTATTACACCTCCTTAGTTAGCTGTATTTCTTAAAAACAAAGTGAGCCAACATAAACGTATATATAGGTACCTATATTGATTTTTTTTTTAAAGAGAGAGAAAGAAAGGGAGTAGGAGCAGGAAGCATCAACTCATAGTATGTAGCTGCTTTTCTTATGTGCCTTGACCAGGCCAGCCCAGGGTTTCAAAATGGCAACCTCAGCATTCCAGGTTGACGCTTCATCCACTGCACCACCATGGGTCAGGCCATACATTTAAGTTTATCAAATGTAAATTGTATTAGTGGTACCTACACAAATCTACAAGAGATAAAATGACAAAGAACCATATACATCCATTGTACCAATATCAATTTCCCGGTTTTCAAGTTGTATTCTAACTGTGTAAGATTGTAACCACTGGAATAAATTGGGCAATGAGCACATAAGACTGCTCTATAACATCTGTATATCTTTCAAACAACACATAATTATTTTTAAATTGGTGCTTTTTAAAAAATGTAAATTGCATTATATACTGAATTACATAGAAAATACATATAATGCTTAGGAGCTGCCTTAAATTACTATGGTGCAAACAGATCCAAAGAGTTTGACAAAGTGTTGATAACTGTTAAAGTCAAATGATGGGTTGGGATGCATTGTACTACCAGATTTTTAAGGAACATTATCTCCTCACCTCTTAATATCAACAGAAAGAATATCAATGAATTGTAAATATTGTAAATGTCTGACGTGATAATTTTAAATAATTATGTATGTACCTGCACACACACACACAGCCCCTTATTTTGAACATATCATTAAAATTAACTTTCATAACAAATCAAACTAACATTTGACAGCTCTATGGCCAGAATGTCTGGGCTTTCATCCTGGATCCAATTCTTCTGTCTGACCTCTAAAATCATCATCTAAAAATGGAGACTAATAATTGTCAAAGGATTATTGAAAGGACTAGGTTAGTTAATACATATAAAGTATTGGGACAAAATGCCTGGCATTTAATTAATAACACAGGAGAACTTAGTTTTCATTTTCTGTTGCATGAGGTTTTAGAACTTTTTCTATATACTTCTGCATCACTGATTCCAAATCTGAAATCTGTTTTTTTTGGTGTATGCTTTAGTTTTTATGCAATTTTAATTTCTTTTTGTTATAGTTAATGGCATGCATTGGTTTTTAAATTGGAGTTAAAGGGCAACAACTCTTGGATTGAACATAACCACAAGGCAATTAATGTTTTACAAACATCACTTTTACATAATTGTAGTTGTTTTTAAATGTAAAAAATTATTATCTGATAAAAACACCCTCTTATTTTAAGATTGAATCACGGCTTCTTCAAGTAGGTGTAAATGTAAGAATAGTACTGACACCTTCTGTTATATACGTGGCTGTTACACACGTCAACGTCAAAGACACAATATTTCATCATTTGTGATGTGCATATATTACCTATTTTCAAGTTCCACTTGGTGATCAAGTCAAGAATTGGGCTCCAAACATTATGTGTCATAATTGTAAGGAAATACTCCATGACTGGACAAAAGGAAAATGCAAATAAATGCCTTTTGGTATTCCCATGGTTTGGCGTGAACCTAAGGACCACAGCAGTGACTGTTATTTCTGTCTGATCCATACAAAGGGCATCAGCAAGAAAAAACAGCATATGATCGTGTATCCGAATATTCCTTCAGCAATACGACCTATCCCACACTTTGAGACACTCCTGGTTCCAGTTTTCCATGGTTTTATTTCTTCTAAAGATGAAAAAAGTGAACATGGTGATCAAGTGTATTTTGATAAGATGCAAGAGGAAATGGTTGTAGAATCGGAAGGGTCTTCTTCTGATGCCAAGCAGTCATTAATCCCTCATCAGTTTAGCCAACCCAAATTGAATGACTTAGTAAGAGATTTCGGCATATCAAAGAAAGCAGCTGAGTTCTTAGCCTCCAGGCTTCAAGAAAAGAATGTATTTCACTGGTCAGCTAAAGTATCCCATTTCGGGAAGTGTGAACAAAGTTTTGTGGACTTTTTTTCTGAAGACAAACACTTTGTTTACTGTCATGTTATCAGTTATCTTCTCAGCCATCTAGGTTACCACTTACAGTCCAACAGAATGGTGGCTATTTCTGGACAGCTCTAAATGGAGTCTGAAATGTGTTCTCCTACACAACGGTAATGTTTATGCAGTGGTTCCAATTGGTTATTCAACTAATCTGCAAGAAGATTAGAATGACATAAAAATTGTTCTCGACTTTCTGAAGTATGAGGAGCATAACTGGATCATTTCTGTGGACCTTAAAAATGGTAAATTTCCTGCTAGGACAACAGGGAGTTTTCACGAAGTATCCTTGCTTTCTGTGTTTGTGGGACAGCCAGGCTCAGAAAAAACACTGGACACAGAAGGAGTAGCCGAAACGTGAAGCTCTGAAAGTAGGGATGCAAAATGTTGTGAATGAACCTATAATTAACCGAGACAGGATCATTTTTCCCCCACTTAACATCAAACTTGGCTTAATGAAGCAGTTTGTTCAGGCATTAAATAGAGAAAGTAAACGCTTTCAACCTATTATTTCTGCTTTTCCTGCCTTGTCTTTCGAGAAGATAAAAGCAGGTGTATTCTATGGACCTCAATTCGAACCCTCGTACATGACGAAGAATTTGCCAGGAAGATGAATGTGGAGGAGAAAGCAGCATGGCAGCCTTTTGTGGCAGTTACAAAGAACGCTGTTGGCTTTCTGCGACATTAGATGTAACATGAGTGTTAAGATTCACTTACTGAACAGTCACCTTGATAAGTTCCCTGAAAATCTTGGGAGCTGTTAGTGATGAGTAGACTACTGCTGGAGCATCAAATGAGACTATCCCCAACAAGTACACAAACGCAAGAGCTACAAATGCAAATTTTTGCCTGAATAGAATTTAAATAAGTTTTACGCAAATTTTATGATTAAAATAAGTGTTTTAATATGTTCTATTTCAAAATTGCAGATAAATTCTGATGCAATCATATCTTTTAATGTATTAGTGTATTTACTGCATTATATAAATTATTATAATTTTACAAAGATGATGCCCAAGAAGACATTCTACTTCATTATGTTAAACTAAATGTGGAAAATTTTACAGTAAGATGAAAACCTAAAATCTTGAATTGCAAAATAAACTGTATCTTACAAAGAAAAACTAATGTCAGATTTGAGGTCAGCACACTTGACTTAGGTAAGAACAAGTGTTTTTGTGGATGCAACAAAAATTTTGTTCCCCAGTGTAATCAATAAATGTTAGCTAATAGACTGATATTACTGCCTCTACTACTACTATGAAAACTGTAAGTCTTAGATAATAACTATTAACCATTTTAGTATATGTTTACTGCAAAGGCAAAGGGTAACGAATTTCAAGTAAGAAATTCCTGTATACATTATATACCAGAGCAGTCTGGACTCGGACTGAAAAATGGTATCCAAGCAGCTGGGAAATTTTCTTTTTGTTAACCCTATTTTTTCAATCTATTTCCTTCCCCCCTATGTTATTCTAGGCATTTTGTTTGGTGTTTTACTGTGAAAGGAGAAAAAACACACTGTGGAAGATAAACATGAAGATGTTACCTGTTCCCCAATGGGCCGGCTGCCTGCCCCTGAAGGAACCTGTGGCAGCTGTGATGTGACAGCATGGTGCGTTACATCTGAGCGGGAGCCAGCTCGTCGTTGCAGGGATGGACGGCGTAGAATCTGAATTTTAAAAATGTGTAAAGATATAGCTAATCATTTGATCCATATATATCCTCATTCAGCCTTGACCTGAAACTATCAACCCATATTATCAAAACTATTATCAAAACACTTTATATTCCTTAGCCATCTTCAGAAAGGTTATAAAATGAATGTTTTCAATTCACTATGCATCATATACTAACCTTCTCAAGAAATATACTAAGGTACTACTGTTTCCTAAGCAACATATACTAAAAGCATTTGAGTTCTTCACTATATTTATAAAGGTTTTTTAAACCTAGTTACATATTATAAAAAGAAATAAAAGGACCTGACAGGTCTACCACCGATCAGGGCACATTCAAGAAGCAATCAATAAGTACACACTAAATGGAACTAAGTGAAACAAGGAGTTGATGCCTCTCTCTCTCTCTTTCTCTCAAGGAAAAATTTAAAAATATATTACAATAATGAGTGTTTTCAGAAAAAAGTTCAATTCAATCACAGTGGTTAAACACTGGAATTTTGGACCATATTGCCTCAGCCTGGACCCCCACTTTACCACTTAACACTTATTAGGGCAAATTATTTTTTGTGTGCCAGTACCTCATAGCTCTTTGTAAATACTGATGAGAACATAGACCCTGTTTTCAAAAACAGTAGATACCAAAAAATTCTATGTATAATTATTGCTGGAGAACCATGAAATTTATATTCTTTAGGATTAATGCATATCATTGTGGTATTTTTAAAATATAACCAACAAACTTATTTCCTGTTACAAGAGAATCATAAATGCTCAGATTAAAAGCATTTTCCTAATTAACCACATTTTTTTATACTGGAACCATACTTTCTTGCTTCAGTTTAACCAGGTCCTGGCCTGTAGTGGTGCAGTGGATAGAGTGTTGACCTGGAACTCTAAGGTAGCTGGTTCAAAACCCTGGGCTCGCCTGGTCAAGGCATGTATAACAAGCAAGCAATAATCAACTAAAGTGAAGCAACTATGAGTTGGTACTTCTTGCTTCCCCACTCCCCATAAAAATCAATAAACAAAATCTTTTTTTTTTTTTTTAGCAAAGCAGAGAGAGAGAAACAGACAGGGTCAGACAGGAAGAAAAATTAGAAGCATCAACTCATAGTTGCAGCACTTTAGTTGTTCATTCATTGCTTTCTCATACATGCTTTTTTTTTTTTAACAGGGACAGAGAGAGAGTCAGAGAGAGGGATTAATAGGGTCAGACAGACAGGAGCAGAGAGGTGAGAAGCATCAATCATTAGTTTTTCATTGCCATCGCAATACCTTAGTTGTTCATTGATTGCTTTCTCACACATGCTTTGACCACAGGCCTTCAGCAGACCGAGCCACCCCTTGCTGGAGCCAAAGACCTTGGGTCCAAGCTGACGAGCTTTTTGCTCAAGCCAATGGGCCCACACTCAAGCTGGCGAGCTCGGGTCTCGAACCTGGGTCTTCCGCATCCCAGTCCAACACTCTATCCACTGCGCCAACGCCTGGTCAGGGTCTCATACATGCTTTGATTGGGGGGCTCCAGCCGAGCCAGTGACCCCTTGCTCAAGCCAGCAACCCTTGCGCTCAAACCAGCAATCTCTGAACTCAAGCCAGCAACCATGAGGTCATATATGTCTATAATCCCACACTCAAGCCAGTGACCCTGCACTCAAGCTGGTGAACCCAGTCAAGCTGGAGGAGCCTGTGCTCAAACCCTGTGACCTCAGGGTTTCAAACCTGGGTCCTCAGTGTCCCAGGTCAATGCTCTATCCAGTGTGCCACTGCCTGTTCAGGCTAAACAAAATCTTTAAAAAAAAGTTTAACCAGGACTTTGCTTTTCCTCTATTCATTTCAATTATTAATATCCTATCTGAGTTAAAAGAATAGGAGACTCTCTCTCTACCATAACCTCCTCGTATTCTTGGTCCTCCTGATTGTCATCTTCATTTTCATCATCTTCCTCATCTGGCTCAGGCAAGTCCTCATCATCATCTAGTTCAGCCAACAGAGTACTAGCACGGCAGCTGTCAAGGAAATCTAGAAAACAAAACCAACCACTTTACTCTCAGTACAATTAATATAGCATAACAAAATTATTATGTGTTCTGGTTTATCAAAACAAAGGTAAAATTCAAAAAGGACAAGTATAAAGAGCAGAACACTCCTAGCAATGCCACCCTTCTTCTATCACACATACAAGATGACTAACTTTGATAAACTGTCACAAGTATAGCAGAAATCAATATGGCATAAAGGATGATCAAAAAGTAAACCCGAACCTACAATATTTAATAGGAAAGATCAACAATATGGATTATGTTAAAAAATAACAATCATATTATCGATCTCTGTATGAGTCTCATTTAGCATGATATGGTAAAAAGAGAACTCTCTGGAGTCATTTCATTCACTATCAAGAAATATCTATTAAGTACCTACTATAGGCCAAGAATCATGTTAGTTACAAGATATATGTACAGTCATGCATTTGAGTCAATATTTTCTGATGACTGATTTTTATTTTACCTATAATAATGATATAAAGTAGTTTTTCATACAGTATGTATAGTATGTTTTTTGGTGGTTGGGATCGGCGAGTACTTGTGTTTTTAGGGCCTTGACCACTGAAATGGTTGTAATGAGTTTTATTTGGAGCAAATACATATAAAGTTCATGTCTTCATTTCCAGTTAATGTACTGGGACATCCCAAAGATATCTCCAGATTCTAGATCTTGGAAGGAACATAGCCCACTCACTTGTGTGTTCATGTCATTGCCCAAGCATGTACGCTCACACGCTCTCTCTCTCTCTCTCTCTCTCTCTCTCTCTGTTGTGTGCATGACTTCTATAGCTATATAGTCATGCACAGCATAATATTTTGGTCAATAACAGACTACATATCTGATGGTTCCATTAAGATTATAATGAAGCTGAAAAATTCCTATCACCTAATGAAGCAGCTTTTGTAATACTGTAGCACAACGCAGTACAGTACTCGTGTGTTTGTGGTTATACTGATGTCAACAAAAAACTACTGTACTGCCAGTATAACACACATAATTAGGTATATAATAACTTGATAATGATAATAAATGACTATGTTACTGGTTATGTATTTACTTACCATATACTTTTTATCATTACTGTAAAGTATACACTTTCTACTTAAAAAATACATAGTTTATGCCTGACCAGGTGGTGGCGCAGTAGAGCGTTAAACTGGAATGCGGAGGACCCAGGTTCAAGACCCCAAGGTCGCCAGCTTGAGCACAGGCTCATCTGGTTTGCGCAGAGCTCACCAGCTTGGACCCAAGGTCGCTGGCTTGAGCAAGGGGTTACTCGGTCTGCTATAGACCCCGGTCAAGGCACATATGAGAATGCAATCAATGAACAACTAAAGTGCCACAACGAAAAACTGATGATTGATGCTTCTCATCTCTCTCCATTCCTGTCTGTCCCTATCTATCCCTCTCTCTAACTCTCTCACTGTCTCTGTAAAAAAAAAACAAAAAAACATAGTTTGTGCCTGACCTGTGGAGACACAGTGGATAAAGCATTGACCTGGAATACTGAGGTCACCAGTTGGAAGCCCTGGACTTGCCCCACCATGGCACATACAACAAACAACCAATGAGTAACTAAAGTGAAGCAACTGGGAGTTGGTACTTCTGAATGTACCCACCCTCTCTCTGTAAAAATCAATAATTAAAATCTTTCAAAACAAAAAAAGTTTGCTGTAATACAGTATGTCATGTTATGCCAACAGCAATATCATATATCCCACATCTCTTAAGTGACCGTATTCTGTTGTGCTTAATTTAATCTCATGTTTTATGAATTCAGTGTAACCCAAGTGTACAGTGTTTATAAAGTCTACAGTAGTGAACAGTAATGTCATAGGCCTTCACAGCCAGTCTCTACTCAGTGACTTACCCAGCGCAACTTCCAGTCCTGCAAGTTCCATTCACAGTAAGTGCCCTATACAACTGTACTATTTTTTTTTACAACTGTACTATTTTTAAAAATCTTTGGTACTGCATCTCCACTGTAGCTTTTCTATGTTTACATATGTTTAAATACACAAGTATCTTTCATTGTGTTACAACTAGTAGTCCTAACTCTTTAATTTTCTCTTCTATTAGCATACCTATAACCTCCTTAAACCTTACAATGATAAGAACTAAAGTTTGATTTTAACATCTTAACAAATGAGTAGAGAGGGCAAGAGGGCCTCCATGAGAAAAATTTAAAATGGAAAATAGCTTACTCAATGAATTTAAAATACTTTGGTATAATAATTATCATCTTCATTCACTATCAATACATTTAAAAGATAAACTAGAAAAGAGAAATGTAATAATTTCTCTAAAATCACAGAACATCAGATCCAATTCTTGGCTTGAAATAAGAGAAGTCACAATCTCAGAAAAATGAAGAAAACATCAAGATGAAATATGTAAAATAGTACTTAAAACATATATCTTCCTATGAATTTTCTTGTGTTGAAAATTAACAAAAGTAATTTTTTAAAAAGAAGAGGCAATGTGATCTAGGATTAGTAGTAAAAGATATTCCAAAACAATAATAATGGAAGTACAATTCAGCAATTTACTCTGTTAGGAATTTACCCTAAGGAAATACACAAAAGTATAGTTCAAAGATACTCATTAGTAGCAATGTTTATAGCAATATAAAACTGTTTAACTTACATATCCAAAATGGAGAGATTATTAAATAATGGTCATAGAGTCAAACAGTAGAATATTTGACAGCCATTTCAAATATAAGAAATCCATTGAAAAATGTGAAAATATTTTCACAATGTATTGAATGAAAAGAGCTTTCTGGAAAGGATATCATCCTTTTTTGTTTAAAATAAAGAGAACAGCCCTGGTCTGGTAGCTCAGGTGGTCAGAGTATTGTCCCGATACACCAAGATTGAGGGTTCAATCCCCAATCTGCGTATGTACAAGAATCAAGCAATGAATGCATAAATGAGTGGAACAACAAATTGATGTTTCTTTCTCTCTCCTAAAATCAATAATAAAACTTATTTAAAAAGAGAAAGAGAACATACACCACAAATGGTATGTATCAAATAAGTTATTGTTTTCTAAAAGGTGGGGATTGGATAATTTTTATTTTCATTTATATTTACTCTCTCTAAAATGGTTTACTTGTCTAATAAGAAAAGATGATTAGAAATATATTTTAAGCAATTTTATTTTTATTTTATTCATTTTAGAGAGAAAACACAGAGAGAGAGAGAGAAAGAGAGAAAGGGGGGAGGAGCTAGAAGCATCAACTCCCATACGTGCCTTGACCAAACCAGTGCAGAGTTTTGAACTGGCAACCTCAGTGTTCCCAGGTCGACGCTTTATCCACTGCGCCACCACAGGTCAGGCGAAATATATTTTAATATAATCAAATAGTTCTATTACTGAATACAGCATGGAAGCCATGGTAATATAATTATAGAACTTTCTAGGCAAAAATTAATTTGAAAAATTCAAATATTACCTAATTAAGTAATTATTTCCAAAAGGCCTTGATAATAGCTGTGATATATTTGGTCTTCTTCTAAGCCAGTGGGGTTCTTAACTTGGGTTCTATCAAACCCTAGGGGTTCGATGAGTCGGTCTCAGGGGTTCTGAGAAGCCTCTGCCATGGAGGCCAGAATAAAGTAATACTGTAATTCGTTGTGAGTTCACGCACTTTGTTGGTTTTGCTCTTTGAGCAAGGTGATGTTCATGCACGCTCATTTTGTGCACCAGTAAAAAAACATATACCTATGTCTTGAATTTGGGGGAAAAAAGTCGTATTTTATTTATCACTAAAGAAGGGTTCGGTGAATGTGCATATGAAACTGGTGGATTCGGTACCTCAAAAAAGGTTAAGAACCACTGTTCTAAGCACCGAGTTCCTAAAACATTTGGAATTCCCTAAATGATAACATTATAGGTGTCTTTTGTTTTCCGTAACTAAAGTTGTTTTTATGAGCAGACTTTTGGAAATCCACTAGTTAATCTAAAAATGGGTGCTGGCTGTCAATGGAACCAATCATATCTAATTATTATTAACACTCTAATTAATGTGTTAGAACTTTCACCCCATCCTCCAGACTGCTGGGGAAGGAACAGGGGCCAAAGATTGAATTCAATCAGCAATGTCTAATGATTTAATTGTGTCTAAATCATAAAACAAGCCTTCAAAAACCCCACAGGATAAGGTTTCAGAGAGCTTTCAGGATGGGTGGCAAAACACAAGCAAAGTGGGTCTGGGACAGTCCCCAAACTCCAAGGGAGCAGAAGTGCCTGTGTTTGGGACCCTTTCAGACCTCACCCTGTGGATCACTTCTGTTTCCTGAATTATATCCTTTTTATAATAAACTGGTAATCTAAATAAAGCATTTTCTCAAATGCTGTGAGTTACTTTAGCAAATGAATCCAATCTGAGGAGGGAGTCATGGAAACCTCCAATTTATAACCAGTTCGTCAGAGACACTGATAAAATGGACTTGCAATTAACTTCTGAAAAAAGGGGAAAAGGGTGGGGAGAGAAATGTTGTAGAACTAAGTATTTAACCTGTGGAATCTCACACAACATCAGGTAAGTATACAGTGTCAAAATGGAATTGACCTGTAGGACACCCCAGATGGTGGTGGTTTAGAACTGCTTGGTGTTGAAAAACTTCACAAACATTTGGTAGTCAGAAATGTCAGAAGTGAAGCATTCTATATTGAGTAGAATAAATGCACAGGAGTATTTTTCCTGTTACATTACAGTGTACAAGGAATACCACTTGACCAAGTTTATTTATTACACTTCTAGTCTCTGAAAAAGGTGTCAAATATTTGTTATGGTTCTTCTAATACAACTTCATTAGTGACAAGAGGCATAAAAGGATGACACACAAGTTCCTAGATAGATAGATGTCTTTTAATTTCTTTTTATTTTATTCATTTTAGAGAGGAGACACAGAGAGAGAGAGAGAGAGAGAGAGAGAGAAAGGTGGGAGGAGCTGGAAGCATCAACTCCCATATGTGCCTTGACCAGACCAGTGCAGGGTTTTGAACTGGCGACCTCAGTGTTCCCAGGTCGACGTTTTATCCACTGCACCACCACAGGTCAGGCTAGATGTCTTTTTATAATCCAGTAATATCTTTTCTTTTTAATCCAGTAATTTCTTAATAGTCCCTCATCGTATGTAACTCTTTTCATCTTATATGAAGATGCCGCATTTGTTAAAAGAATAATTCTTTCCTAAGCAAAATTAAAAATCCCAGCAGAAAAAGACAATAAAAGTATCACTATACAAATATCTAAATAGTTTAAACTATAACTTACCATATAAGGAATACTCTGCCTCCTGACCGGTGTCACTCTCACTGGAGGTTGATGTGAGGCTGGTGGTTAAAGTATTACTTAATGACTGACCAACTGATAAAACTGTTGTTGCTGTAGCTACGTTGCTACTGCTAGTAACACTGGATGTTGACATAGTCACTGTTGATGTAGTACCAGGTGTGGTCAAATTAGGAAAACTCTGAGCACCCATAAGAGGAGAAGCTAAAGATAAAAATGAAGCAAATCAGCAAATAGGATTGTATAAACTTTAGAAAAACTAGGTTGTATTTTAGCAAAAAGAATGAGGTCATGAAAATACTAAATTATTAAATGGCTGAAAAGCAACAACTTTGGGAACCCAACTGAAATCCAACTAAAAATTCTTATTTTTATAACACTATTAGGTGTTTAAAAATTAAGCCTAGCTTTTAAAAAAGTGAAATAAGCTATGGAATAATTCCCACAAATAATTCCCAAAGGAACTACTTTGACCCATTAGTACCTTAAATTAAAATCAAATAACTTTCAGCAGTTAATAACAATTTAGGACCTAAGTAAAAGTTATACCAGTGTGATGCTGTGATTTTAATTGACTATGATGATATTTAATAGTCATCTATTTCCTCATGCAACTGCACTTAATGATTTATCATAGAGTGAAAAACAGAAGTGTTATTGTTTTATCCTTTCACAATAAGAGGCTCTTTATCACACCTGATCTGAATTCTTTAAATATGATTCTACAGCTTTTAACTTCATATTCCTTAAGTACTATAAATTGGATGAAGTTGCATCTAACATGGTTAATGACCTAGTTAAAGACTGAAGCCAGAACCCACTGAACAAGAAACTCGACTTTGCATCCCTCAGAGTGGAAAAGGCATTGGGTTCCATAAGGTAAAGCTCACTTACTTGCTGTGCTCATCACATTCCTCCCCAAAGTATTAGTGTTGTTATCACTGCTGCTTCGGCTTAGATTCATGTTGTTCGTGGCATTAGTCCGTGCTATGTTTGCCACTCTCCTTACAAAACTCTCCAAACTAGATGTTTCTCTTGAGGATAGGTTAGGTACACTTGCACTAGAGCTCATAGGGGCCCCAGCAGCCAACAGAGAACTCACTGACAGTCTGTTACTTGCTGAGGAACTAAGGGGTCGTTGTGAAACTGCTTCTTTATTTGTTAACTCAGATACTGAACTAACGTCAGGAGAACTAACACTAACAATTCCCATGGATATTGCACTAGACTCCCCAGCAGTTCGAACAGAACTATCAGGGCCTAACTTTCTTTCAGCATTTTCACTTCCCATTTCCGCTGTTAAGGTACTGGTGCTCGCACTGGAAGATGACCCTACTTCTGTTTGAGGGACGTTTTCAGCAGATGAAAGAACAACAATTGGTTCATGGACATCAGCTCCTGAAACTATACTGTGTTCCATTACAATTTCTGATCTCCGTTCCGTTTTGGTCGAACCCAAGCTGATGTCGCTGCTACTGGCCACGCTACACACAGAACTGCTGCTTCCTTTTCTACTTGAGGAGCCTGCAGCAGCAGATGTCTTGTCTGGACAGTTGTTTTTCACCAAGCTGCTCCATGATTGCGTTGTGCCTGAAACAGTGGATGAAACAGGTTTGGGTGATGCCACTGTATCAGGGTCGTACCCTGGTGCAAGCTTGAGGTCAAATTTTCCTTCTGCGCCCATACGGTAAGAGTTTGAGCCACCAGCATCCCAGGTGACATCAATCCAGCCTGGAAAGGGACAGGAGTTTGTGAGACCCAGCAGAAAGCAGATAGGAGCGTGTCAGACAGTAGCTCCACAATATGGGATCAGCTTTTCATCAGTGTTGTACTTCTCTAAATTTCTATAGTCATTTAAGATCTGCCAACTAAAATTAAATTCTTCCTATTTTTCCTATTATTTCTGAACTGTTCACTTTGGTGATATTTAAAAACAATGTAAGGGTCATATTTATGTCTATTGGGGTATCTTTTAAGGGGAAGAACTGTTAAAAATTGTAAAAAGAACTGATAGAAATGGTAAAATACTGCAACTTCAACAATATAGATAAAATCTAGGTAAAAGGTTTTTTTAGTTGCTAAAGACAATGATGTGGTCAAATGTTCTTTACAGAAAAAAGTGTTGGCTTACCATTAATTTCTGAGTTTGGGCTAAGTCCAATAATTGACAGACAAAATATATATCACTGTAGAAACTTTAAGTCACTAGCTCAAATATCACTAAGTTAGCATTTCGGTTGTGTTCTCAAAGTTCAGTGGTTACTTGGTTCTCTTATGACTAAAAGTTTAGTAAATTTGAACAAGCACAGAAAATTCTAAAAACAAAAATTTAAAAGTATGCTAAGCTCTTTTATTAAACCTATATGCTAAAGCTAAAAACATTTAAGAACTTATTAGCACAATGATATTAAATCTATATCTACTTGTACTTGGAAAATGATGTTTATTTTTTAAGCAATAAAATTCCAAAAGCAATAAAGTGCCTATTAGAAAGGAAACTATTAGAAATTTTATAATCTTATTTTAGTGCCATAAACTAATTATACTTCATGAAAAAACACATAAAATGTTTATTTTAAAGTATTTATAAAGTTTAAAGCCCTTTAGCCACACACGCATGTACTCCCATGCATGTACATACTCACACATATACACACAGACGCCAAATTCATCTACGTGCATGACGAGGTATGAGGGGTATAAGCAATATTGAATTACCTGTGGGGATTCTCTGCATATGAGTTCTTTGAGAAGAAAACTATCCCAAATCTATATAATCTAGTTTACAGGAGATTAATTTTCTCAATTTATTCTTTATGCTGAAAAAAACTCTAAAGAACCAACAATTAACTATCTCCTCTGCAAAATGAAAAAGTATAAAAAAAGTAAAGGCTCAAAAACATATCTCAACCCCACATAAAAAATAAATTTTCATTGTATTAATTGGTATAAAAATAAACTGGTAATTTCACAGCATTTATATCAAAATATGTGACTATATGTTTATCTGTTTCACCCAGAAGGCAGAGAATCATGCTTTGTTGTTGACCACTGTATATCTGAAGTCTCACAAAGTACCTTTACATGGCAGGTATTCATACTTTTGGAATAAATAAAAAATATTATCTATGCGTTGGTTGAATAGCCCTACCAACACAGAGATTCTTTAGGGGATAAAAATGGAGAAAAATAATTCTAAAATGTAAGCCATTCTTATTAGGCTTCAGAATGTGTTTAAACTGATATTTAAAAGGAATTAAGAAAGGGTACAGCCTGACTAGGCAGTGGCGCAGTGGATAGAGCGTCTGTCTGGGATGCAGAGGACCCAGGTCCAAGACCCCGAAGTCGCCAGCTTGAGCGCGGGCTCATCTGGCTTGAGCAAAGAGTTCACCAGCTTGGACCCCAGGTCACTGGCTCGAGCAAGGGGTTACTCAGTCTGCTGAAGGCCCGTGGTCAAGGCACATATGAGAAAGCAATCAATGAACTAAGGCAGGGGTCCCCAAATGACAGCCCACAGGCCACATGCAGCCCCCTTAGGTCATTTATCCGGCCCCCGCCGCACTTCCAGAAGGGGCATCTCTTTCACTGGTGGTCAGTGAGAGAAGCATAGGATGCATCTGCACCCATAGTTCCTATTGAAATACTGGTCAGTTTGTTGATTTAAATGTACTTGTTCTTTATTTTAAATATTGTATTTGTTCCCGTTTTGTTCTTTTACTTTAAAATAAGATATGTGCAGTGTGCACTGGGATTTGTTCATAGTCTTTTTTATAGTCCGGCCCTCCAACGGTTAAAGGGACAGTGAATTGGCCCCCTGTGTAAAAAGTTTGGGGACCCCTGAACTAAGGTGTTACAACGAAAGACTGATGACTAATGCTTCTCATCTCTCTCCATTCCTGTCTGTCCCTATCTCTCTCTCTCTCTGTCCCGGTATAAAAATATAAATAAAAAAATATATAAATAAATTTAAAAAAAGGAAGGGTACATACATACTATTCATAAGTATATAGAGACAAAACTCTATAAACTCCTCCCATGCCCCAAAATAGATAAAAAGATATTGCTTCAGCAAGTACAGTGTGTTTGTAAAGTCATGGTGCACTTCTGACTGGTCAAAAGTCAAAAGTGCACCATGACTTTACGGACACACTGTAATAACTAGTCATTATTAGAAATGGTCAGCTTAAGTATTTGAAAGCTAAGAACCTTCTCTGAATCACACACACACACAAAAAAGCCTTTCCTATATGCTAAATTCTGAAATTATTAGATTCCAATTTTCCTATGCAGTTGCTTCAGGTGATTCCAGCCTAAATAAAATGAACTTTAGTCACATATCCCTAACTAGCCCAAACACTTAAAAGCCAGAACAAACAATTTAGGAGAACCAGAATATTCACAAAGTATCACTACAATACCTAAAAACAAGAACATTTGAAATTTCTGATTTGAATATTATAATTATCTCAACTATTATTGGCCTTTATTTTAGCAATTACATACATGCTCACTCACTGTTAACTTGCTATGATGACAATGCTTTGCAATTAAGTCATGACTATAGAGAAATCTGTTTGGCAGTAATATAATTCAAGAAACAGAATCTTGCTCTAGCCAAGTAGCTCAGTTGGTTATAGCATCATCCCAATACACCAACATTGTGGCTTTGACCCGCCAGTCAGGGCACAAACAAGAATCAATTAATAGATGCATAAATAAGTGGAACAACAAATCGATGTTTCTCTCTCTCTCTCTCTCAACCCCCCCACTTCCTCTCTCTCTCTCTCTAAAAATCAATCAATAAAGATTTTTTAAAAGGAAACAATCTTAAAAGCAACAAAATCAAAGAGTTTATAGCCTTTATCATACAGAACATGAATATATTAAGATATTAAATTATAGTCATTCTCCTAAGAATCATCACTTTTCCTAAGAACCTACCACTGCTGGTTTGGCAAATTAGCCACTAATAAATCAGCCTTGAAAGTTATTTAAAAAAAACTGGCATAGTATTTGCTTTTGGGCGTTAATAGCAATTTATTAAATGGGTATGGACTTCCCTAAAATATACAGCATCAAGGGTTAAAAATTAATTTGATTTAAACAATAACCATCACGAAACAAAACTTTAAAATCCCAAAGAAAAATGATGGTAGTCTGAGAAACACTGTGAAATATCTTTCATCTACTAAATGAAAATGCTATGATTCTTATTCTATGCTTTATTGAAAAACATTCACTAAAAACGCTAATTCATTTTCTTCTTCGTGACTTATAATAGAGTAAAAAAGTATTGCCTGATTCCTGTTGGGCTAATAAGGTAGAGAAAAGCATCAGAAATTAAGATAAAGATCAATGAAAGTTTATGAATAATAAAGTTTATAAAAAAAAAAACAGAAAATGTACCTTGAGAGGATTCAACTTGTACTACATGATTAATCACTTCAAAATATTAGCAGTTAAGTTCTGAGTTAAAACCTAGGAATTTAAAATTTTCCCTTATTTCTATATAAATTATTTTTTCCACTTTTTATGTGAAATATATCAGTTCTTCACATAATACGGAGATATTGATACAATTTATAAATTATCCCAAAATAACAAAAAGAAATATTTTGTTATTTAAGTACTTGATTTCTACAGCACAAATGTTAAGCACCTACTCACCATTATGCAGTTCTCCAGTGACAGTGCCTTCTCCCTGTGGGCTGCCATCCTGATCTCGCCATTTCCAATCAAGGCCTCTGATCACACGAGCCCCTGGAACCATGTATTTCAGAACCTGGGAGCGTACTAGACGTCTCTGTCTTCTAAGATTAGCTTCTGCTTCCTTAGCTGCTTTTCCTGTAAAGTAAAAGTTAGAAAAATATAAACAAAATCACTTGAACTTAACTGTTTCAGTAAGTTACAAAAACTCACTATCATCTCTTTACCTAGCTGATCTTCACATACTCCATTTACAGTGCCATAAAGTTCAAATCCAGATAGTGAGAGGTAGTGAGTCTGACCACTAGCATTCTTCCCCATCTGTTTAATTCTCACATGTCGCCACCCTTGTTTCTCATCCTTGGGTGGATCAAGAGGCCAGGTTGCTGTTGACCTATGAATGTGTTAAGGAAAAATTGTGTAAGGTTTTAAAACAAGTAAGATATTTAAGGTGCAGAAGATGTTTTTTTATATAATAGAAAACTATAGAAAAATATACAGACTTTTATACTCAGTCAATAGTTTGTTACAGAGAATAAAGAAATCAAAGGAATCATCCTGATACACTAACATTGAGAGTTCAATCCCTGGTAAGGGCACACATAATAAGCAAATAATGAATGCATAAATAAGTTGAACAAGTTGATTATTTGTTTCTCTCTCAAATCAGTAAATAATTTTTTTAAAAAGCAATCAAAGGGAGAAAAATAGTAAGAAAGAAAATAAATATGAAATGTTTAAATGTATACTATTAATTTGACTTATAACAATATACCTGATCTTAGCCAAAAGGCTGAGAAGTGATTGATTCATAACACTAAATGATTTATGATTAAATCCAAAGAAATAAGACAAGAAATTTTATTAGTAACAAATATGCTTATATGATAAGATATTTTTAAATTCTTGCGAAGTTTTAAATAACATGTTTAAGTATTCACTTTAAACTTGAAAATATTATCTAGGCCCTGGTCAGATAGCTCCATTGATTAGAGCGTTGTTCCAGTCTGCCAAGGTTGCAGCTCGATCCCCAGTCAGGGCACATACAATACATGCATAGATAAATGGAACAAGAAATCAATGTTTCTATCTCCCTTCCTCTCTCTCTAAAATCACCAAATTTTTTAAAATATACATTGCCTGATAATCCTATTTAAAGATGCTCCTTCCATACTACATCAAATACAGAAAGTAAATTTAACTCCACACTATTTATCCCTCTAAATGTGCTACAATGTATAATTAAAATTTACTATAACTAAAATTTTAGAAATGTAATACTGACCTTCTGTCTTTAAAATTTTGTATGTGATCAATATATAAAATTTAGGAAAAGAAATACATAAAAATAATAAAAAATCAAAAGTCATCCATAATTCAATAACCAGCAATAAGCCATTGTTAATTTGTTGAAAATTTACAAGTATTATGTCAACATGAGAGTTTAGCAAAAAGTAAATTCTGTTGCTATGTATCAGTTTCTTTTAAAATAAATATGCTTAGCTTTTTACTGTTTAACTTAAAGCTTTTAACCAAGTTTAGGTAAAGTCAGCATTTCAAGTTCTAATACCTAAACTGTATTTATAAAGTGATATTTTTAGAAAGAAAATCTTACTTCAGTATCTCACAGAGAGCCCTAAAGATACACAATTATAAACACAGCTCTTTATTGATTTTTCCAATTCACAAAGACTCCTCAACTAACCCTGGTTCATTGAGACTGCAGTCATCAACATGGGTATACAAAGAAGTCCAGTTCTGTCCATCTTTGGATACCTGGAAAACCCAATTTCTCAGTGCAGACCTTCCATAACCACGGGCATGACGAAGTGTATATGCTGATGGTATCACCCAGAGACCCAGATCTATCGCAAACCAGGCATTCTTATCATCATTGCTATGACAATTTAAAGCTGAATTATCACGACTTAATATGTCTTCTAAGCGGCCATAAGGTAGATTTCTTCCTTCTGATGATGTTACTACTACAAGTCCATAAGCAGCTGGATTAACCCATTCATATGCAGTTCTACAAAAAAAATAATGACCAGTTAACTATTAAAATAACTGCATTTGCTCATATTAGCTTTTTTCTACATAAAATTATATCAATTTTTAAAATGCTACAATTAAACATTTTCCTTCATAAAAATTAATTTAGTCTTAAATTTAACCGATAAGACAAAATTCCTTAAATTACAGGATACTAAAATTTTATCCTACTACCCGGAATTCTTATCTCAGGTTAATGGTTCCAATCCACATTAAAGAGAATAACCTACTTGGCATTTGTCCCAATCCAGTAAATGATTCCATTTTCATCAAAATCATGCTGGTGCCGAAATATAAAATTTTGACCTTCTCTTAATTTTCGAACAAAAACAAATGAAGATCGGTCAAAATCATACCACTGCTTTGCTACCTAAACCATAGAAAACACAAAAGTCACTTTAATAATGCTATTGTAAAACATATTGCCACTCTTTTCCTATCCCTTTAATGTAAGTTATTTTAGTATAACAAATACTAATAAATAATATAAAATTTTTTAAAAAATAGAAATTTCCATAACCAAAGTATTCCTCTATTAATATCATAGAGTATTTCTTTAGTTTATTATTTCAACAGTTAAAACAAAGTCTTGATTATATAATAAAAAACCATTTTTCTCATCAGGTTTTATATATTTTAATCACTACATAATATAGTTTTCAAATTAATGAAAACAATTATTAATTTGATATTTATTGACTGGCATTAATATTGTACTTTAAAAGTTTATGCAATATTTTAGTACTGCAAATAACTGTAATAAACACTTTTATGAAGGAACTATTTAAAATATATAAAGATTATTTTCTTAGAATAAATTCCTAAAAGTATTAGGTGAAACTGTATTACTCTAAACTGGATGCATACTTCCCAAATTACTTTTCTAAGGGGCTAAATCACCACAGAGAATGATTTCACCCTGCCTTTGCAAGTGCTCACCATTTTTAAGAGGTACTGTTCCAAAGATTCAACTGTAGCTAAGGGTTCCATCTTCAACATCCTGCCAGTCCTGTCTATCAATGAAGTTTCACCAGGCGCACGCTCCAAACGAAATCTTAATCTTCTTGTAAGTATCTACACAGAAATGAACAAAATACTTCAGAAAATACATTGCATATTTTTTCTTCTTCTTCTCTTTTAAGTGAGAGGAGGGGAGAAAGAGAGACAGACTCCTGTATGCACCCCAACCAGGATCCACCTGGCTCCATCTAGGGCTGATGCTCTCTGCCCATCTGGGGCTCATGCTTGCAACTGAGTTATTTTTAGTGCCTGAGGTGGAGCCTCCATAGAGCCATCCTCAGTGCCCGGGATCAATAAGCTCGAACTAATCGAGCCATGGCTGTGTGATGGAGGGGTGGGGCAGGGGAGAAAGAAAGAGAAAGAAAAGGAGAGGAGAGGGGAGGGGAAGAGGCAGAGAAGCAGATGGTTGCTTCTCCTGTGTGCCCTGACTGGGAATCGAACCCAGGACCTCCACACGCCAGGCCAATACTCTACTAGCCAACCAGCAAGGGCATAGTTTTCTTAAAATTGTAAAAATGAGAGTATTTTATGAACACAGTAATTCAAGTTTAGAAAATATAACCATAAGTGAAGGATCAATCAATGTCTGTTTCCTAGTAAACATTAAAAAAAAAGGTCCACTGCGCCCTGGCCAGCTGGCTCAGCAGTAGAATGTCAGCCCCGCGTGTGGAAGTCCTGGGTTCAATTCTCGGCCAGGGCACACAGCAGAAGCGCCCATCTGCTTCTCTACCCTTCCTCCTCTCCTTTCTCTCTATCTCTCTCTTTCCCTCCCACAGCCAAGGCTACACTGGAGCAAAGTTGGCCTGGGCACTGAGAATGACTCCATGGCCTCAACATCAGGTGCTGAACGGCTCCGGTTTCAACGGAACATCATTCCATTGTGGGCATGCCAGGTGGATCCGGGTCAGGCATATGCAGGAGTCTGTCTGTCTCCCTTCCCGCTCCTCACTTCGGAAAAAGCCAAAATAAAAAGGCCCACTAAACAAGTGATATTGGCTTACAAGAAACAAAGTTAACTACTTAAAATTTCTAAACAACTTCAAATATACCTAGCATGAATACAATTATTATAAAACATTACATCTTTAATTTATAACTTGTATTTTCCCTAGTAAGTTATGAAAAGTACTAATTAGCTTATTCCCTTTGAACTAAAATATATTAATCTATGGCTCATAAACTGTTAAAAAATACAAGGTAGCTTCCACTCCAATACATTTTAGTAAGCAACAAATAGGAGACTAGCAATTTGAGGAAGCTTCATTTCTGTAAGTAAATCTTGATTAATTCCTATAAACACATATTTAAATATTTTTGTATGTGTGTGTGGATAGCATTTTTAGACTGCAAAATTGCCAGGGCGCACATTCCTAACCTTCCTGTCTTTGTATCTTGCAGTCTCCTAAAATGAGCATAATAAAAGACACTGGTACTATTAGGACTCTATAAGCAGGGAAGTTTCAGTCTTGAGACTAATCTCTATTTCACTCACTTATGAAAAAGCCATAAAAAGGAATAGACCACAAAATCCCCCTGCTCTTCTATATTACTCTGTCTGAAATAAAACAACATCTTGTTTAATACATACACAATGTAAGGTACACTACTCTAACTTTCTGGACAAATGCTCTATTCTTGTTGTCTAGTGGTTTTGGTAACATTATCAGGTTCTTGGGGGTTTGGCAAGTGAGTAGGCATTGTTTTGGCAAAGATAGATTCTTGGTCACTTATTAAAGGCTGGTTATATCTAAAAGAAACCATTCCAGCTTGACTTGTGGTGATGTAGTGGATAAAGCACTGACCTAGAATGCTGAGGTTGCCTGATGAAAACCCCAGGTTTGCTTGCCATGTCAAGGTACATATGAGAAGCAACTATGAGTTCATGCTTCCCATTCTTCCCCACCTTTCTCTCTCTCTCTCCTCCCTCTAAAAATCAATTTAAAAAACCTAAAAAAAAAACAAAAAGAGGGAGGGAGGGAGGGAGGGAAGGAGTAGCGGAGGGAGGGAAGGAGGGAAATACCATGTAGTGGAATGCAGGATAAAATGGACAAAGGCAAGAGTCAAGTCCAAAGGACATGCTAGGAAATACTAAAGTAACCCGTAGAAGACATGATGGACATATTACCGTAAAAATACTTCATCTGTTCATACCTGGATCACAGTTGCTAACAAAAGAATAGTTAAATGAATGAGTAAGAATGTCAACCAAACAACATTTAAGAAGAAACAGGCTTTTATAAATGCCTATGATGATAACAAATTTCTGAAAGAATCAATAGAAATAGCTAAGGAAGGCCACCTAACTCTAGCCATTCACATAAAGAAGGCAGGAAAAAAATTAAGCTTAGAATATTTTCAAATTTTCTTCTATGTTGACACAGGGAGACTAAGTGACTTAACTTATAATTCTAGAACAAAAGAACAATATTTTCTTTCTCACAGATAAAGAATCCTTTTTCACTTCTTACTTACAATAAATTTTTATTGAAAATTCATAATTTGATTAAACAAAATAAAATACATTCAAGAGTCATTAAAAAGTTCAAATGGCATTAGGGTTAAAGTTTTTAATAGTTAAGCAGAATCATTTTTATTTTTCATCATTTTTTTAATTTATTGATTTTAGTGAGAGAGGAAGAGAGAGACAGGAACAGTGATACATTCTGCATGTGCCAACTAGGGATCGAACCAGCAGCCTGACCAGGCGGTGGCACAGTGGATAGAGCATCGGACTGGGATGCGGAGGACCCAGAATCGAGACACCGAGGTCACCAGCTTGAGCGCATGCTCATCTGGCTTGAGCAAAAAGCTCACCAGCTTGGACCCAAGGTCGCTGGCTCGAGCAGGAGTTACTGGGTCTGCTGAAGGTCCATGGTCAAGGCACATATGAGAAAGCAATCAACGAACAACTAAGGTATTGCAATGAAAAACTGATGACTGATGCTTCTCATCTCTCTCCGTTCCTGTTTGTCCCTAGCTATCCCTCTCTCTGACTCTCTCTCTGTCCCTGTAAAAAAAAAAACAAACAAAAAACCAGCAACCACTGTACTTTGGGACGATGCTCTAACCAACCAAACTACATGGCCAGGGCATTATTTATTTATTTTTTATTGAATGATTCAGGTGCATGGAGGGGGACACATTGATTTACTGTTTTACTTTTTCATGCATTCATTGCTTGATTCTTGTATGTGCCCTGACTGGAGATTGAACCTACAACCTTGGCCTATTGGGATGACAATCTAACCAACCTACCTAACCTGCCAGGGCCAGAATCCTCATTTAATACAATGTGAAAGGAAAGTTTTTAGGATTTTTGTTTTGTTTTAAAAGAAAAGTGTAAGACTGCTTCTAAAAGCATTCAGCAGTAATAGTGACTGCATTTTTTCATGATTACCTGGAGGTTGTATGTAGATCCTGGTGTATCATACAAATGGAGAGGTAGACGTTCAATAGATTCTAGGACAGCTATTAATTTTCGAATTAATGCAACGGCTGGTCGACTGTGAAGAAAAATAATTATGTGTTTTTATAGAATCTCATGCAAAAGTTCATACAGAAACTGCAAAAGCCAACCTCATACAATCCCTACTTTTTTATGAGAGCAAAGAGATGTTTAATTTTGTATTAACTATTTTAGTAAGCAAATATACACAATTTCCATCACTTAATAAAATATTGCATTTTTCTTGTAAAACTTTTATATATTCTATTCAAATTAGGTGTGTAATTAATTTTTTAAAGTTTAAATACTTTGACTATATTTGATGCATATAAAGAATACATAAAACAGCAAAATTTTGGAAATGATCATATTTGTTGGCAAGGCAACATTAGTGTAATGTTTCTGGAAAATGATCTGAGAGTCTGCATCAAGAAACTTTAGAAATCATCTACAACCTTTAACTTGGAAATAACACTTAAAGAAATATATGTATTAATTTTATTTTAAAAAACTTTTTAAAAATTTACATAATGTTTCCATGGAGATAAGTATTTATTAATATTAAAATAATTTGCAGAGCTAAAATTTTTAATGTAATAATGTTTAAGTTATTATAAATCTTTAACTTGGAAATAACACTTAAAGAAATTTATGTATTAATTTTATTTTAAAAAACTTTTTAAAAATTTACATAATGTTTTCATGGAGATAAGTATTTATTAATATTAAAATAATTTGCAGAGCTAAAATTTTTAATGTAATAATGTTTAATTATAAATCCATAAAAGGTAATAAACACTCATTTAAAATGGTATTTATATAAATCAAGTGCAATTGCAATTCTTGTAAAAATTCAATCATTCAAAAGAAAATAAAATAGTAAAACAAACTTTCATCAACCCATGACCCCACTTCAACTATTATCTACTAATAATCAATTGATTTCTATTACCCACCCACTTCTCTCCTTCCCATAAATTTTGAAGAACATGCCAGAGAACATATTTTGTCTAGACATATTTTAAACATATATTTCCATAAAAGAATTCTTAGAAAACAAAATTCGTATTATCACTACTAAAAAGTAATAAATAATACTTAATACCATCAAATATTTAATCAGTGTTCAAATTTCCATTGTAACTTAAATAAGAACTAAACTTAGAGGTCAACTGCATTCAAAGAAGATATATAATTTTCTTTTTATTCCTTTCTATTCTATTAAAACATGCATTAAAAGTAATTTATTATACATTTATAATATCAACTACTTTATCATTGAATAAAAAATTCCTATTTTCTACATAAACACTGTATTAGATTCTATTTTAAAGCCAGTAAATTGTAAACACTGCAAATATCAAATGAAATGTGGACATTTACCTTTCATCATCTTCATTTTCACTAAAGGCTGTTTTAAAAACATTTATTCTTTCTACCAGTTGACTACAATCTTGTTTCACATCTAATTCCACGCTCTAAAGAAAACAAACAAAAAAGAAGTGTTAAGGCTGTTACCAAAATTATCAAAAACATATGCTACAGAGGTGAATATTAATATTTAAAAATAATCAATACAAACCAATTGAAATCATTATTTTCTTTCCATTAAAATTTTTACTGTATGACTAGTAGACCATAGCTAACAAATACATATATTTTTTTATTCTTTCTTCAATGGTATAATGGAGTCACAATTACACTGTTAAGTCCATTTGCCTCAAAGTATAGTAGGCAGGATTATTTTAGTATTACTTATAATTAATATTTTGCATTTTAACAGTACTATTTATTTTTACTACTATTAGAAAAAAACTGCTTTATAAAAACAATGACTTCATAGACATTACTAGGTGACATAATATACCAACATAATTTTAATAAATGGGAATAAATATAAATGATAAAATTAATAAAGAAAATAAGAGACTGAAGTCAAAGCGAAACTTTATAGAGTATCACCATATATAATGATTAAGACTAAATAATTTAAATGGCCAACAGAACTAAAATAAGGAGAAAACTTTCACCTTTCATAGTTCTCTTAAAATTTTTTACAATAAGTATATAATGTTTATTATAATAAAAAAAAGATTTTTATCACAAAAAATTATAGGTAAAAGAAATTGAAGTGAAATATAAGGTTATTAAACAAAATACTTGTCAAACATTCAGATAAACTTCCTAAACTATCAATGCTCACAAAATTAATTTTGTGCAAACAATTTAGGTATTTAAGAAGGTCTGTATTGCCTGATCAGGTGGTGGCGCAGTGGATAGAATGCTGGACTGAAATGTGGAGGACCCAGGTTCAAAACCCGAAGGTCGCAGGCTTGAGTGCAGGCTCATCCGGCTT
Organism: Rhynchonycteris naso; assembly: GCA_037038555.1. Classification (NCBI taxonomy): domain Eukaryota; kingdom Metazoa; phylum Chordata; class Mammalia; order Chiroptera; family Emballonuridae; genus Rhynchonycteris; species Rhynchonycteris naso. The sequence goes on from CM072999.1 coordinate 99,593,688, forward strand.
GAGCAGAGGCTCACCAGCTTGAGCACAGGGTCACTGGCTTGAGCATGGGATCATAGACGTGACCCCATGGTTGCTGGCTTGAGCCCAAAGGTCACTGGCTTGAAGCCCAAGGTCACTGGCTCGAGAATGGGGTCACTTGCTCTGCTGAAGCCGCCCTCCCCCCCCCACCCCCGTCAAGGCACATATGAGAAAGCAATCAATGAATAACTAAGGTGCCACAACAAAGAATCAATGCTTCTCATCTCTCTCCCTTTTTGTCTGTCTGTCCCTATCTGTCCCTCTCTCTGACTCTCTGTCTGTGTCAAAAAAAAGGGTTATAAACTAATGCTCTTTTATAAGGAAATCAGAGCACATTGTTCAATCTTTGGCTAATGTTTTATTCAACAAAATCTTAAACATATTATAATCGCATAATGCAAGTATCTAAATAAATAAAACTCAATTACTTAATTCAATTGGCTCAAATTAATACAACTTAAAGGCTGGAGAAATTATAAATATTAATATTTATTACTCAGCTTTTAACATTTCATTTCTTTTTTTTTAGAGACAGAGAGACAGGAAGGGAGAGAAATGAGAAGCATCAACTTGTAGTTGTGTCACTTTATTGATAGCTTCTCATATGTGCCTTGTTGGGGGGTCAAAAGGGTGGCAGTGGGACTCCAGCAGAGCCAATAACCCTTTGACTCAAGCCACTGACCTTGGGTTCATGTCGATGATCCCACACTCAAGCAGGAGACCCACACTCAAGCTGGTGAGCCTGTGCTCAAGCGGGCAACCTCGGGGTTTGGAACTTGGGATGCCAGCGTCCCAGGTCGATTCTTTATCCACTGTGCCACCACCAGTCAGGCATTATTTCTTGACAAAACAAAGTATCACTATCAAAAGAGTAACTACAAATAATTTTTAAAACTATGTACTTTATTTTGTACTACTTCATAAACTTACATTGTTTAAAACAGTGAGAAGTGCTTGCACCAAGCCACTACTGCACATTTCATATGGTGAAATTGTGTTTTCATCCTTCAAAAGTACAATTAGATTTTCTAAAGCTGTCTTCATCAAATCTCTCCAAGTGTTCTCACTCTCAATACACTAAAAGAAAAACAACTTTTAATAAAGACAATCAAAAAATCAAAGAGGTCTTAATATCAAAATAATTACCATAAATATTCAGATTAAAAAGTTCAAATTATTCATGCAAATTGTCTCTACCAGAGTCGGCAAACTTTTTGTAAGGGGCTCCTAGCAAATACTTTGCAATGTTGTCTCTATCACACCTATTCAACTCTGCTTTTGTACCCACCAACGCAGTCAGACAATACATAAGTGGGCAAAAGTAGTACACGAAACACAATTTATTCTTATATTATTATTTATTATTGTATTATTTGTATTATAACTATAAATCTACTTTTGCCCACCTTGTATGTAAATGAATAAGCACGGTGTGAACAATGAAACTATTTATGGACACTTTAGTCTCATAATTTTCACGTATTAATAAATAATGTTTTCATTTTTAGTCATTTAAAAATGTAAAAACCATTCTGACTATACAAAGTCATACAAAAATAGGTGCTAGAACAAATTTAGCTCATGAGTGATAATTTGCTGATCCCTAATCAATACCCATAATATAAAGGAGAAAAACTAAACCAAGATCGCTGCATGTCGTAAAATTTAGAGGCTAACATACTTGTCTATTTGTATGAAGTTCCCAAGATGACTCTAATTGAGTTGCTATGTTTCTGAGTGTCACCACTACTCCGCGGGGCATGCTTTCCACAGCTTTAAAGTGGTCGTCATATAAATCTCGAGCCATAGTTCGTACCTATCAAAATTAAAATAGGAAATGTGAATTTTCACTATAATTAATACTCCTAAACCTTCCCATATATATATGCAACTTTTATAATTAATGTATTCGTGCCATTATCAACTTCCAAAATGTAATACAACCCTTATTTATACAAGCAAAAGGTTGTAAGGGTTGAAAATGTACTCTTATAGATTTTAGAAGTGTCAAATAAAAGAACTCATTATTTTCATTTTTGGTTATTTAAACATTTTATTCAAGATACCAGAAAGAAGCTATTTCATTTAAATCAAATTTAATTACCTGTAAAAAATTTAACTTTGCTTTTAAAAAAAAATAAGAGTAAATGTTTATAGTGATCCAGTTAGAAAAGTCAGGAAAACAAAAACAATTAAGCCATCTGTAATTCAATCAAAATTGAACCTTTTAACATTCTGGGGCATACTGTAGGTTTTGTCTTATTTTTTTCTATGTATATTATTCAAACAATGTACTGTTTATATCATTCTCATATATTTACAAATTTAAATGAAATTAATATTATTTGAGAACCCATACATGTCCTCAGATTGGATTTTGTAAAATCCAGTACCTAACAGACCTTAAAAATATAGGCTTAAGTAATATAAATTATAGACTTTATGCAATATTTTTTATCATTTTTTAAATATTTTTATTTATTCATTTTAGAGAGGAGAGTAAGAATGAAAAAGAGAGAGAGAGAGAGAAAGAAAGAGGGGGGGAAGGAGCAGGAAGCATCAACTCCCATATATGCCTTGACCAGACAAGTGCAGGGTTTTGAACTGGCGACCTCAGCATTCCAGGTAGATGCTTTATCCACTGCGCCATCAAAGGTCAGGCTAGGCTTTATGCAATTTAATTTAAATCATAAACTAAACTTGCATAGCCCTAATGTAACAGAAAAATATTTGCTCCCTAAATAAATAGGTAATATTGTTCCATTCTATTTCCGTGTGCCTTTCAGAATTAAAAGATAAGTTCTTGATATTAGACAACATTGAAGAAGCTATTCCTTTATTAAAAGCTATTAATAATTAAAATCTGAAGTAAAACTAATCATTAAAATTATTTTTCCCTAAAATTAGTGTATTTTGATACATGCTGCTTTCATATGCAAAAGAATAGCCACATGGTCACTAAGTTACTGCTAATTTCAAGAAAATTACTAATTGTATTATTTTAAGAAAATAAAAATATAGGACTAAGACAATGCTCTCATTTTTTCTTTTATATTGTGAAATTACAGTTCCCTCTGAGTTAAGACAATCTAGATTTGATAGATTAATTTCACATATCAGGTATTCCAAGAAACTGCCGAGATAGTTAGTGGTAGCTTTTTAATTTGTTAATCCTCATTATTTGAGAATTCCATATTTCTGAATTTACTCACTAAAATTTTATTTGTAATCCCCAAAACAATACTTGCTTCACTTTCAGTCACTTCTGGGTATGCACAATGCAGGAAAAACTTTGAGTTCCCTCACATGCATGTTCTTAGCTGAGGTCAAACAAAGTGACACCTGACATCTTGTTTTGGCTCTAATACCATAAACGAGTATCCCTTTCAGTCTACTTTGTGCCACATTTTTCACATTTTTGTTGATTTCATTTTTCGTTTCTTTTATTTATTCTTTGACAGACAGTGAGAGAGTCAGAGAGAGGGACAGACAGACAGGAAGTGAGAGAGATGAGAAGCATGAATTCTTTGCCACAGCACCTTAGTTTTCATTGATTGCTTTCTCATATGTGCCTTGACTGAGGCAATGAGCAGAGTGAGTGACCCCTTGCTCAAGCCAGCAACTCTGGGCTCAAGCCAGCAACCTTGGGCTTCAAGTCAGCAACCTTTGGTCTCATGTCTATGATGCCATGCTCAAGCCAAAAACCCCGCACTCAAGCTGGTGAGCCCACACTCAAACCGGATGAGCCTGCGCTCAAGCTGGCGACCTTGGGGTTTCAAACCTGGGTCCTCTGCATCCCAGTCCGACACTCTATGCACTGCGCCACCACCTAGTCAGGTAGAGATTTCACTTTTCAATGGCCACCAAACACAGTGCTAAACTGCAGTCTAGTGTTCTTAAGTGCAAGAAGGCATATGGCCCTTATGGAGAAAATACATGTTAAATAAGCTTCACTGAGCCATGCTAGTGCTGTTCACAAGCTCAATGCTAGCAAGTTAACAATATATATTAAATATGGTATCTTTAAACAGAAACACATGTAAAACAAGGATATGTATGCATCAGATGACAACAATGGGACCAGAGCCTTAAAGAAATCTAACTCTTTATTTAACCTAGGAACAATGACTCAGTATTCACAGCAATCTTACAAAACATAACTACTGTGAATAATAAAAATCAACTGTATTTAGCTCAAATTTCTTTTAGCATCTAATAGCTATCTTCAATTGAGATCATTTCTTCCTTAAATGTCCCTGACATACTGAATTAGAAAAAAATCTCTGGCCTTACACTCTCTTTAAAAACATAGACGTAATCATGAATATACGAAATGATATATACACTCATGTACCACTTCACAACAGAGATACACTCTGAGAAATGTGTTAGACAATTCTGTCATGCCACCATCAAAAAGCATACTTACACAAACCAAGACGGTATAACCTGCTCCAGACCTAGGCTATACAGTATAGCCTACTGCTCCTAGCCTATTAACCTATACAATGTGTTACTATACAAAACAACATGAGTTGAATCAAATACAAGAGAAAATGATGCAATCAATAGATGCAATAAACACAAGATGTATGAAGCTGCTTACTGCTGGCTTAATATGGCATACTCTTTTACAGGAAACTGATTTTTTTTTTATAAGTAGAAAGAGTACACACTAAAATAATGATAAAAAGTATAGTATAGTAAGTAAATACATAAACCAGTAATATAGTCATTTATTATCAAGTATTATATACTGCATCTAACTGTACATTATACTTTTATACAACTGCTAACACATGTCTGTTTACATCAGCATCACCACAAACACGAGAAATGCTTTGTGCTACAACACTACAACAACTACTTCTCAAGGCAATAGGGATATTTCAGTTTCATTGTAATCTTCATGGGACATCAGATACATGATCTGTTGTTTGGCGAAAACACTGTTATGCTTTACATGACTGTGTTGCTATACAAGTTTGAGACAGAGATATTGAGCATGTGCTCAAGCTAGCAGACTATGTTTCTTCCAAGGTCTAGCATCTGGAAATAGCTCTGGAATGGCTCATACATTAACAACTTGAAATGAAGACAAGGACACAATTTCTTTGTTTTAATACTGCTAGTTAGTGAACAGCATGATTTTGAACTGCATGGGTCCACTTACAAAGATATTTTTTTAAAATATATGGTTGGATTCCCCATATCCCTAGGTTTCTTATCCACAAATCCAACCAACTGCAGACTGAAAACAGTAGTTTCAATCCATGGTTGAAATCCACTGAAATCTGTCCATGACAAGTACTAATGTATGCACTATTTTACTCCATATCACGTAAGGGACTAGCACCCTGGGGACAACTGAGTTCTAGGGAGTAGAAAGTTACACATGATTTTCAACTGTGTAAGGGGTCAGGGGCTCACCTCCATGTTGTTGTTCAACAGTCTACCGCAGAAAAATTTATAAGAAAATATATAAATTTTGTAGAAGATAAAACAACAAGCACAGAAAAAAGAAAACCGAAACTATATCAGAGTAGCTTTGTAACATGGTTCAATTTTTTAAATGCTTAGAATCTACCACTGAAACCTTAATATGACAGTATAAGAGTTAAAAAAAATAGCAAATCCCACAAATATACCTTTTGCTTTGTTTTTTCTAATTTAGATTTCAGTTTTCTGCCTCTTTTGCCAGTCCAGCCTGTCACAAATTCTGAACCTTAAAAAAAAAAGGATATATTTCACAGAACATTTTTTATTATAATTTAACATATTCATTTATTCTAATCTGTTAAACTTACATACCTATATACTTACCCAGAGAAGTTTCTGCAGTAAATGAATGTTTGGTTCCCCTATTAGATTCAAATACAAAACCAGGTAAATCTTCTTTCAATATTGTTGCTTGCTGACCATCTGAGTTATGAATAGCTATTTCTCCTTCTTTTAAACATGTTAGTGACCAATTTCCTACAGTGAGTTTTGTGGGTCCTGGTGCTGAAAGGATAGGTTGACTTGAAGTAGATGGCTTTACCTGACCTCGAGCTCTTTGTAATTTCTCTAAGAATTCACTTCTGCTTTCTATAAAAAAAAAATGATTGTTTTAAAATCTCACTCCTTTCAAATATTCCTTTTTATTTTTTAAGCAATAACTACTTAAAGACTTTTAAGAAAAGTTTTAACTTGAGACAGCATTATTCAAGTGTAATTCATCATTACAAGACAAAGGTAGCTTTACCTAAAAGACTGGAGATTAAAAACAGATACAGTACTATTTCTTCTCATATAATAAAAAGCCATTTATGAAATGCTTTTATGATACAATTTTTCCTTTTTAATATGAAAGAATATGCTATTCCTATGAAATGGGCAGCAAAAATATGAGCAGAAAGACAAATTATCAAAATTACAGAAACTAGTAAAATATTTACATAGAAACAAAATATTACCTGAACTATCCGATCCACCTTCAGGACTACCACTTGAATACATGGTGGCAAGTTTCCCATCCAAGATAAACCTGAACCATCCATTGCTGCCATTAGATAATTCCAAGGCTGCTGCATCACTCCATATATATAAGCAGTCCCTTCCCCTAATGACTGACCAGTCTCTCCAGTGATATGGTTTGCCTTGCTGCAATTCTTTAGCATCTTCCTGTGGTTCATCTTCCTAAATGTGTAAAATTTTCAATGAAACATGAAAAATAATTTCTATTCCAAATATTCATAAGAATTTTTAAAACACAAATATGAGCCCCAACTGGGTAGCTCGGCTGGTAGACAATCATCTGGACAGGACAAGGATGTGAGTTCAATCCCAGTCAGGGCACAGACAAGAAGCAGCCATTGAAAGAATAAATAAGTGGAAACACAAATCAATGCTTCTCTCTCTCTCTCAAATCAATAAATAAAAATTTAAATAAATAAAATACAAACATGGATCTAATTTAGAATTAAAGCATCCTAAAGATAATACTCAGTTGCCTGTTTAATATGTATTCTGATTAAACTAATTACCTATAACTAAATCTTCCAATTAAGTCCTAAAAATGTTAAGAAATTTATACAAATAATGACTTATGTTATAACATTGCCAGATGTAGTGATAAAGAAGACCAGTGGATTAGGTTTACTCCACATATCTTGGCCTACTTGATTATCTGTAAAAAGTACATGTTTAGGCTAGGTCAGTGGTACCCAAAGCTGGCAGAATCACCAGAGGACCTTCTAAGAATGAATCGTAGAGCTCATCCTTAGCCAGTAAATCAAATGTACTGTATTATTCCTAGGATCAAAAAATCTTTTAACTAGAGCATGTTACAAAAAACTTTTATTATTATTTTTTTAGCCTGGCATCCTAAAAACATTTTATTTTGTTGACATTTAAATATTTAGATTTTTTTTTTTTTTTTTTACAGAGACAGAGAGAGAGTCGGAGAGAGGGATAGGTAGGGACAGAAAGACAAGAACGGAGAGAGATGAGAAGCATCAATCATTAGTTTCTCGTTGTGGCACTTTAATTGTTCATTGATTGCTTTCTCATATGTGCCTTGTTAGGGGGTGGGGGAGGTACAGCATACCGAGTGACCCCTTCCTTGCTCAAGCCAGCAACCTTGGGTCCAAGCTGGTGAGCTTTGCTCAAACCAGATGAGCCCACGCTCAAGCTGGTGACCTAGGGGTCTCAAACCTGGGTCCTCCGCATCCCAGTCCAACACTCTATCTACTGTGCCACTGCCTGGTCAGGCAACATTTAAATATTTAGAATATTCATCATAAACATATATGAACTCGATGTACATGCATGCATGCATATAAGGGTATAGTACTTTTAAACTTCATAAAGATGCATACTTCTAAAAAGAAATATATTATGCATTTTATTCCCTGAAGTAGCTTGTAACACTAAAATAAGATTGTAAAATATGGATAATTTTTCTAAACATAAGTTTTTATACCAGAGGCCATGATAGGTCAACAAGGACCAATGCTAGCTCACCCACTGTAAACAAGAAAAATTAGACAAAATAGATGAAAATGTTTTCAAACACTGAACAACGCAGAACTATGAGTCTCCAGAAAATGGAAACAAAAAGGTAAGTTCCTTAGACCCAGATACAATTTTCTGGCTAAGTACTTAAGAAGATGGAACATGATTTGAGTTGAGGAAATGGAGATCTGTGTTTGAAGTGGCTAGGGCAAATGGAATATGGGAAGACTAAGTTTAGGATGAGGGAGTCAAGCAAAAAGACCTCTAGATGCAAAGTGGTCATCATAAGTATCTACTAAGTAACAGACCACTCAAATACAAGGTTGAACAAAGTACAACTGGAAAAGTATAAGCTGAACAATTCCCAGAGATCACACAAGGTTGTCAGATATTTACATTCCACACAGCCAGAGTGAAAAATCCTCATACTAATAGGTGAAGTTTCCAAATTTGACCAAAACCATAAGCCCACCGATCAAAAAAACCAAACAATCCTGAGCAGAGATGGCCATACACATCAAACACAGCAAAGCATATCAAACTCAAATTGCTAAAATAACAATGATAAAATCTTTTGCAAAGCAAGAGGATAAAAAGTTAAGTTATATACAAAGGAACTATTACAGCAAATTTCTCAGGAAGGACTATGCACATCAAGTGACAATGGGACATCTCTTAAAGTTCTAGAAAATGATAACCTAACAGTCCTCCTGGCACTGAAAACATTCATCAAAATGAAGACCAAAATAAAATATTTCAGACCAAAAAAATTTGTGAAAACTTTCTGGTATGTTTTGTGTGTGTGTTCCTTATAGTATAGTCTTTTAATGTCCTATATAAGAAATCTTTGTCCAGCTCAAGGTTACTAAGATTTTCTTCTTTTTCCTCTATAACTTTTACAACTTTAGTCCATTCAGTTCAGTCAATGCTTTATTTTCTGTTAATTTTTGTATACAGTATATACGATAGGGGACAAGACTTCATTTTTCCATATGCTATCCACTTGTTCAAGCATTATTTTTTTAATTGAATTTATTGGGGAAGCTGGCTTTAAAAATTATATAGCCTGACCTGTGGTGACGCGCATCAACATGGAATGCTGCAGTCACCAGCTCGAAACCCTGGTCTTGCTTGGTCAAGGCACATACGAAAAGCAACTACTACAGGTTGATGATTCCCCCTCCTCACGCCCCCCCCCTCTCCCTTTCCTCTAATAGTGAGTAAATAAAAATCTTTATAATTATATAGGTTTCAGATGTACAAGTCTATAACACATGATCTGTTCATGGCACTATGTGTTCACTACTCAAAGCCAAGTCTCCTTCCAGTCTCCTTCTGTCACCATTTATCCCCTTTACCCTCTTCTAACTAGCCACCAGCCCCCTTTCTACTGGTAATCACCGTACCATAGTCTGTATCGATGAGTTTTTTGGAGGTTTTATTTGCTTAATCCTTTCATTTTCACCCATCCCCCATTCAAGTATTATTTTTGCAAAAGATGATCCTTTCCGGATTGAATTGCCTTAGCACTTTGGCTGAAAATCATGTAACCATATATACAGGGGTGGCAAAAGAAGGTTTACAGTTATATGTGAAAGTTTATTCTTTTTTATTATTATTTTTTTAATTTTTTTAAAATTTCTTTTTATTTATTTATTTTAGAGAGGAGACACAGAGTGAGAGAGAGAGAGAGAGAGAGAAAGGGGGGAGGAACTAGAAGCATCAACTCCCATATGTGCCTTGACCAGAACAGGGTTTTGAACTGGCGACCTCAGTGTTTCCAGGTCAACGCTTTATCCACTGCGCCACCACAGGTCAGGCTTATTATTATTTTTAAGTGAAAGGAGGGGAGATAGACAGATTTCTGCATGTGCCCTGACCAGGATCCACCGGCAATTCCTGTGCTCATGCTAGAATCAACCAAGCTATCCTCAGCACTTGAGGCCTACACTTGGACCAACCAAGGTATCCTCAGCTCCCAGGGCCGACGCTCAAACTAACTGAGCCACTGGCTGCAAGAGGAGAAGAGAGAGAAAAAGGAGAGAGGTATAGGAGAAAAAGCAGATGGTCGCTTCTCATGTATGCCCTGACTGGGGATTGAACCCAGAACGTTGGCATGCCAAACTGACGTTTTGTCCACTTAGCAAACCAGCCAGGGTGAAAGTTACTCTTGTATTATTATTCATTATTGTATTATTTTTCATACTCACAAGCATAAGCCTAATTTTGCCCATCCCTGTACATGAGTCATTAATCTTAAACCATTACCACAATAGCAAATTTGAATATTATCTCTGGTATAGTTTTATAGAAATATTAAATTTCCAGATTTTGATAACTAAACTAGCACTGTATAAGAGTATGTCCTCGTTTATAGGTGAAGTTTTTAGGTGTAAAAGGGCACTTTGTATCCAGATTCTGTGAAATTTTTTAAACAAACAAACACAAATATCTATGCAAATTATAAAACAAATGGACAAAATGTCAATATTAGTGAATCTGCACAGAGGATATTCGAATATTCTTTATTTGTAACTTTTCTCTAAGTTTTAAATATTATCACTATTTTTTACACTGACCAAATTTTTTCTTTTTTTTACAGGAACAAAGAGAGAGCCAGAGAGAGATTAGAAGCATCAATCATTAGTTTCTCATTGCCGTAGCGACACCATAGTTGTTCACTGATTGCTTTCTCACATGTGCCTTGACTGCGGCCTTCAGCAGACCGAGCCACCCCTTGCTGGAGTCAGCAACCTTGGGTTCAAGCTGGCGAGCTTTTGCTTAAGCCAGATGGGCCTGCGCTCAAGCTGGCGACCTCGGGGTCTTGAACCTGGGTCTTACGCATCCCAGTCCAATGCTCTATCCACTGCGCCACCACCTGGTCAGGTAACACTGACCAATTTTTTTTTTTAATGTTTTTATTTATTTATTTTTTTACAGGGACAGAGAGAGAGAGTCAGAGAGAGGGATAGATAGGGACAGAATGACAGGAACGGAGAGAGGTGAGAAGCATCAATCATTGCTTTTTCATTGCCGTTGCGACACCATAGTTGTTCATTGACTGCTTTCTCACATGTGCCTTGACGGGCCTTCAGCAGACTGAGCAACCCCTTGCTGGAGCCAGCGACCTTGGGTCCAAGCTGGTGAGCTTTTGCTCAAGCCAGATGGGCCCGCGCTCAAGCTGGCGAGCTCGGGGTCTCGAACCTGGGTCTTCTGCATCCTAGTCCAACGCTCTATCCATTGCGCCACCGCCTGGTCAGGCTACACTGACCAAATTTTTAAAAATATACTACTATTTCATATTTCCATTATTTTGTCAAAACACACTGTAAACTAGAACTAGATTTCGTCAAAAGAAACCTTATTCCTGATATCACTGCAATTAAAACCACTCACTTTTTCTGGTTTCGATTCCTCTTCATTCTCATCATCTGAGGAAGGACCTGCCAAAGTTGACACTTTGCTAATTACACCAAGTCTGGCTAGCTGATCCAAAAAAAGATCACCACCTTTATCTACTAAATCCCTTATGATCTGCAAAGCCAACAAGTGGCCATCATCATCATCCTGGGGGGAAAAAAAAAGAAAATTAAAAAATATTCTAAAAAGTTCAGTTGCCTAGAGTAGACAAATACAGTAATTCGCACAAACAAAAGGATTTACTAAAACTAAGACAAAAGTTAAATTATTTTACTGACCATTACCTACAAGAAATCTACAGAGTTTCACAAAAAGTAAAGAAACTAACCTCTTGATCAAGGACAGTAGCAGTGATTTCCACAAGTATTGTAGGCAAATTGTGACCAACATCAGAATCGCAAACTTCTTTTAACAATGCTTCAGAACAAAAATGAATCATTTTTCGAATCAGAGCAAGACTTGCTTTCCTTGAAAAACAAAAGAATTTGAGGAAGTCATAAGATGATAAAATAAAACAAAATGCAACTAGATATTAATGAAAACTAAAACATCCAATATTAGGTTTTATAAATTCTGCTAAAAAGTACTCTTAAATAAAATACAAAAAATTAAGATAGTAGCAATACTAACACTAGTTTATGCTTATTTTTAAGGTAATATCATTTCCTAATATTAATGTACTGAGCTCATCAAAACTGAAATTATTTTTGTAACTTTCTTTTTTTTTAGTAAGAGAGAGGTGAAAGAAAGATATAGAGACAGACAAGAAGGGAGAGATGAGAAGCATCAACTCATAGTTGTGGCACCTTAGTTGTTCACTGATTGCTTTCTCATATGTGCCTTGACCAAAGGGCTCCAAGTAAGCCAATGACCCCTTGCTCAAGCCAGCTACCATGAGCTCATGTGAGTTTCAAGCCAGCAACTTTTGGGCTCAAACCAGAGACCATGGGGTCATGTCTATGATCCCACGCTCAAGCTGGCAAACCCATGCTCAAGCTGGTGGTGATCTCAGGGTTTCAAAACTGGATGCTAGTGCCCCAAATTGACATTCAATCCACTTTGTCATCACCTGGTCAAGTAATTTCTTCAATTTTCATAAGCATGCTATTCTATTTTATATTTAACCAGCATGACTGTTAACATGCTGTAATAATTCTTTTTAAAAATCAAGAGTGATGCAATAACTAAGAAAATGGTATAAATAGTAACTAAGCTATAATTTTCTATAACTCAAAATACAAAGCTCTAACAATTTATTTTTTTTTAATTTCTTTTTATTGTATTCATTTTAGAGAGGAGACACAGAGTGAGAGAGAGAGAGAGAGAGAGAGAGAGAAAGAAAGAGAGAAAGGGGGGAGGAGCTGGAAGCATCAACTCCCATACGTGCCTTGACCAGACCATCACAGGGTTTTGAACTGGCGACCTCAGTGTTCCCAGGTCAATGCTTTATCCACTACGCCACCACAGGTCAGGCTCTAACAATTTATAATACGTAGTAGCTTATATGTGATAATCAGGTTTTGAATTAATTATTTTTGTCCTTTGTCAAATTAAAAATCCATGGTCATTAAAACTATATTGTCATATAAATAAGAGATCCTACTAATCCCATACCCCAAAATATCCCCACGATTAACAACTCGGTATGCCTCCTCCTATTCACTCACTGTTTTGCTTAGAACACAGTAGGATAACTCAGTAAGTCAAACAAACTAACCTCAATTTTATAAAAAACCTGTTCTTTTAAAATAAACACATATATCCACACACATTTAAGTTACAGACTAAGAGGTGACTGATATATTACTTAAAAGTCATTAATTCACTTATTATACATATTTTATACTATGCTAGGCCCCAAAATGTAGGTATCACTACTCTTGAGGTGAATTCTACAGGAAGGATGTAGAAGCAAAAATCACAATTGATATCCAAAAGAAGCATGTGACAGAGCTATATTTTATAGCATGTGGTCTCTATTTTATGTATTTAATAATTCTCTCTAGGCAGGGAGAGGTAGGTAAAGGGTACAGTAAATCCTCACTTATCACCTGACCAGGCAGTGGCACAGTGGATAGAGCGTCAGACTGGGATGCGGAAGACTCAGGTTCGAGACCCCAAGCTCGCCAGCTCCAGCAAGGGGTTGCTCGGTCTACTGAAGGCCCGCAGTCAAGGCACATGTGAGAAAGCAATCAATGAACAACTAAGGTGTCGCAACGGCAATGAAAAACTAATGATTGATGCTTCTCACCTCTCTCCAATCCTGTCTGTCTGTCCCTATCTATCCCTCTCTCTGACTCTCTCTCTGTCCCTGTAAAAAAACAAACAAACAAAAAAACCCAAAAATATCCTCACTTATCAATGTGAATAGGCTCTGTGACTTTAAGCGAAATGACCTATAATAGGCCAATTGATATAAACAATAGTTAAGTTCCTAAAGCATCATCAACATTATCACCAAACCATATTGAATGAACAACATTATTCAAGGACCTCTGTACAAACTTTCAGCTGTAAGATGAATAAGGTCTGAGGACCTACTGTTAAACATGGTGACCACAGATGATTACATTGTATTATATAATTGAAAGAAACTTAAATATTCTAACCCTCCCTCCCAAAAAGGTAAATATGTGAGGTGATGCACATGTAAATTAAGTAGGGAAGGAATCCTTCCACAATACATATTTATGTATAGCAAATCACCAAGATTTTATAAACTTTATATATCTCATAATTTTATATCAATTATAACTCAGAAAGACTGGAGACAGAAAAGGCTGTTAGTAGCTTAAATAACCATTAACTACACATACTATAATATTTTTACTTTTATTTTTTAAGATTTTATAGAGAGGCAGGGATGGGGAGCAAGAAGTATGAACTCATAGTTGCTTTACTTTAGATGCTCATTGCTTGGTTGGGCAGTCAAGCCCAGGGTTTGAATTGGCAACCTCAGCATTCCAGGTAGACATTCTATTGACTGCACCACCACAGGCCTGGCAATGTTGTTACTTTTTTTAAAAGTTTCTTAAATGTCAGCCTGGCCTGTGATGGCAAAGTGAATAAAGCATCTACCTGGAATGCCGAAGTCACCTGCTTACCTGGTCAAGGCACCTAACGACAAGCAACCAATGAACAACTAAAGTGAAAACACCGAGTGGATACTTCTTGCCCTCCCCCCATCTCTCCCTGTAAAATCAGTGAATAAAATCCTTAAAAAATAAATAAATAAAAGCCCTGGTCGGATCCTCTGATGCTTAGGGTATTGTCAGGTAGCACATAGGTTGCTGGTTCAATCTCTGGTCAGAGTACATACAGAGACAGATTGATGTTTCTGTCTCTGTCTCTCTCTCTCCTTCTATTATTTACTTGTTTTCAATCTTTTGAAAGATTTTATTTATTGATTTTACAGAGAAAGATGGAGGAAAAAGTGAGAAGTATCAACTCATAGTTGCTTTACTTTAGTTGTTCACTGATTGCTTGTCATATGTCCCTTGCCCAGGGAAGGCCAGGGTTTCAAACCAGTGACCTCAGCATTCCAGGTCAACACTTTATCCACTGTGCCACCACAGACCCCTTTCTCTCCCTCTAAAATCAATAAATATTTTTAAAAATTTCTTAAATCAAGTAAAACAAACAAGTTTTTAAAAAATAAAATTTAAAAAAAATTTAAGTTTCTTAAATGTCTAATGGGTGAATATAACATTTTTTTTTTTTTTTTTACAGGGACAGAGAGAGAGTCAGAGAGAGGGATAGATAGGGACAGACAGACAGGAATGGAGAAAGATGAGAAACATCAATCATTAGTTTTTCGTTGCCGTTGCGACACCATAGTTGTTCATTGATTGCTTTCTCACACGTGCCTTGACCACGGGCCTTCAGCAGACTGAGCCACCACTCACTGGCGCCAGCGATCTTGGGACCAAGCTGACGAGCTTTTGCTCAAGTCAGATGGGCCCGGCGCTCAAGCTGGTACCTCAGGGTCTTGAACCTGGGTCTTCCACATCCCAGTCCGATGCTCTATCCACTGCGCAACCGCCTGGACAGGCTCAAATTTTATTTTTTTAATGTTTTGTTTTTCACTAGTGTGGTAAAACATTTTCCATGTTAGTTTTTCACTATGTTTTCCCTTGAGCACTATGCCATAATGCCATTGGTTAGTTTATTTAAATGGGCTCTCATATTTTTACCAAAAATTTGTTTGTGCTCGCCTGACCTGTGGTGGCGCAGTGGATAAAGCGTCAACCTGGGAACACTGAGGTCGCCAGTTCAAGACCCTCCACTGGCCTGGTCAAGGCACATATGGGAGTTGATGCTTCCAGCTCCTCCCCCCCTTCTCTCTTTCTCTCTCTCACTCTGTGTCTCCTCTCTAAAATGAATAAATAAATTAATTAATTAAAAAAAAATTTGTATGTGCTCTTTGTACAATGAAGATATAGTATCCTTTAATCACACAGTCTAACAAATACCAATACCTGCCAGTATGTTTTTGTGGATTAACAGTTAATATTTATTATACTTTTATGGCTTGAATAACATTGTTTCTGATATGTAAGTTTACATGTTTTTACATAAAACTATTTAAAAATGACAAAACTAACACAAGATTTTCAATTTATTTACTGATTTTAGAAAGAGTGGAAGGGATAGAAACAAATAGAAACACTGATCTGTTCCTGTATGTGCCCTGACCAGAAATCAAACCCACAACCTCTGCATATCAGGATGATGTTCTAACCCAGTGGTCGGTAAACTCATTAGTCAACAGAGCCAAATATCAACAGTACAATGATTGAAATTTCTTTTGAGAGTCAAATTTTTTAAACTTAAACTATACAGGTAGGTACATTTCTTAACGAGGTAGCGCCCGCACGTGGTATTTTGTGGAGGAGCAACATTCAAAGGGCCAAAGAGCCGCATGTGGCTCACGAGCCGTGGTTTGCCAACCACTGCTAAACAACTGATTCATCGGGTCAGGGCTCTAACAAGTTTTGAAAGTCATACTTGGTCCTGGCCAGCTGGTTTAGTGGTAGAGCATTGACCCAGTGAGTGGATGTCTTGGGTTCAATTCCCAGTCACAGCACACAGGAGAAGCAACCATCTATTTATACACGCCTCCCTCTGCCTGACCAGGCAGTGGAGAAATGGATAGAGTGTTGGACTGGGATACGGAGGCCCCAGGTCTGAGACCCCGAGGTTGCCAACTTGAGAGCAGGCTCATCTGGCTTGAGCAAAGAGCTCACCAGCTTGGACCCCAGGTCACTGGCTTGAGCAAGGGGTTACTCGGTCTACTGAAGGTCCGCAGTCAAGGCACATATGAGAAAATAATCAATGAATAAATAAGGTGTTAAAACAAAAAACTGATGTTTGATGCTTCTCATCTCTCTCCGTTCTTGTCTGTCTCTATCTATCCCTCTCTCTGACTCTCTGTCCCTGTAAAAAAAAAACCAAAAAAACATATATATATATACACACACACACACACACACACACACACACACACACACACATACATACACACACCCCTGTTCACTCCCCCCCCCCCACTCTTTACCTCCCACAGCCAATGACTGGACTGATTCAAGCAAGGTGGCCTCAGGCGCTAGGCATGGCTCCGTGGAGCCTCCACCTCAGGCACTAACAATAGCTGGGTTGGGTTGCCAAGCAGTGGCCCCAGATGGGCAGAGCATTGCCCTGTAGGGGGCTTGCCAGGTGGATCCCAGTCAGGGCGCATGCAGGAGTCTGTCTATCTGTCTCCCCTCCTCTCAATTAAAAACAAAAAGAAAGTCATTCTTCCTATCAAATTATGATAAATATTTTAAGATTATTTTCTTTTTGTTTTCTTAAGTTTTAATTTTTTCAATTTTAACCCATTCAGAATGTTATAAAATGTAACAAACTAAGCTGATTTTTTAAAAAAATCAAACCCCAAGGCAAATATCCCATTACCATTTATTAAATAATGCTATCTCTCTCAAATGTGTTATGAAACTTCCATTATAATACACTCATTTCCTATCTATAATTGTCTCTATGTGGGGAAATATTCTATTCATAAACT
This sequence comes from Rhynchonycteris naso, assembly GCA_037038555.1. Lineage (NCBI taxonomy): Eukaryota > Metazoa > Chordata > Mammalia > Chiroptera > Emballonuridae > Rhynchonycteris > Rhynchonycteris naso. The sequence goes on from CM072999.1 coordinate 99,611,185, forward strand.
CTTATGCCAATTATCATAAAGATTTAATTACTGAAAACTTACACTCGCTATTAAGACTTTTCTCCATAATTCTCACATATTTATTCTTCCAGATGAACTTTAAGATCTGTCAAGTTCTAAACCAAATTCTGTAGTTATTTTCTTTGGAACTGCATAATCTATCAATCAATTTTGAAAAATTTTATAAATATTCTGATACAAGAAAAACTTCCCCTTAATATTCAAATGAGTCCTGCCTGACCAGGTAGTGGCGCAGTGGATGGGACATCGGATTGGGATGTAGAGGACCAAGGTTCGAGACCCTGAGGTCGCCAGCTTGAGCGCGGGCTCATCTGGCTTGAGCGGAAAGCCAAGGTCGCTGGCTCGAGCAAGGGGTTACTCAGTCTGCTGAGGTCCTACGGTCAAGGCACATATGAGAAAGCAATCAATGAAAAAATAAAGTGTCGCGATGAAAAACTGATGATTGGTGCTTCTCGTCTCTCTCCATTCCTATCTGTCTGTCCATGTCTGTCCCCCCCCCTCTCTCAGTCCCTGTAAAAAAATAAAATAAAATAAAAAATATTCAAATGAGTCTAACTTTCTATGAAATTTAAAAAGTATATATATTTTTTGAGACCGGAAAAGAGAGACAATGAGAAGCATCAACTCTTAGTTGCTTTCACTTTAGTTGTACATTGAGCTTTTCATTCATGTCTTGATGGGGGCCCTGCCAGTGTCCCCTTGCTCAAGCCCACAACCTTGGGCTTTTCATGCCAGTGACCTTTGGGCTCGTTTGGATAAGCCCCCTCCACCACCACCCACTCAAGCCAGTGGCCCTGTGCTGATAAGCCTGAACTCAGAGCCAGTGACCTTGGGGCTTCAAACTGGCAATCTGACCATTCCAGGTCGACATTTTACCCACTGTGACCCCTAGTCAGACTCCATTTTATTTTTAATATTGCTAAAAGTCTTCCTGCACTTTAATGTCAACTCAAATATTGTTATTTAAAATTTAAAATGACCAAAATCAAATTCTCAATCACTCACCCTAAACTTTGGCTGTCATTCTTCACCATTTCCTTTCCTTCCACCCTCACAGCCCTCACTTCTTCAATCCCTATAGAAGCCATCTCCCAACCTCTTGAATTTGTTTCTACAAAACCAGTCTCCTGGCAACTCTCTGAAGTTCATATTGCAACAAATACTTAGAATAGTCTGTTTTCAAACTTATTTTCTCCAGTCTCCTTCTCCACCAGGCTGCCAAAGTAATCTTTATAAATCACAAATATGACTTTAAAAATTTCCTTCTTTAACTATGGTGTTAAAGTCCACAGTCATTGTCATGGACCACAAGGTCTTCATTGGTCACAAAGACTCCTGTTTACCTTTTCAATATTATTCACTGAACTACCCAAGCATTCCCATACTCCATTAATATCAAACTATTTGTAACTGCTATTAAAACACACTCATTCAATTATTCAGTAAATATCTACTGAAGACATTCTAAATACCAACCCTGTTCTAAACACCCTTGTCTTTGTGGGAATACAGCAATATACACGGCCAACTCTCATGGAGCTTACTTTAGAGGACAGACAAATAAAAACACTCAAAGGAACAAGATTTCAGACAGTGCAAGCTCTGTAAAGACAGTAAAACATTATGATTGATGTCAAAGGTGTCCTGGGGTAAATTTAAATTAGTTAGACAGGCCTGACCTGTGGTGGCGCAGTGGATAAAGTGTCGACCTGGGAACACTGAGGATGCCAGTTCAAAACCCTGCACTGGTCTGGTCAAGGCACATATGGGAGTTGATGCTTCCAGCTCCTCCCCCCTTTCTCTCTCTCTCTCTCACTCTCTCTCTCACTCTGTGTCTCCTCTGTAAAGTGAATAAAATAAAAATAAAATAAATTTTAAATTAGTTAGACATAAGTCAATGGATGTAACATTTCAACTGAGAAATGAATGATATGAAGCAACCAACCACTCAAAAGACTGGGTAACAGAAAGTTTCAGCGAAGGGCAATAAGTGCAAAAGCCCTAAAGTAAAAATGTACTTGGAGTCTTCCAAAAGTAATAAAAAGGCTAGACTACTGTAAATGAGATGGTCTACAGGTTAGATAGTAATAAATAAGGTCAGAGAGCTGGGTGGGACTTAGAACTAAGACCTTGCAAGCCTGAGAGTTCAGAAGTTAGGTTTTAGTTAAAGCCAAGTGGAAGCTACTAAAAGGTCTGAACCAGAAAGTGATATGACATAATTGTAATTTAAAAAATAATTCACCCTTGCCTGACCCGGTGGTGGCGCAGTGGAAAGAGCATCAGACTGGGATGCGGAAGACCCAGGTTCGAAACCCCGAGCTCGCCAGCTTGAGCGCAGGCCCATCTGGCTTGAGCAAAAGCTCGCCAGCTTGGACCCAAGGTCGCTGGCTCCAGCAAGGGGTTGCTTGGTCTGCTGAAGGCCCGCGGTCAAGGCACATGTGAGAAAGCAGACTAGCTTAGTCAAAATACATACTATGATAGATACTACAGAACAGAGAATTAGCAACAGACAGAAACAGCAGGCTCTAAACAGACATACTATAGAGGGAGGGCCACCAGGAACTGCACCAGAATGGACTCATACCTCCACATTCCTCTGCATGATGCTCAATGATGCTTCCAAATCTGTCCAAGAAAACTCTCAAGTATTCTTTAAAACCCAATTTAAATCTTACTTCTGCATAACATCTCCAATTTGCCCAGCCCAATTAGTTGTTAAATAACTTATATTCCCAGAGAGCTCTGATTGTATGTCTGATCTATCAATTACCATTCTGTATATTATACACCTCCCTCACAAGCCTGCAAGGGTACAGTAAGCAAAACCCAAGTCTCATTTCTTTGGGTAACTCCTCCAAAGACCAGCTCACACCAGCTCTTCCAAAATAGCCTCCATAAAGCTCAATAAGTGTTTGGTCATTTAGCACAATTTCCCTAGAGGTGACATTCAGAGAACTACAAAACTGTTAGAAACCTTGTCTTCTTGATAATCTAAACAATATCTCTTAAGTCAGATCAGATAAAAAGATTTAACTCTCCAATCTAATTTTTATTATTACCATATGACTACAGTATTAAAATAAACCTCGAATCCTTATGGAAAGGGAGATATATAAAACTATACAATTTGCATAATTTAATCAGTAATTACAAAGAGTCTAAATAACTACCTTATTGAAGGCAGCATAGTTTGTTGAAATGTTTGTGCAAACACTGGCAGTAACCTTTTCAAGTACATGGGGGCCATTTCTGGGTCTCCTTTGGGCTCATTACATTCTTCTTCATCTTTGTTTGTATCCTTCTTTTTCTTATCATCTCCTTTATTAACTGGACACATCCAATCACCTGAAGACAAACACTATTCAGTAAAACAATTTTCTGAAAAATTTCTTTTCAATGAAAAAATATTAAAATGGAACCCAGCTCCAAAATATAACCATCCCTGTTACAACAATTAAATTGAAATTAAGATGTTGTATCTATCAAAGATACTTTTAATAATACTAAAAAAACATTAATACCTCCAACGAGCTAAACAACAACTTAAGGAGATTAATTTTAGATATTCCACATGATTCTAAAACTTATTTCACAGAGGTTGTATATGTTCATCTACGCTGTGAAAACTTAAAAATTTAGTCAAAGAACTTCATCTACACAATACCCAACTCTATCACATTCCCACCCCCTTAAACTTTTGATTTGGTTTCTGTGAAATCATGCAGCCATAGTCTTAAAGAACACAGAAATAAATGTACACAGTCAAAGCTTTATCAAATATAAGGATTTATGTATGGAATTATTTGACTTCATAGAAATAGTTTCTTTACATAATGTAAATGTCTACAAAAAGATACTTTTATGGAAAGTAAAACTGAAAAGTAATAGTACACAGCTTAAAAGATTTTACCACTTACCTGGAGACTGAAGAATAACTACCACTTCACTATGGCCCCTTTCCCGAGCTTTATCTAACGGAGTTTTCCCATCTTCATCTCTCAGATCTGGGTTCGCACCGTGCCGTAATAGAGTCTAAAAAAAAAAGGCATTTAATTTAAAGATAACAACACTTTATTGCTTTACTATCCAATTCTGCAATCATTAGATTGCACTCATAGTCGACCTGGAACACTGAGGTTGCCGGTTCAAAACCCTGGGCTTGCCTGGTCAAGGCACATATGGGAGTCGATGCTTCCTGCTCCTCCCTTCCCTAAAATGAATAAAAATAAAAAATAAAAAAAGATTGCACCCATATACTTTATTTTTTTATATATTTAAATTTTTTTTCCATTGGTTGGAGAAGAGAGAGGGAGAGAAGTAAAGAGGGAGAAGGCAAGGGAGAGGAGAGGGAGAAGGGAAGAGAAAGAAAGACAGAAGGGAGAGAGGGAGAGGGAGAGAGGGAGAAAGGGAGAAAGGCAGAAAGGGAGAAAGGGAGAAGGGGAGAGGGAGAAAGGGAGAAGGAGAAAAGGAGAAGAGGGGAAGAAGTGGAGAGGGAGAAGGGGAGAAGGGGAGAGGGATAAGGGGAGAAAGGGAGAAGGGGAGAGGGAGAGAAGCACTGACTCATTCCACTTTAGCTGTAGATTCACTGGTTGTTTCTCATATGAACACAAAACCTCGGCACATTGGAACAATGCTCTATCTACTGAGTAATCCAACCAGGGCCTACACCCATATACTTCGTATTTTTAAATAAATTTCTAAAACTTATTTTATTGATTTTAGAAAGAGAGGAAGGGCGAGTGAGATAGCCAGAAACATCAGTATGTTCCTGTATGTGCCCTGACTGGGGATCAAACAAGCAACTTCTGCATATCTGGATTAACCAACCAAGCTAACCAGGCAAGGGCTACACCAATATACTTTAGATTACAAATACAGAATTACTTAATCAAGCAGATATCAATTCAAATCTCTGTCTTTGCATACATCACCATAAAAGTTGTCTATTTATAACTTGAAAAAAATCATAAATTTCACTTGGCTATTAACAATGCAATTTAAGTATATTCATGTCTGAACCTGTCATCTTACTACTCCCTATCAAACTACTCCCTCCCAATTTCTGAGATACTATGATTAAGTTTGTGATGTGGTAATCATCTTCATGATTTCCTACATACTGCCAATTAAACCAAATTAAATAAATTCTTCTACAATGCACTACAAAATTTAGGTCTTAAATACCAATCACACTGTTCACCAGGGATGCCCACACTTTTTCAGCTTGCGAGCTACTTATAAGATGACCAAGTCAAAATGATCTACTTACAATAAAAATGCAAAACATAAATTTATTTCTTCTATATTATCATTATTTAAGTTACTATTATTACTATTTAAGATGTGTATTCTTCTTTCACTTTTCTCCTTCTCAGCTCACTTTTCGGAGGGAAGTCAATGTCATAGTTTTTATGAACAGTCTGAAAAAGCTGCTCCACATTTCCCCTCTTTGGAATAGCAATGGCACACAGACAGATGAGGCAAACGCACTTAGAATATGACAGTGAGCCTGACCTGTGGTGGCACAGTGGATAAAGCGTCGACCTGGGAATACTGAAGTCGCCAGTTCAAAACCCTGCACTGGTCTGGTCAAGGCACATATGGGAGTTGATGCTTCCAGCTCCTCCCCCCTTTCTCTCTTTCTCTATCTCTCTCTCTCTCACTCTGTGTCTCCTCTCTAAAATGAATAAATAAATAAATTAAAAAAAAAATAAAGTTAAGAATATGACAGTGAAAAAAATCCCCTCCCATTCTATATGAAAGTGGTAGGTTTTAGACTTCTTACTCAAACCAGCTACGGCACTCACTTTTATACCCTTTGTTGTATTTAGTTTAAATAAATTGAAGGCTAACTATGCAGCAATGTAACTGAACAAGTTAGCGCGGTTTAATGCGCATGCGTAGGGTATCAAAAGTTCAGGCGTCAGATTGGCTACCCTGTATGTCCATCAAAAGACAAATGTCTTTTTAATGTCATGCAATCTACCCACACTTCCTTTGTGATCGACCAGTAGATTGTGATCGACCAGTAGATTGCGATCGACGTATTGAGCACCCCTCCTGTTCATTAATTTTTAATGGACACTGGACTCTCTCCCTAGCAGTAAGCTCTTAAGAACAGAGAACACATCCCACACCTTTTCTATCAGCTCAGTTTTAAACTTTTTTTATGACGTAATAAATGTAATAAATAGGTAGATCTGACAAATAAGTGCAGTACTGGATAAAATTTCAAACTGGTGATTTAAATCACAATACTTCCAGATTTCATTACATCTAGGTTGCCACACTTCATTCAATGTATCATTATGTACCACTAAGAAAGAAAAAACAATGCCAATTAAACTTTGCAACAATGCTATTTTTGCTTCAAACTTTCTTTTTTAATTTATTGACAGAAAATTTTATTTTTTTGATGGAGTCAGAAAAAGGAACAAATAGGGACAGACAGACAGGAAGGGAGAGAGAGAGAAGCATCAATTTTTCGTTGTGGCACCTTAGTTGTCCACTGATTGATTTCTCATATGTGCCTTGACTGCAGGGCTACAGCAGAGCGAGTGACCTCTTGCTCAAGCCAGCAACCTTGGGCTTCAAGCCAGTGACCTTTGGGCTTAAGCCAGCAACCATGGGGTTACATCTATGACCCCAGGCTCAAGCCGGCAACCCCATGCTGAAGCCGGATAAGCCCACGCTTAAGCTGGAGACCTTGGGGTTTCAAACCTAGGTCCTCCGTGTCCCAATCCAACACTCTTTCCACTGTGCCACCACCTGGTCAGGTGACAGAATTTTTTTTTTTTTTAGTGAGAGGAGGAGAAAGAGACAGACACCTGCATGAGCCCTAACCGGAATCCACCTGGCAACCCTCATCTGAGAACAATGCTTGAATCAACTGAGCTATCCTCAGCATCTGAGGCCAATGCTCAGATCAACCAACCGAGTTATCCTCAGGGATGGGGCCAATGCTCAAACAAATCGAGCCACTGGCTGTGAGAGAGGAAGAGAGAAGGAGAGAAGAGGGAGAGAAAGGAAGAGAGAAACAGATGGTCACTTATCATGTGTGCCCTGACTGGGGACCAAACCTAGGATGACCAAAGGCTGGGCTGACACTCTATCCACTGAGTCAACCAGCCGAGGCCTACAGAACTTGTTTAAATTTAGATTCTTTTACATATTATTTGAACAAATAATAAATTAGAAAAGACAAATAAAATAGTTTTTGTAACTTTACATATAAGCACAATTCTTCATAATTACTCTGTGATTCAGAATCACCAATATTTGTGTTTCTACACAAAATGCTGTCATCTGTGTGATAAAAAGAATTAATGATATAGCATTCTGAGAGTGCTCTTCATTCAAGTTACTGAAATCCATTTCATAATTTTTGTTGCATGAACAGGAAATGATAACTATGCTGTAATTTTTATCTGTCCAACAGCAATTACAAGACATTTTCCTATTTAAGAGATGTTAAAATGTGTATGAGGGAGGGGGAAGAATATAGAGGTGTATCTTAGAATCAATTAAAAACAAAAGAAACTGCAAAGATTAAAAAACCATGGTAAATGCTGGTTGCCACAGAGTTAAAGTACTTAGTGAGTCCACTACTAGTAACAGCAGCTATATAGCTCACTGTGGGCTGACATACAATCAATATAGGTTAGGATTAGATATAATTTGGCTTCTTCTCTCCCACTCAGCCACTCAAAACTACAAAACAGTATGGATCAAAAGAAAATGGCTCATTAAAATTTTTATCACCCTTAGAAGCCACATTCTCTCTAAAAACTAATTCAAATAGAAGTTGAACTTTAAGAAACCAACTTTCCAAGCTAAGAAAGCTAAATTGACATCAAAAATTTTCTTAAAATAAAAAAATGACACAAGCAGCTACTATTTGAGCATCTATGATGTGCCAACTACTACAATGTGTCCGTTAAGTCATGGTGCACTTTTGACAGTGTGACAGGTCAAAAGTGCACCATGACTTTACGGACACACTGTATATTAAGTGCTTTGCATGGGTTTTTTTTCTAATTATTACAATAACCATGCTAGGAATATATACTGCTCACAAAAATTAGGGGATATTTCAAAATGAATATGAAGTGACAAAAAAAAGCATTTGATTTTTTTTATTAAAACATAAGAAAAGCAAACTACAAGTCAAAGAAAGTTATTTCATTATGCAAATTGGATACAAAACCAACTTTTATTTCATTGGTAAAAATGCATTATACAAAATGCTGAAAGTACTGAAGTATCCGCACGTTCCCTGATCCCCTAATTTTTGTGAGCAGTGTATATTCATTTTATTGATAAAACTGCAAGTCAAACTTAAGAAACTTTCCCAGGGCCACACCAACCCCAGTCAGGGAACAGCCTTTTTTGTTAATAAGTCAATACTTGAATCGAGGTGCACCTGACTTCAAAGCTGACTAACATGGCACTATTCCAAACTACTTCACAATAAAAAGATTCTAGAGACCCAGATAATAAATTTGGTTCAATCCTCACCATTTGACCTCTCTCTGAACTTTAGTTTCTCCTAATTGTATAAAGAACTCTCCAAATTATCTTGGAAAACTAAAAGTCAAAGATAGTATGATTCTTCTCCAAACAGAATATTTGATTTATGATTAAGTAGAAACAATAGAAAAATGTACAGGAATACCTCATTTTATTGCACTTTATTTTGCTGCACAAATACTGCTTTTATTACAAATGGAAGGCTCTTGCAAAAGAATTATGATTCGTTTTATTGTAATAGGTGTGCTTTATTGCAATATCTCTGAGGCATGTCTGTACAGTTATTCATTGCCAAGAGTAAAAAACTGGAAACAACCAAGTGTTTAGCAATAAATGACTAGCTGAATAAATTTGCAGCACATCCACACAGGGTAAGTACACAGATGTAAAAAAGCTTTCCAACTATGGATAAAAGGTCTTCAATCCATACTATTAAGGAAAAAAGGCAAAGTATATATCAGTGTATGTATGTTACATTTTTTATAAGAAAAGGAGGTACACTGGCTAGATAACTGGACTGAGCAGGGGTCCCCAAACTATGGCCCGTGGGCGCATGTGGCCCCCTGAGGCCATTTATCCGGCCCCTCCGCACTTCCAGAAGGGGCACCTCTTTCATTGGTGGTCAGTGAGAGGAGGACAGGATGCATCCGCACCCATAGTTCCCATTAAAATACTGGTCAGTTTGTTGATTTAAATTTACTTGTTCTTTATGTTAAATATCATATTTATTCCCGTTTTGTTTTTTTACTTTAAAATAAGATATGTGCAGTGTGCACAGGGATTTGTTCATAGTTCTTTTTATAGTCCGGCCCTCCAACGGTCTGAGGGACAGTGAACTGGCTCCCTGTGTAAAAAGTTTGTGGGCCCCTGGGTTAGAACATCACCCCAAAGTGCAGAAATCGCTGATACTATCCTCAGTCAGGGAACAGACTGATGTTCCTGTCTGTCTCTCCCCCCGTCCTCTCTCTTTAAAATCAACAAACAATTTTTTTAAAAGAAAAAGTTAATAAAGCACACGTTATTTACTTTTGCTTATATCTGTATCAAAAATGTTAAAAAGAGCCTGAGCAATGTTGGCCCATAGACAGATCATCAAACCAAGACGCTGAGGTCCCAGGTTTGAAAGCCCGAGGCTGCCGGCTTGAGCACAGGCTCATCCAGCTTGAGCACGGGGTCACTGGCTTGAGTGTAGGATCATTAACATGATCCCTTGGTCACTGCCTTGAGCCCAAAGGTGGCTGGTTTGAGCAAGTGGAATCAATGGCTTGGCTGGAGACACCCCAACTCCCACACCCCACCCCCAGTCAAGTAACATAAGAGAAGCAACCAATGATCAACTAAGGTGCCTCACCAACTGTGTGCTTCTCCTTACCCTCCCTTCCTGTCTCTCTTTCTGTCTCTCTCTCTCAAAAAAAAGTAAAATTAAAATAAAAAAATCTGGCTTACCTATAGTGGGCAAGAAGAAATAGAGTAAATGAAGATGGCATGAAAGCATGACTTAGCAAAATAAAAGTTTTTATATTATTCCAAGTTTGGAACCATGTAAATGTCAATTATTAAATTAATAATTTTAGAGCAGATTAAGGCCACATAGAGGCAAAAAAAAAAAAATTAATAATTTTAAAAGCTGTACTTTACCTTTGCTACTTGAGGTCTTCCAAAACATGCAGCATAATGCAATGATGATGATCTTTGACCTCTATTAACATCAGCACCTCTTTCACAAAGAAATTCTACCTGTAAAATGATAAAAAATCATAAAATTGCCCTTTTAATATTGCTACCTTTAATTTAAAGCACAAGTATTTACTTATTAGCTTACCATTTCCTGTGTTCCAAAAGCAGAGGCCCAGTTTAATAGAGTCTGACCCACATCATCCATAAAATTTACTTCAAAGGCTAAAAGTTTGAAGGAAAAAAAAATAAGTATTTTTAAAGCCAACAAAATAATATTGAACTTTTCTAAATGGGAGCATTTAATGATCAGTACTGACAACTCTACATACAGAGCCAATTTTAACATTTAGGTCCACTATAAAATAGTGAATAAGAAGCAAACATAAATTCTGCTATGAAAAAGTACTCTAAAATTTTTAAACCCAATGAAGATTCACAAGAATTTTATGCTTAAAAATAAAACAAGAGTCTGACCAGGCGGTGGCACAATGGATAGAGCATCGGACTGGGATGCGGAGGACACAAGTTCAAGACCCCGAGGTCGCCAGCTTAAGCACGGGCCCATCTGGCTTGAGCAAAAGCTCGCCAGCTTGAACCCAAGGTCGCTGGCTCCAGCAAGGGGTGGCTCAGTCTGCTGAAGGCCCGCGGTCAAGGCACATATGAGAAAGCAATCAATAAACAACTAAGGTATCGCAACGGCAACAAAAAACTGATGATTGATGCTTCTCATCTCTCTCCGTTCCTGTCTGTCTGTCCCTGTCTATCCCTCTCTCTGTCCTTGTAAAAAATAAATAAAAATAAAACAAGAAAGAAAAAAACTAAATGTATAACACAACTCAAAGAGTACTAACTGCTTCATGCCACAACTATGGAAAAGAAACTTATCCCCATCTACAATGAAAAGAACACAAAGACGAGGCTGATGATCCAGAAGCATCTTCCACCTATTTATATTTTGTTTATCACCTCATGAAGTAATCTAAGAAAATATACCATCTATTACAACAACTACTTTGTGTCAATTCCTTTAATTTTGAATACAACAGCCCTAAATTCAATCTGCAATTCACCTTAGAATTGGCATGGTCTTGTTCTAGCTTTAAAATAGGTAAGCTTCATTTACTCATTGAACCAGCACTTACTCAAATCTTACCACACCCCAGCTGATACCGAAATACATGGGGAGAAGGGAGTTTATGAAAGGGGCTGGCCATTTTGTTATTTGGCACAATTGCTAAAAATACTGTCCAAAATCTGGAAACTAGAAAATGCCTATATAATTCCTTATCTAAGTTTTCTTTTTACATTTAAAAAAATAATTTCCAACCTCCTGTGTCAATTGCATCTATAAGGGCATCGGTATCTTTACTTCGAATACAGTCTATAAGCTGCCGATGTGAGCGCTCCCCAGAACTATCCAATCTCCGGAGTCCTGGGATTCTGCCTGTAGATCCAGCACTAGACTTTGGCAAAGCCTTTCGTCCTTCAAATAATAGCACCAAGAGAAGGTCAACCAAACGCATGGTATCAAGCACACATCTTTCATCACCCTGCAATGCACTTTCAATTGAATCAGGAAGCTCTGACCTCAGGAGATCCTAAAAAGAGAATGGATAGGCAGTAGAATTTAATAAAATTGCATTATACAAATACACATTTTCTGAAAGATTAAAAGTCAAAGATTCAAAAGCATCCTTACGTGTGTTACCACTGGAGAGCCTCTGCAAAGTGTTGAGAGTAGACTTACAATTGTTGACACCTGGTTACTCAATTTGGAATCTGCAGCTGTGGAGGGTGCACCTGTAGTGCTGCGACCTGGTTTGCAAGCTGACGATGGCCCCGATATGGTACCGCCAGCAGCAGCCATTCGAGATAACAGCTCCTCAGTTAATCCATGCTTGGCTAATGGAGCTGGGTCAACACCACGGCGGGTAAACCGGTCAGCTAGTGAAGCAAAACATCGCAGAGCTCCATCTGAAACCTAATGATGTAAAAAATATGGATATGGATAAAATCCACCTACATAAAAAGGGCTAGCCCTGACTAGTTTGCTCAGTCGGTTAGAGCATCATCCCAAACACCAAGGTTGTGGGCTTGATTTCTGGTCAGGACACATACAGAAAGTGACCAATGAATGCACAACTAAGTGGAACAACAAAAAATGTTTCTTGCCTGACCAGGCGGTGGCGCAGTGGATAGAGCGTCGGCGTGGGATGCAGAAGACCCAAGTTCGAGACCCTGAGCTCGCCAGCTTGAGCTCGGGCCCATCTGGCTTGAGCAAAAGCTTGTCAGCTTGGACCCAAGGTCACTGGCTCCAGCAAGGGGTGCTCAGTCTGCTGAAGGCCCGCAGTCAAGGCACATGTGAGAAAGCAATCAATGAACAACGAAGGTGTTGCAACGAGAATAAAAAAACTAATGATTGATGCTTCTCACCTCTCTCCGTTCCTGTCTGTCTGTCCCTATCTATCCCTCTCTCTGACTCTCACTCTCTGTCCCTGTAAAAAAAAAAAAAAAAAAAAGTTTCTCTTTCTCTCTCTACCCCCCTTCTGCTGTCTGTCTCTCTAAAATCAATGAATAAAATGCAGTAAACAATAAATCAATACCAAAACAACAAAAATTTCTTTTAAAAAAAAAAGCTAGTTCTGCCTGACCAGGCGGTGGCGCAGTGGATAGAGCGTCGAACTGGGATGCGGAAGACCCAGGTTCGAGATCCCGAGCTCACTCAGTTTGAGCAAGGGCCCATCTGGCTTGAGCAAAAGCTCATCGGCTTGGACCCAAGGTTGCTGGCTCCAGCAAGGGGTTGCTCGGTCTGCTGAAGGCCTGTGGTCAAGGCACATGTGAGAAAGCAATCAATGAACAACTAAGGTGTCGCAATGGCAATGAAAAACTAATGATTGATGCTTCTCACCTCTCTCCATTCCTGTCTGTCTGTCCCTATCTATCCCTCTCTCTCTCTCTCTGAAAATAAATAAAAATAAAATATTAAAAAAAAAAAATAGTTCTGCTTATTTCAATATTGACACTGTAGGAAAGATAGATGTAGCAAAGAGATTAAGGCTTAAATTTGTCTAGACTTTAATCCTGGCTCCACAATCTAAATGTATGACCTCAGGATGTTAATTAACTACTCAAGGCCTGAGCTGGCACATCTGTAAAATCGGAATTATGGTACCTACAATTCACTGAGCTCAATGATAGGACCTATGTGAAGAACCTAGTTGGACAATAGAAGATCCATATTAACTATTATTATATATAACTTTGCCAAGATAATCTATGAATACAAACAAAAAGTCAACATTTGATATTTTTATTTATTGAGAAAGAAAAAGAGAAAGAGAGAGAGAGAAACATCCATTTACTGTTCCAATTATTTATGCATTCATTGCCTGATTCCTGTATGTGCCCTAACCAGGGATCAAACTCACAACACTGGTGTATCAAGATGATGCCTTAGCTTACTGAGCTACCCAGCCAGGGCTATATCTGAATATTTAAAAAGCATTAAAAGTCAAATTTTATTTTCTCAAATATGCTAATTCAACAAAAGCTTATACATATAAGATTTAAATACTGTGTTTTTCTACCTCAGTGAGAACGATTGTTAAGTCAACAGATTTGTGCTGAGTTAAAAATTGTAAGTGTAGCTTTAAAATTTTTATATTTCCAGCCAGACCAGGCAGTGGTGCAGTGGATAGAGCATCGGACTGAAATGCGGATGACTAGGGTTCAAAACCCCGAGGTCACCGGCTTGAACAAGGGCTCACCAGCTTGAACACAGGGTCACTGGCTTGAGCGTAGGATCATAGACAAGACCCCTTGGTTGCTGGCGTGAACCCAAGGAAACTTGGCTTGAGTCCAAGGTTGCTGCCTTCAGCAAGAGGTCCTTTGCTCTGCTGGAGCCTCCCAGTCAAGGCACATATGAGAAAGCAGTCAATGAACAACTAAGGTGCCACAACGAAGAACTGATGTTTCTCATCTCTCTCCCTTCCTGTCCATCTGTCCCTATCGGTCTCTCTCTCTATCACACACACACACAAACACACACAAATTTAATATTTCTAAAACATTTAAATTTTAAAAATAAATGCATATCACTTTTATTAAATTTAAAAAATATCAACATAGTGCACTTTCTGCTTAATATTGAAAATTACTTCATTTTTGCCTGACCTGAGTTGCTCAGTGGATAAAAAGCGTTGATCTGGAATGCTGAGGTCGCCGGTTCAACCTGGGCTTGCGTGGTCAAGGCACATATGGGAGTTGATGCTTTCTGCTCCTCTCCCCTTTCCCTCCTTCCCCTCTTTCCCCCTCTCTCTCTTTCTCTCTCTCTACCCCTTCTAAAATGAATAAATAACATATTTTGTAAAATTAGGGGAAAAAAGAAAATTACTTCATATTCATTATTGTTGTTGCTCTTGAATTCATAGGATCAGCTGATAAGGGTGGAATGCCATTCTTTTTTTTTTTTAATTATTCTTTTTTTTTACAGGGACAGAGAAAGAGTCAGAGAGAGGGATAGACAGGGACAGACAGATAGGAACAGAGAGAGATGAGAAGCATCAATCATTAGTTTTTCGTGCAAGACCTGTAGTTGTTCATTGATTGCTTTCTCACATGTGCCTTGACCGCAGGCCTTCAGCCAACTGAGCAACCTCTTGCTGGAGCCAGCGACCTTGGGTCCAAGCTGGTGAGCTTTTGCTCAAGCCAGATGGGCCTGCGCTCAAGCTGGTGAGATCGGGATCTCGAACCTGGGTCTTCCGCAGCCCAGTCCGACGCTCTATCCACTGTGCCACCACCTGGTCAGGCTGGAATGCCATTCTGATACCCAAAATGGGTGTTAACAAAGTAGGTCTTCCCCATAGATCTTGTCCAGATTCTCAATGAGCAATGGTGCCAGACAATAACCCACCCATCCTGTCATTTTCACCTCCAGTCTTGTTCAGGCAAGTCGCTGTGAGCAACCCTTCACTTATCCCTTCTTTTCTTTAATACTTCGTACTACCCCTACTCCTCTGTGAGCTCAATTTTTCAATACATTAAAAACTTTCATAAAAAAAAACTTTCAAAGGAAAAAGAACGAGAATTAGCATTTGTTTCATATCAAGCACTGTTATCTTGATGTACAGCATCTCATAAAGCAAGAACACATTTCCAAATAAATCTTGTTTATTTTTTTGGCCTGACCAGGTGGTTCTTGGTGGTTGTAGCATCAACCTAGAATGCTGAGGACCCAGATTCAAAACCCGTAGTCGCCAGCTTGAGCATAGGCTCATCCAGGTTGAACGTGGCATCACAGACAGTATCCCATGATCGCTGGCTTGAGCAAGGGGTCACTGGCTTAGCGGGAGCTCCCCAGTCAAGGCACACATGAGAAACCAATCAATGAACAACTAAAGTGCTACAACTACAAGTTGATGCTTCTCTCACTCCTTTCCTTTCAATCTCTCTCTCCCTGTCTCATTCCCCCTCTAAAAAATCTTTCTTATTTTTTCCAAAGCAGATCTTTTTTCCTTTTTTTTTTCCAAAGCAGATCTTTTAATAGCTGCAATAATCATTGTATATTAGCCTAAGTTGAGTTTATCTATGTTCTTATATAAAGGATCAAAAGAAAGAGTTATTTAAATTTATTTATTTTAGTTAGAGAGACAAGAGACAAAGAGAGACAGAGAAGGGGGCAGATAGAGACAAAGAGACTGACAGGAAGGGAGAGAGATGAGAAGCATCAATTCTTTGTTGCAGCACCTTAGTTGTTCACTGATTGCTTTCTCACACGTGCCTTGACCAGGGGGCTCTAGCTGAGCCCATGCTTTCTGCTCCTCTCCCCTTTCCCTCCTTCCCCTCTTTCCCCCTCTCTCTCTTTCTCTCTCTCTACCCCTTCTAAAATGAATAAATAACATATTTTGTAAAAAGCCAGCGACCTGTGGGCTCAGACCAGCAACCATGGGGTCATATCCATGATCCCATGCTCAAGCCAGTGACCCCGCGTTCAAGTTGGTGAGCCCACACTCAAGCCAGATGAGCCCAAGCTCAAGCTGGCAACCTCAGAGTTTCGAACCTGTGACCTCTGCGTCCCAGGCTGACACTCTATCCACTGTGCCAGCGCCTGGTCAAGCTTGACTCATTCAGATTTATAAAGGCCACTTCCAATGATGAATAAAAAAACTTTCAACAGTAATATAAAGAACAGAAACATTCCTTGTTTGTGATGCACAGTGGATAAAGTGTTGACATGGACCACTGAAGTTGCCAATTCGAAATCCTGGGCTTACCTAGTGTCAACGCACATACAATAAGCAACCAATGAACAACTAAAGTGAAGTAACTATGACTTCATACTTCTCGCTCTCTCCCCTCTTCTCTCTGTAAATCAATAAAAATCTTAAAAATAAAAAAACAGAAATAGTAATTTAGAGTATGGAAAGTGAGTTCTATGGTAAGTGGCATATCACTTTTATTTTATTTTGTTTCACTGCCAAACAAAAAATGACCGCCACATAGAGATATAAAGTGAGAGAAGATGACAGAACCTCTACAGTATACCATAGTTACAAATAGGAGACACTATAAAATCACTTTTTGAAATCATAATATACTGCTCACAAAAGTTAAGGGATATTTTATCGCTTCATATGCATTTTTGAAATATCCCCTAATTTTTGTGAGAGTAGTATACACAACAGTAATTTACTTACCTGATGATCTTCATGTTTTAATAAACTAGACAGAGATTCCACACAAATTTCTAAAGAAGAATCTTGAGGTTCCATTTTGCCACAGAGTCTTGATACCACAGCCATGGCAGAGTGCAAAGTATCTTTATGAACCAGGTGTCCACTGTCACGAATGAACGTAAGCACACAATTCAAACCACCAGCCTCGAAGACTGCTCCTGACTCACGAGTACATATCAGTTCTAGCACCTGTAATAGTCAAAAGAAATTAACAAAAGAATACAGTAAGCCTGACCTGTGGTGGTACAGTACATAGTGTCGACCTAGAACGCTGAGGTCTCCGTTTCAAAACCCTGGGCTTGCCTGGTCAAGGCAGATGTGGGAGTTGATGCTTCCTGCTCCCCCTCCCCTCCCCTTTCCTCTAAAATGAATGAAGTCTAAACACATCTTAATTTGACGTAGCCACATTTGAAATGTTCAATACTCATATGACTACCATATTAGAAAGTGCAGGGTTAGATGCTAAAACATACATGGCATGCTAAAAAACAGCACTTTGCCTGATGAATGTTGGCACAGTAGATAAAGTGTTGACCCAAAAAACTGAGGTTGCTAGCTTGAAACCCCAAGGTCACAGGCTCTGAGCGTAGGCTCATCAGAGCAGGGTCGTTGGCTTGAGCAGGGGGACACTGGCACAGATCTGGTCAAGGCACATATGAGAAAGAATCAATGCACAACTAAAGTGCACCCTCTCTCCCCCTTCCTATCTCTCTCTCTCATCTCATTCTCTTTCCCCTCCCTCTGTCAAATCAATTAAAATAGTAAAAATAGAAATACAAACTTACAAGTAATTTAGCTAACGTTTGTAAAGATTCTAAACATTTTTAAAAAGTTTTCTGCCTGGCCTGTGGTGATGCAGTAGATAAAGCATTGACCTGGAATGCTGAGGTCACTGGTTCAAAACCCCAGGTTTACCTGGTCAAGGCACATGCAACAAGCAACTACTGTGAGTTGATGTTTCCCACCCCACCCCCACCTTCTCTTTCTTTCCCTCTGCTCTTTAAAATAAATAAATAAAATCTTTTTTTTTTTAAAAAAAGCCTGACTGGCTAGGCTTGAGCACTACTCCTCCCTAGTCAAAACATATATGAGAAGCAATCACTGAACAACTAAAGTGACCCATCTACAAGTTGATGCTTCTCATCTCTCCCTTCTTATCTCTCTCACAAAAAGAAAAAATTTTTCAATAATGAACATCCTCACTCGTACTCTGAACATTAAAAATCAATGTATTTCTAAATTACGTTAATGTTTAAGGTATTCTGGTAGAACTAGAGTTAACAGGGTCCATAGATCATACCAAAAACTTAAGACTTTATCCTGAAAGCAAGAAAAATGTGGTGTTTTCTTTTAATATTTGTATTTTTCTGAAGTGAGAAGCGGGGAGGCAGAGAGACACACTCCCATATGCATCCAACCAGGATCCACCCAGCATGCCCACTAGGGGGCGATGCTCTGCCCATTTGGGGCATTGGTCCATTACAACTGGAGCCATCCTCAGCGCCCGGGGCCAACTTTGCTCCAATGAAGCCTTGGCTGCAGGAGGGGAAGAGAGAAAGGAGAGGGAGAAGGGTAGAGAAGCAGACTGGCATTTCTCCTGTGTGCCCTGGCCGGGAATCAAACCCAAGACTTCCACGTGCCGGGCAAATACTCTACCGAGCCAATAGGCTAGGGCAAGAAAAATGTTTTAAGCAGGGAAATAATATGATCAGATTTTGTTAATAACCGTGGGAAATGGGAGTATGAGGAGACTTTAGAGGCAAATGTAAAAAATTAAGTATTAACATTCAACAGAGGATGAGGGTTTAACTAACGCAGTACCAGCAGTAACAAACAGAAGAAAATAAACTAGAAAGAAAAATAAAGGTCAGTGAATAAGCAGCAGAATAAAATGCCAGCTCTGGAAAAAATATGAAGCGATATGACCAAGAATATAAGATGGGAACAAAAACTCTGAACAAGAAAATTAATACCTCTTTCTCTGAGTCTAGAGACAGAAATAAATCTATAGATAAAGAGGCACAAAGGCCAGACAATAACAACTACAAACAGCAGCTCTCATAGTGTGAGGAAGACATTTTCAGGGATCGTTTAAGTCAAAATTTTTTCATAATAATACTATAATTGATTTTATATAATTATACAAAATAATAATATATTTTATATAATTAATAATATGTCTTTTTCACCTGACCAGGCGGTGGCACAGTGGATAGAGCATCGGACTGGGATTTGGAAGACCCAGGTTCGAGACCCCAAGCTCACCATCTTGAGCGCAGGCCCATAAAGCTTAAGCAAAAGCTCGCCAGCTTGGACCCAAGGTCGCTGGCTCCAGCAAGAGGTTGCTCAGTCTACTGAAAGCCCGCGGTCAAGGCACATGTCAGAAAGCAATCAATGAACAACTAAGGTGTCACAATGGCAACGAAAAACAAATGATTGATGCTTCTCACCTCTCTCCATTCCTGTCTGTCTGTCCCTATCTAACACTCTCTCTGACTCTCTCTGTCCCTGTAAAAAATAATAATAATAATAATAATATGCCTTTTTCATTCTCATTCTCTAAGGAGTATAGAGTTTTCCAGAAGCTATGTGAAGTGTGATACAGTAACCAAGTAAATGCAGAAGCAGGTATGAGGATTTGTCTGCCTTCGATTAAGTCAGACATTTTTAAAGAAACTTGCAAAAATACTTTACAATGCTACTGTTCTCGCTACTTTTCCATTAGTTTGGGACATGGTAATTTTTATTAAAAATTTAATGCATGTTAACATATAATAAGTTTATTTTCAGATAAATTAATAAATATTTTTAATTTATCAGTTTTAATATCTAATATGGTAAATAAAAATATAAACAAAGACTCGGCAGGGGTCCTCAGTAAGACTTGTAAAGAAATCCCGAGAATGAAAGTTTGCAAATTGGTGACCTAGAACAATAAGAATCATATAAAAAACAGGAATCATAAGAGAATCATGTAAAATCTAATGTGTTTACTAGTAGTTCCAATAAACTAGTGACCCAGTAATGATGCTTTTAGAGTCCCATAAAGTTTATAATTAGCCCCACCAGGAATAAAACAAAACAACTAATTCTGAAAGAATATATCAAAATAGCCTAACCAGGTAGTAGTGCAATGGATAGAGCGTCAACCTGGGATGCAGAGGACCCAGGTTCGAAACCCCAAGGTCCCGGCTAGAGTGCAGGCTCACCTGGCTTGAGCACGGGTTCACCAGCTGGAGCATAGGTTTATAGATATGACCCTATAGTCACTGGCTTGAAGCCCAAGATTGCTGGCTTAGGCCCAAGGTCGCTGTCTTGAGCAAGGAGTCCTCACTCTGCTGTACCCCTACCCCTCAAGGCACATATGAGAAGCAATCAATGAACAGCTGAAGTGCCACAACTATGAGTTGATAATTGTTATCTCTCTCCCTTCCTCTCTCTCTCTCTCTCTCCCTCCCTCCCTCTCTTTCTCTAAAAGAAAATAAATAAAAAAAATAGCAAAATAGCTAAATTCACATGCCCCAGAACCAAATTTCCTAATCTTCAAATATTGGGTCTACCGCTACTTGTACCACTCCCAGCTAGTCACTTAATCTCGGTATGCTTGAATTATTTTCATGTCTCAAGAAGAAATGATGTATATTAGTGGCACCTACCACATACAAAACTGTCATTAAGCTTAAATAAATTAAATAAAGATGTATACCCAAAATTTATGTTATGTAATTAACCAAAATTATCTCCAAAAAATGTTTTAGCCTTCTAAGTGAGTTATACATATGAAGTGTTTAGTATACCGGTGGTCAGTGTTAATTGTTATGTTGGTGGTTTTTACTATTTTCACACAAAATCACTTTGGCTAAGAACAAAAACAATCTCTCTCAAAAGTGTTAGTGCCAACCAGAACTGAGGAGCACTGAGGAGGCAAAGAGCATTATCAGTGACCTCCAATTTTCCTTCAAAGGTAATATTTCTTTTCCCAAGCCAGATGAAATCTCTTTTGGTGCCACAAGGACTGTGACTTCTACTGTTCTCAATCACTCTCAATAAAATAAGACTGGTAATGGAAAGAATTATACATTTTTTATTCTTAAAAGTAATGTTCAGGCCCTGGCCGGTTGGCTCAGCGGTAGAGCATCAGCCTGATGTATGGAAGTCCCGGGTTCAATTCCCAGTCAGGGCACACAGGAGAAGTGCCCATCTGCTTCTCCACCCCGCCCCCTCTCCTTCCTCTGTCTCTCTCTTGCCCTGCCGTAGCCGAGGCTCCACTGGAACAAAGTTGGACCAGGCGCTGAGGACAGCTCCATGGGCTCCGCCTCAGGTGCTAGAATGGCTCCAGCCGCAACAGAGGGATGCCCCAGATGGGAATGCCAGGTGGATCACAGTCAGGCACATGCGGGAGTCTGTCTGACTGCCTCCCTGCTTCTCACTTTGGAAAAATACCAAAAAAAAAAAAAAAGTGATCTTCAAATAGGCCAATAAATAATTAAGACTTACCTTTACACACTGCTCAGCTAAGTCTCTGCTGGTCCTGTTGTTAAGTTCAACAACAACCAAACGATTACAAAGTGCTTTTATAGCTCCATCTACCCCAACAATTCTTCGGGTGCATTCTGCTGATACATCCAGGTAGTATGTAATGGCACGAGCCGTTACCTCTAACACATTGTCTGGAGCACTTTCATCAAGAAAAATTTTGCAGAGGGCTGGTAAGAAAGTGCGAGGAGGACACCTATAGTAAAAGAAATCATATAATACTTAAAATTACTAAATTTTTAACATCAAAATAAATTAATTGCTGCTTAAAAAAAAAAGCTAAGGACTGTATGATTTCACACATAGGTGGGATATAAAACTGAGACTCATGGACACAGATAAAAGTGATGTGGTTGCCAGGGGGAGGAGGTTGTGGGGGAGAGAGTATGGGGGAAAGGATGGGGGGAAAGGTGTAAAAAGGGACAAATATGAAGTGACAGAAAATGATTTGACTTTGGGTGATGCATATATAACATAATCAACAGTTCAAATGCTATAGAAATGTTTACCTGAAACCTATGTACTTTTATTGATGAATATCACCATGTTAAATTTAATTTTCTAGTATGACCAGGCCCAGTGGTGTAGTGAATAGAGCATCAGACTGGGACACAAAGGACCCAGGTTTGGAACCCCGAGGTCACAGGCTAGAGCATGGGCTCATCCGGCTTGAGCACAGGCTCATCAACTTGAGTGCGGGGTCTCTGGCTTTAGTGTGGGATCATAGACGTGACCCCATGGTCACTGGCTTGCGCCCAAAGGTCGCTGGCTTGAAGCCCACGGTCGCTGACTTGAGCGAGGGGTCACTCACTCTATTGTAGCCCCCTGGTCAAGGCACATATGAGAAAGCAATCAATGAACAACTAAGGTGCTGTAACGAAGAATTCATGCTTCTCATCTCTCTCCCTTCTTGTCTGTCTGTCTCTATCTGTCCCTCTCTCTGTCTCTATCTCTGTCACACACACACACACACACACAAATTAATTTTCTAAATAAAATATTTTAAAAGTTATGAAAGACTATAACTTAGATTCAGTTAAAATCTCAGTTATATAACATCAGGTACATTATTCCACATCTTTGTGTACGGGCTAAAAGTAACACAAAATAGTACTCCCCATGTTTTGGTGAAATTATTTTTCCTCCAATTTTTAGTGTGTGCGTATCTTTAACAGCTTTTTAAAAATATCCATACAAAGCCTGACCTGTGGTGGTGCAGTGGATAGTGTCGACCTGGAATGCTGAGATTGCCGGTTCAAAACCCTGCAGTTGTCTGGTCAAGGCACATATGGGAATTGATGCTTCCTGCTCCTCCCTCCTTTCTCTCTCTCTCTCTCTCTTTCTCTCTCTCCTCTCTAAAATGAATAAAGTTTAAAAAAAAAAAAAGAAAATATCCATACAAAAATAATAATAATAAAAAAAATAAAAACATCCATACAATTTTAAAGTAACTCTACTCTGATATCTACTTAGATGATTTTTAACTTAAGAGGTCCAGCAGCAGGAATTTACCACAAAGATTTTAGAAGTTCTCTTGCATTCGTTTGACCGGCCACTGATTAAACACGAGCAGTTTTATGCTGCAGAAGCAGTGGTACCTCAGCATGACAAGGTAGCCAACGGGTCCTACCATAGAGGGAGGACCAAAATCACAAGGAGAGCAGGAGGTACAAACATTCCCAACACCCAGTGCAAGTTATTTCCACCTGCAGAGAGCTTGGCCATGGACTGTAGAAATAGGGACCCATTACAGCTGACAGTATCATCTAAGGCTACAAAATCCATCAAAAACTAACATGTAGTCTCAGTTTGGAGTTCCTTCTCTTTGACCTGAAGATCCAGGCCATCAGAAGTCACTTGTAATTTTTCTGAGGAGGAAATGCTTTGTGACCAAGAGTCCCTTTCTGAGGTAAGATCAGAAGACTGATTAGCAGCATATCAGAATCTTAAAGCATTTCTGTTGCTTTCTATATATGCTTATGTAGTAGACTGAAGAGATGAGAAGAGATTGTAAAAGTATTATATTACACATAGTCTAAAAAAGTAATTTATTTTCTTTTGAAAACAACAGCTTTTTTTTGAAGTTGACAGTCCTTGAATGAAATTATATGAATCTACCGCCTGACCAGGCGGTGGCACAGTGGATGGAGTGTCGCACTGGGATGCGAAGGACACAGGTTCGAGACCCCGAGGTCGCCAGCTTGAGCGCAGGCCCATCTGGCTTGAGCAAAAGCTCACCAGCTTGGACCCAAGGTCACTGGCTCCAGCTAGGGGTTGCTCAGTCTGCTGAAGGCCCAAGGTCAGGGCACATGTGAGAGGGCAATCGATGAACAACTAAGGTGTCGCCATGGCAACAAAAAACTGATGACTGATGCTTCTCATCTCTCTCCGCTCCTCTCTGTCTGTCCCTATCTATCCCTCTCTCTGACTCTCTCTCTCTGTCCCTGTTAAAAAAAAAAAAAAATGAATCTACCATATAGTTTATATTAAAAATAATAGTATTCATCCACATTTGTTACCCAGGACAAAAAATGCAATTCAAAAAGAAAATTTTTTTAAGAAAAACATAGGCAGCCTGACCTGTGGTGGCACAGTGGATAAAGTGTCGACCTGGGAACACTGAGGTCGCCAGTTCAAAACCCTGCACTGGTCTGGTCAAGGCACATATGGGAGTTGATGCTTCCAGCTCCTCCCCCCTTTCTCTCTCTCTCTCTCTCTCTCTCTCACTCTGTGTCTCCTCTCTAAAAATGAATAAAATAAAAATAAAAATAAAAAAAAAAGAAAAACATAGGCTCTGCCCAGTTGGCTCAGTGGTAGAGCGTCGGCCCTGTGTGTGTAAGTCCTGGGTTCGATTCCCAGTCAGGGCACACAGGAGAAGCAACCATCTGCTTCTCCACCCCTCATCTTCACCCTCACCCTCATCTCTATCTCTCTTCCCCTCCTGCAGCCATGGTTCAAACTGGTTCAAGCAAAGTTGGCCCTGGGTGCTGAGGATGGCTCCATGACCTCACTTCAGGTGCTAAAATAGCTCGGTTGCCAAGCAACGAAGCAATGGCCCCAGATGGGCAGAGCATCACCCGGAGGAGGCTTGCTGGGTGGATCCCGGTCAGGGTGCATTCAGGAGTCTGTCTCTCTGCCTCCCACTTAATTAAAAAAAAAAACCAAGAAAATCATTTTATGTACCTATTTACCCATGTATAAGATGTTCCCATGTATAAGATGCACCTTAATTTTGGGGCCCAAAATTTGAAAAAAATTGTATTACATAAAGTTATTGAACTCGTTTTATTCATCATAAAATTCATACAAATCCTCATCACTGTCAGAACTCTCATCTATTAGCTTGTCCTCATCTGTGTCTGATGACAAATCACTGTCTTTAACAATGAGCGCAAAAATAAGTGTGAAAAAGAGGGAAATGCAAGTAAAAAAAATGTACAACCACTGTATAAGACGCACAAAGTTTTTAGACCCCAATTTTTTTTTGTATGTTTTTTTGTTTGTTTTGTTTTATTTTATTTTATTTTTTACAGGGACAGAGAGAGGGATACTTAGGGACAGACAGAAAGGAATGGAGAGAGATGAGAAGCATCAATCATCAGCTTTTCTTTGCCGTTGCGACACCCTAGTTGTCATTGATTGCTTTCTCACACGTGCCTTGACCGCGGGGGCCTTCAGCAGACCGAGCAACCCCTTGCTGGGGCCAGCGACCTTGGGTCCAAGCTGGCGAGCTTTTTGCTCAAGCCAGATGGGCCCATGCTCAAGCTGGAGAGCTTGGGGTCTCAAACATGGGTCTTCCGCATCCCAGTCCGACGCTCTATCCACTGCGCCACCGCCTGGTCAGGCTAGACCCCAAATTTTCAAAAAAGGGGTGCATGTTATACATGGGGAATATGGTAACTTTATATATTTCATGGGAATATGTTGTCCATATTCACAAATCTGAGGAAAGGCTATGTTCCTGCTGTGATGAATTTCCTGAACAAGTATGATTAAAGGATCAATTTTTTTTTTAAAGTTCTAAACGTAGGCTCTCAGATTTTAACTGTGATTGATTTTATTTCTAAGAGAAAAATAAAGCTGGTCTGCACACTAAGAGCTTATTTCATGCCAGCCATAATGAAAACCTGCTCTGAACTTTTTAAATAAACAGTATAAAATACCTGTTGTATTTTATTTTGGAGGGGGAGGGAATTTTTCTTAGCTCCTCAGTTACTTTTTAACAATGAGAAGATATTTAAGTATGTTCATACAAACACACACACACACTCATATATATATATAAAAATAACTAATTTTCAACCTAGTACCAAAGCAATTTACAAAATCTCAACAATGCAAATTAACTATAAACTGAACAAAGAGATAAGAAAAACATGCCAATATTAATTAATAAATTCTAAAAAATACAGAATATTAAAATAACTATAGTTATATTACTTGAAAATTCATACTGAAACTAAGACAAATTACTAAACAAGTCCTAACATACTCTGGTGGATACCCTGCTTTAATATAGCCATTATAATATAAACATATAAGACTTTAAAACTGGGTCTGAATCTATATCAATAGGGATTAACTAAAAAACAATGTTTATATAATCAATAAATCTGATCTCACTAGAAATTTGTGATTACCAACCTTAAATGAACACAATGTCCAATAATTCTTATGCATTTTCTCCACTGTCTACAAAAAGTATTTCATACTTTTTTTCAATTTTCTCAACTTTATGACTCCCTTGGTTTTCCACTGTAGCTTCAGTCTTAACACTCCTTTCTTCTCTCTGGTTGATTTCATCTATTCCAAACTTAGCTCATACATCATAGATATAAATCTTATCACACACACAGTATGAAAATTATCAAAATGTTATCTCCACCCCAGACCAACTGATTCATACCACTATCATCATTTAGAATTATCACAGGTGCCTGACTTGTGGTGGCACAGTAAATAGAGAATCAACCTGGAGCAACGAGGTCAAGAGTTCAAAACCCTGAGTTTTACCAGTGAAGGCACATACGACAGGCAAGCAATGAACAGCTAACGTGAAGCATCTGTGAGTTAATATTTCTCGCTCCACCTCCCCTGTAAAATCAATAAACAAAATCTAAAAATTTAAAAAAAAAAAGAATTATGGGCTTAAAATGAGCCCACTTAGAAAACATGGGGTCTCCACTCTCAAATCACCATGTTTGTATTTAAATGTCTCAATCATCCAGAGAGCCAGAAACTTAAAGATAATCCTTAGTTTTTTCCATTTTCTTCACATTAACATCTATCCATCAGTTAAATCCCACCAAATTTCCTCTAAAATATACTGCTCACAAAAATTTAGGAGATATTTTATAGGATCATATTCATATTCTAAATTTGTCCACTTTTCTTGACATCCTTTTACAGCCCTCACCTAAGCCAACTTCACACCATGTTTGGAGTATTGAAACTGCCACTCAGCCATCTACATAAGAGATCTGTCTAGCACTAGTAGAGAGGAAGGAGAGGGTCAGTCTGGCATAAGGATCAAAGCAGAAGCTAGGTGAAGAGCGTATCTGTGCAGGGGAATGCCCCAGTAATGGCAACTGATACATATACAGGAAATGATCAAAATAAATGTATTTAGGATAACAGGAGCCAGGTTTCTCACTGTAGAATAGAGTTGCAAATCTAGAAAGAGAAAAACAGAATGAACCCTGTGGTGTTATATTAAAACTGAAGGTACTGGGCCTGACCAGGCGGTGGCGCAGTGGATAGAGCATTGGACTGGGACGCAGAGGACCCATGTTCAAGAACACTAGGTAGCCAGCTTGAGCGTGGGCCCATCTGGCTTGAGCAAAAAGCTCGCCAGCTTGGACCCAAGGTCGCTGGCTCCAGCAGGGTGTTGTTCGGTCTGCTGAAGGCCCACAGACAAGGCACATGTGAGAAAGCAATCAATGAACAACTATGGTGTCTCAACGACAATGAGAAACTGATGATTGATGCTTCTCACCTCTCTCCGTTCCTGTCTGTCTGCCCCTATCTAACCCTCTCTCTGACTCTCTCTCTGTCCCTGTAAAAAACAAAAACAAAAAAAACCTGAAGGTATTGGTTTTCAATCGATAGACAGAAAAAGAAAGATTTTAATGTGTGGGCTGATCCTTCTGCCTAAAATGCTTTCTCCCAACTCTTCCCATAGCTGCCTCTTTGTCATCCTTCCTGTCTCAGCTTAAATGTCACCTCCTCAGCTTTCAGACTTACATTTCCTAACTACTCAAAACAGGACTCCTGTTATCTTGTCTTAATTTACTTTACAATTTATATTTTATTTTCTGTTATCCATTGTAACTCTCCTAAAAATCTATAACTCACTAGGAGTAGGGATTTATTTCATACAGCACCCCACAGGATTTCTTTGCACATAGGAGACACTCAAGTTTTGCTGAATATCCATCTTCCTCATGAACTCCTCACCCTCACACCTTCCTACAACACAGAAAAAGTGAATCTAGCTCCATCTTTTCATATGTAGTATCACGAAATGACAAGTCTAGACTTTAGTCCAAACCACACATCTAAATCCCAGAACTGCAGATCCAACTGTTGACTTATCTGTCATTATCTGGAGACCATTAAACACAACCTGCCCCAAACTGAACAGATTCCCTACCAAAGACCGTACTACTTATTCTCTAACCTACCATCTACTTGGTCACTCAAAAAAAAATCATAAAATCCTTCCAAACTCCTGTTTCTAAATGTAAAATCCAATACCTAACTTTAATGGTTTTACCTAAATCTGTTCTACCCTTGAATTCCAACCCTCATTATTTTTTACCTAGATTACAGCAACAGCTTCCTAATTAGAATCTCTTAGCCGAGCCAGATGATTCAGTGGATAAAGCGTCACCCTGTGTCCCAGATGTCGTGGGTTCAACCTCTAGTCAGGGCACATGAAAAAAGCAATCAGGCCTGACCAGGCAGTGATGCAGTGGATAGAGCATCGGACTAAGATGTGGAAGACCCAGGTTCGAGACCCCAAGGTCACCAGCTTGAGTGCAGGCTCAGCTGGTTTGAGCAAAAGCTCACCAGCTTGGACCCAAGGTCGCTGGCTCCAGCAAGGGGTCATTTGGTCTGCCAAAGGCCCGCAGTCAAAGCACATGTGAGAAAGCAATTAATGAACAACTAAGGTGTCTCAACGAAAACTGATGATTGATGCTTCTCATCTCTCTCCATTCCTGTCTGTCCCTATCTATCCTTCTCTCTGACTCTCTCTCTGTCTCTGTAAATAAAAAAAAAAGAAAAAGAAAAAAGCAATCAGACCTGGCTGGTGGTTCAGTGAATAGAGCATCGGCTCCACATATGGTAGTCCTGGTTCAATTCCCAGTCAGGGCACACAGGAGAAGTGACCATCTGCTTCTCTCCCTGTTTTCTCCCCCTTCTCTCCCTCTTTATCTCCCACAGCCAGTGGCTCAATTAGTTCGAGCATGGCCCCAGGCGCTGAGGATAGCTCAGCTGGTTCAGTGCATCAGTCTCTGGAGCTAAAAATATCTCAGTACTGGACCATCCACCCCAGACACCAAGGCCAAGTAGATCTGGGAGGGGGGCGGGGGGCATGCAGACTGTCTCACTATCTCCCCTCCTCTCACATTAAAACAAAAAAGAAGCAATCAATGAATATACAACTAAGCGTATTAATGGAACAACTAAGTGAAACAAGTTAATGTTTTTCTTCCTTCCCTTGCTTCATCTCTTTCTCTCAAATCAATTGGGGGGGGGGTCCCCATTTAAAAAGTATCTCTCACTAGTCTCCCCAGTCCATTCACCAGTCTATCACCAAGTTATTTTTCTAAAACACAAATCTGATACTGTCATATCTGGCTTAATTCCTCTTTAGTTTCATAATACCTTCAGAAAAATATCAAAATTCATCAGGATTACAGATCTGGCTGTGATCTGCCTCATTCATAGCCCCTCTTCACATCTTCACATACAAATACTCCACTCCTGCTTTACCAAACAGAACTACTCAAAATCCCCACCCTTCTCTAAAGGTATCAGATCTTCATGCCCCTCTATAAAAAACACTAATCACCTTTCTCCTCTTTTTCACTTGTATTCCATTTCAAGGCAACTTTTAAAATTAAATTTAAAAGAATTTTAAGAATCAGATCAGAAAGTATCTTCTCCAAAAAACCTGCCTTAGACCAACCTCAAAGGCTTCAGTGAATCCCATCTATCAAAAGCATCCATCAGGCCTGACCTGCGGTGTCGCAGTGGATAAAGCATCAACCTGGAACTCTGAGGTTGCCAGTTCAGAACCCTGGGCCGCCTGGTCAAGGCACATATAGGAGTTGATGTTTCCTGCTCCTCCCCCCTTCTCTCTCTCTCTCTCTCTCTCTCTCTCTCTCTCTATATATATATATATATATATATATATATACACACACACACATATATATATATACACACCTTTCTCCTCTCTAAAAATGAATTAATTTAAAAAACCATCCAGCCTGACCTGTGGTGGCACAATGGATAAAGCGTCAACCTGGGAACACTGAGGTCGCCAGTTCAAAACCCTGCACTGGTCTGGTCAAGGCACATATGGGAGTTGATGCTTCCAGCTCCTCCTCTCTCTCTCTCTCTCTCTGTCTCACTCTGTGTCTCCTCTCTAAAATGAATAAAATAAAAATTAAAATAAAAAAAAAGACATTTGTCTAAAAAAAAAAAAAAACAACAACAAAAAAAAACATCCATTTGCCTTACCAGGTGCTACCGCCATGGATAGAGCGTCGACCTGGGACACTGAGGACCCAGGTTTGAAACCCCAAGATCACCATCTTGAGCACGGGCTTACCAGTTAAGTGCAGAGTTACCAACTTGAGCATGGGATCACAGACATGACCCCATGGTCACTGGCTTGAAGCCCAAGGTCACTGGTTTGAGCAAGGGGACATTGGTTCAGCTGGAGCCCCCCGGTCAAGGCACATAAGTGAAAGCAATCGATGAACAAAACTGCCACAACTATGAGTTGATGCTTCTCATCTCTCTCCCTTCTTGTAACTGTCTATCTTTAAAAAAAAAAAACCTTCCAACAAACTATGTTTTCCTATTTACCTGT
Organism: Rhynchonycteris naso; assembly: GCA_037038555.1. Taxonomy (NCBI): domain Eukaryota; kingdom Metazoa; phylum Chordata; class Mammalia; order Chiroptera; family Emballonuridae; genus Rhynchonycteris; species Rhynchonycteris naso. The sequence goes on from CM072999.1 coordinate 99,641,788, forward strand.
CTCCCCCATGAAAACATGAGCTACTTGACAATAGGGTCTGTACTTACCTGCTTTCCTACAACCAGGCCCAGTAATTATTACCTAGTAGATACTCAAAAATTTGGTATATGAAGATGATCCCTGTCTCAAATTCAGTTTAGCCCTGGCCAGATAGCTCAGTTGGTAGAGCATTGTCCTGAAGCACAGATTTTTCTGGTTCGACCTCTAGTCAGGGCACATACAGGAACAGATCTAAATTCCTATCTCTCTCTATCTCCCCCTCCACTTCATCTCTCTCTAAAAAAGTCAAAAGATTTTGTAAAAGTGAGTGGTACAATTAAATCAATATTTTAAGACTATAACTCTAGCCCTGGTTCAGTAGCTCAGTTGTTTCAAGTATAGTCCTGATGTGGCAAAACTATGGGTTTTATCCCATTAGGGCACATATAAGAATCATCCAAAGAATGCATAAGTAAGAGGAACAATAAATCAGTTGTCTCTCTCTCTCTCTCTCCCTTCCTCTCTCTTCAAAAATCAATCAATAAATAATTTTTTTTTAAAAAAGACTAACTCTGGGTATAATTAGCTTAGAAGCAGGAATATCTGTTTTGAAGCTAGTAGCATTATCTGAGCATAATCATTTTCCTATACCAATCCTAGGTATTATTCGTTTTAAAAACTCCTACTTCAGCCTAACCAGTGGCGGCACAGTAGACAGAGCACTGACCCAGAACACTGAAGTCCCTGGTTCAAAACCCTAAGGTCACCAGCTTTAGCGCAGCATTGCTGGCTTGAGTGTGGGATCATCAACATGATCCCAAGGTCACTGGCTTGAGCAAGGGATTCACTGGCTCAGCTTGAGGCTTGAGACCCCTGGTCAAGGCAGTATAAGAAGCAATCAATGAACAACTAAAGTGAAGCAACCATGAGTTGATACTTCTCATCTCTCTCCTTCATCTCTCTCTCCCTTCCTGCCCCCTTAAATCAATTAAAATAATAATAATAAATAAATAAATAAAATCTCCTATTTCAGGGAAAAACTAGATGTCAGACAGAAATTCTTTCAACTTTTTATCATCAAACCTAAAACCTCTAAATCTAACCTCTTCACCCTCCTGGTTTTTACAAGAAACACATACCTAAAACATCTCTCCATTGACCTGGGACGCTGAGGACCCAGGTTCTAAACCCCAAGGTCACCAACTTGAGAACAGGCTCACCAGCTTGTGTGCAGGGTCGCCAGCTTGAGCATGGGATCATAGACATGACTCCATAGTTCCTGGCTTGAGCCCAGAGGTTGCTGGCTTAAGCAAGTAGTCAATGGCTCAGCTGGAACCTCCCACCCCACCCCACCCCCGTAAAGGTATATATGAGAAAGCAATCAATGAACAACTAAGGTGCCTCAACTATGAGTTGATACTTCTCATCTCTCTCCATCTTCCTCGCTAAAAAAAAATAATAAAATAAAAAACCTTCTCTCTCAGTCAGTGGGTCAGAACTTTGCTATACAATGTGGGATTTTCTAACCAACAGCTGGGAGCACATGAGGAATGCAGAATATTAGGCACCATATCAGATCAACTGAATCATGATTTATAGTTTAACAAGATCCTCAGGTGATTCACATTATGCACATTAAAGTTTTAATTCTCTCCCCTTTCTCAGAATTCTTAACACCATGGATTATCCATTCTTTCTCCTATCACTTTGACTTTTAAAAGAAAAGCCCACACCGCCCCCAATTCCAATCCAACTTCTCAAAAAAGCTTTCTGTAGTCTCCATTTCTTCACTTTGTACTTACTCCTCAACCCATTTATACATGACCCTCATCACCATTCCAGTGAGCTCTCATTAAGATCAATGACCCTGAGAATGTTATTAAATCCAAAGGACACCTTAGTCTCCCACCCTACTTGACCTCTCTTGCTGTATTCAACTCAATTGTCCTTTCTCTTCTTGAAGTGCTTTCTTTCCTGTGTTGACATGTAAATTAATGATGTAAAAGCAATGGTGGATAAAACTGTTGGTGCGTTAGTATAAATCAAGGTGGAGGCACTAAACTGTATTACTTACTAATCTGTACTACCAAGCTCTGGCATGAAAGTTTTTTAAAATACCAGTTCTGCCCTGGCTGATTAGCTCAGATGGTTAAAGACTCATCCCAAAATGCCAAGATTGCTGGTTTGATCACTGGTAAGGGCACATATAAAAATCAACTAATGAATGTTTGTGCCCCTTTCCCCCATTCGTCGGCAAAATCAATCAACCTATAAAAACAAATTAAAATTTAATTCTTTTTCAAAAACCAGTGTCACTACAGAATAACCTTGATGAAGCAAAAGTCATTAGTTTTACTAATGTTTTTTAATATTCTACTTAAGGAATTGGGAAGTAAGCATGAAGTACTTCTGCATACCAAAGAATGATAGCTGTGTCAAAATAAATACTTCTATAACCTTTAGAGAGCTTAACTAGCAACTTTTTTCATACAACACATTTTTACTTGAAGGAACTTCAGACAAACTGTGGTTATTCAGACTTGGATATCCGGTGAACATTTTCTCACAAATTAACAAAGTAGCTCTAGTTGATGGCACAATGGACAGAGCATCATGCTAGAGCGCTGAAGTCACCAGTTCGACCCTAGAGTCGCCAGCTGGATCACAAGAGCGCTGGCTTGATCCTGAGGTTGCCAGTTCAAGCCCTGGTCAGGGCACATATGAGAAGCAATCAATGGGGTACACAACTAAGTAGAACGAGTTGATGCTTCTCTCTCCCCCCTTCCTCTGTCTTAAAAAATAATAGTAAAGTAAGGCCCTAGCCAGGTGGTTCAGTGGATACAGTGTCTTCCTGGCATGGATAGGTCTGATTCAACCCCCAGTCAGGGTACATGGAGAAGCAATCAATGAGTACACAACTAAATGGCACAACTAAGTAAAACAACCAGCTGATGCCTTCTCTCTCTCCCTGAAATCAAGGGGGAAAAAATTAACGAAGTAAGCCTTCCATTTCAAGGAAAACAATTTGACAGTATTTGCTGCAATTGATAAAATTCAAGTTTTCAAGCAAAAACTACAATTTTGGCCTGACCAGGTGGTGGCGCAGTGGATAGAGCATCGGACTGGGATGCCGAAGACCCAGGTTCGAGACCCCGAGCTTGCCAGCTTGAGCACGGGCCCATCTGGCTTGAGCAAAATCTCACCAGCTTGGACCCAAGGTCACTGGCTCCAGCAAGGGGTGGCTAAGTCTGCTGAAGGCCCACGGTCAAGGCACATGTGAGAAAGCAATCAATGAACAACTATGGTGTCCCAACGACAACGAAAAACTAATGATTAATGCTTCTCATCTCTCTCCGTTCCCGTCTGTCTATCCCTGTCTATCCGTCTCTGACTCTCTATCTGTCCCTGTAAAAAAAAAAAAAAAACAACACTACAATTTTGGAAAACTTCTGCTATCATGAAAGCGACAGCGTCCCTTCCCAATATTTAAAGACTGAAGAAATCAGTAGTCACATTAGCAATTGTGTTTTTGAGACTGTAGAATGACATGTCAATTTAGAATATCTGTATAACTCATTAGAGCAATATTTTTCACAAGACTGATATATGATTTTACTAACTTAAACATGGGTTAAAAATCCACTCAATGTACAAGAAAGACAAAAAAAAGATTTTAATACAACACTACGAAAAGTTCATTGATAAGATTTCAGAATCCACATTCTAATCCTTAAGAAACTATCCTTTGCCCAGTTTTTGTATGGTATCAAAGGAGAATATCTATTGATATACAAAAATCATTATAACATTCCTCCCATTTTCTAACTACAGCTATGGAGGGTGGGGTGTTTTTCCATATATTTCAATCAAAACAACATAATGTAACAGAATGAATGCAGAAGCAGATAGAGAATCAAGGCAAATCCAAACCCACAATCCCAGCCACTTCTGGTGTTCTCTTTCACACTGAATGGTATCATCCATTGTAACCTAAGTCATCCATGATACCGCCTTTCTCTCTCTCATACCCATCCAATCATTCACTGAGTCCTATTTTACCTCCTAAACGTGTCTCAAATCGATCCACTTATTTCTCAGTTTTTTACAACAATCCTTTTTCTGGATCATATCCTACTACATCTGCAAGCATTAACTCTCAATTGTTCTCCATAAAGCAGAAGTTTTTTAAAAGAAAATTTTAATCACATCACTCTTTCACTTCACTTCAATACCTTCCCGTTGCTCTTATGATAAAACTAGAAGCTTTACTTAGCATACACAAGACTCCATCTGACCATGACCCTACCTCAACCCAGCTCTTGAGCAACTTTTCCTTGCCCCAAGTTCCTGAATCATGCCATACTTAATCCCACTTCAAATTACACATTGCTTTCCTTTTGAACATCCTTCTACCCCACTTCCTCATACTTGGTCTCAAAAACTCTTACATACCTTTCATAACTATAAGAAAAACCACTCAAGAAAGCCATTCTAACCATCCTCACCCCTTCAGGTCATGTCACTGCTATAGGCCATCACAGAACCCCAAATTTTTCCTTCATAGCACTTATCACAATGTATAAGCACAATTTTATAATTACTAATAAAAATGTCTTCCCTACTTGACTACTAGGAACCATAAGGGCAGAGACTGTACCTGTTTTGTTCATCACTGTCTCTCTAACCTAACATAAATAAAAAGACAATTAAAAAGGTTTAAAAAAAGCCTTGTGCCTGACCAGGCAGTGGCACAGTGGATAGAGCATCGACTGAGATGTGGAAGACCCAGGTTCGAGACACCGAGGTCGCCAGCTTGAGAGCAGGCTCATTTGGCTTGAGCAAAAGCTTGCCAGCTTGGACCCAAGGTCACTGGCTCCAGCAAGGGGTTGCTCAGTCTGCTGAAGGCCCGCGGTCAAGGCACATGTGAGAAAGCAATCAATGAACAACTAAGATGTCGCAAGGGCAATGAAAAATTAATGATTGATGCTTCTCATCTCTCTCCATTCCTGTCTGTCTGTCCCTATCTATCCCTCTCTCTGACTCTCCCTCTGTCCCTGTAAAAAAAAAACAAAAAAAAAACCTTGTCCTGTTGTACTATTTATCTTTTACTGTAAATATACAACAGGAGGTTTTACTACTTGATTCAACAACTTTGGAATCCAGACTCAGGCAGTCCTCCTTGGGTTATCTCTCATAGGTATACAGTATGAAAATGACTAATTGCGGCTGCTTCTAGTAAGGTGAACTGATTAGCCAGCAGACAGCAAAGGGAGAGACTTACTTTTTATTTATTTTTATTTTTATTTTTTATTTTTTTATTTTATTCATTTTAGAGAGGAGACACAGAGTGAGGGAGAGAAAGAGAGAAAGGGGGGAGGAGCTGGAAGCATCAACTCCCATATATGCCTTGACCAAACCAGTGCAGGGTTTTGAACCGGCGACCTCAGTGTTCCCAGGTCGACGCTTTATCCACTGCGCCATCACAGGTCAGGCGGGAGAGACTTACTTTTTACTGTATATTCTTTTGTGTCCTTATAATTAAGTAAAATTATTATTTTCTTAAAATAGAATGAATCTTCTAGTACCTAAAAGCATTATCCTTAATATTCCATTTTCTACATTTTCTGGGGAGATCTTATATTCTTCCCAGAAGAAATAACTTGATTTATCTTCTTATGACAATATACGTATGATGATCGTCCATTTTAACGTGAATGCAAGAGTTCTCATCTTTTACATTAAATTTAATTCAGTGACATATCACAGATGAAAGTAAAAACTAACCCAGAAACTTCTGGCCTGTGGTAGCGCAGTGATTGGAGTTTCGATGTGGAACACTGAGGTTGCAGGTTCGAGGCTCTGGGCTTGCCTGGTCAAGGCACATACCACAAGCAATTAATGCACAACTAAAGTGAAGCACTATCTCTCCCCTCTCTCTCCTCTTTTTATAAAATCAGTGAATAAAATCATTTAAAAGATTTTAAAAACCTAACCCTGAACCTGATTTTTACTTTCTAGAGTACTACCTCAGGTTCAAGAATTAAAAAGAAGCGTCCCAGCTTCAGAGAAAATGTATATTCTTTAACTTCAAAAAGACTAGCAGAACTGGCACAAAAAAATAAAGAGCCACGTACAATACTAAGTTAAAGGAAAAGAAACACATAATTTACTATTATGGGAAAATCACTGTGCCGGGGATTTCACAAGTATTGTCCCACTGAATCTTCACAGGAACCCTAACCCAAGTCTATGCCATCACAAATTTTTTTTTTTTTAATTTTTTTTTTAATTCATTTTAGGAAGGAGAGAGAGAGAGAAAGGGGGAGGAGCAGGAAGCATCAACTCCCATACTTGACCAGGCAAGTGCAGGGCCTTGAACTGGCGACCTCAGCGTTCCAGGTTGATCCTTTATCCACTGCGCCACCACAGGTCAGGCTCCCTAACAAAATTTTTACCATACCATCTGCTTTTCCTGACTAATCAGACATAAAGCTATTAATGCAAGCTAATCAGGCAAAGAACATATTTGAACACATAGACTTTTTGCTTTATTCAATATAACTAAGGACTAGTTGCTACTATCTTATGAAATCAAGTTGGTATGAAAGATTTTCACCAACATTCAAAATATGCACATCATCTTGCTTTTCCCCTGCCTTATTTGTTGGGCGTTTCAAAGAATTTAAAAAGACTACAAAGTTAATCAGTGTCGTGAAATAAAATCCCAAAATAAAATTCAAAATGAAGTATTTAATAATGACGACATGTTAATAGCCTACTTTTCACATGTTCTTTTCTTTACTCTCACAATAAGTCTACCAGAAATAAGATTACTGCCATTTCAAAAGAGGAAAGTAAAGCCCTCAGAAGCTAAATTACATACAGATAGTGTCTACAAATCTAAACCCAGGTCAGATGCCACAGCCCATTCTTTCTATCACACCATGCCACTCCTCTGGTTTAAAGGAACCAAGACAATTTTCTTTGTGAGAACAAGAAAATATGACTGTAAAATCAAGAGAGCAAACTAAAGATTAAAAAAAAAAGTCACAGCCTGGCCCGTGGTGGCACAGTGGCTAAAGCATACACCTGGAATGCTGGGTCTCAGGTTTGAAACACCGTGCTTGCCGGGTCAAGGCACATACAACAAGCAAGCAATGAACTAAAAAAGTGAAGCAACTATGAGTTGATACTTCTCACTTTCCCCCTCTTGCTGTAAAATCAATAAGTAAAATCTTTTTTGAAAAGGCACAAATTTAATCAAATGTCTATTTTTTTGATAAATTATTGGTATGATACATGAAAGAGGGCTGAAAATTCCAACTTGAAATACTCTTGTACCTTAACTTCACAAATAAAACATATAAATCACATCTGATTTTAATTTCCTTTCTTATAATGATATTATATCAAGTAGGAATAAAGCCTAGAAGGGAAAATAGAAAGAATAATGGCATTAGGATGGTAGGATTCTTATATAAAGATGAGTTTTACATTTTAAAAATGTCCTTTAAAAATTTTACTATAGTAACATGTTTTTTTAAATAAATATATTATTTATTGATTTTAGAGAGAGAAGAGAGAAATGAGGGGAAGCATCAACTCGTAGTAGTAGTAGTTGCTTCTCGTATATACCTTGACTCGGCAAGGCCAGGGCTTCCAATAGGCAATCTCAGCACTCCAGGTCGATGTTTGATCCACTCCACCACCACAGGTCAGGCTGTAATAACTCTTTTATCTAATACCATTACAAATACCTTTACCAAACCCTAGCTGGGTAGCTCGGTTAGAGTATCATCCCAATAGACTAAAGTTGAGGGTTCAATCCTTGGTCAGGGCACATACAAGAATCAACCATGAATGCATAAATAAATGAAACAACAAATTGATAGCTCTCTCTCTCTCTCTAAAAATCAATCAATAATTTTTTTTAATGTCTCTACTGGCCTGACTTGTGGTGGCACAGTGGATGAAGTGCGGACCTGAAATGTTGAGGTCACCAGTTTGAAACCCCAGGCTTGCCCGGTCAAGGCACATATGAGAAGCAACTAGTATGAACTGATACTTCCCACTCTTCCACCCACCCCTTCCCTTTCAATTTCTCTTTCTCCTCTCTAAAATTCAATAAATAAAGTCTTTTTCTTTTTTTCCTTCAATTTTAAAATCTTTAAAAATATACTTCTATTATATGTTAATACTTAACAGAAGATAAAAAATGACAGTGATTTGACTGCCCAATATGACTTATTCTTTTTAAATACCAAAAGTAAGTCTCAGGTTAATGAAGATGCTCTAATAAAATTTGTAAATACTCAAAAATCTACTTCACTTTTCTACTAATCCTGTTAAAACAGGTTTCAAGGAGGGGCTAAATTGTGATGTACTGAAAGTTTGTCACTATAAAAGCTAGTTGAAATAAGTGGGCCACTAACAGACTGTGATTCAGAATCTTAGTATGCAAGCATTTTTATTATAACAGTATACTGCTTTAATGAGATTTACAACTAAGAAGTATTAATTATTAATTCATCTTCAATAATTATTCATTCAAAATTAAGACAATTAAAATTACTTTATCAATTTAGTAATACTGTACAGCCTTTATTCCCATCTCAAAGAAATTGAGATTTACACCAAATTTTATGTCAACATCTCAAACATTTCCTATTAACTACCTTAAAATGATATTAAAACAGATAAAAAAAAATACTTGAGTTTTCATTTACTTGCTGGAATTCAAAATTGTAAATAGATATATAAAATAAACTGTAAAAGCAAACATGCTCAGCATTCAGAAGAATGGTTACTGGGCAAGTATCACATGAGAAAAGACATGGCATTAATGGCTAATCCAGTAATGAATTCTCTTTTATACGTTTGCACAAATTCTACATTTTAACCTCTAAATAAAACTGTTTAAAGTCTTCAAACTTCAAAGTCTGTTTCTATTATTCCAAACGGTATGTCCTATACGTAACATCCAATTTATACCCTCCAAACTGAAATTACAAACCAATGATTCACTGTAACAAAAGTAGGATGTCATGACTTAATGCCTATGAAAAAATGGGCAGTTATAAACATATGTTCATTACCATATATATTTCCATTTCAATTTCAAGTCAATTTCTTGGTACAGAAATAGCTACCTTTATGAAAGATAAGTATCTGTATTTTCCCAGTTCAAAATATATTTTGGAAAATAAATCAAGCCTGACCAGGCGGTGGCGCAGTGGATAGAGCGTCTGTCTGGGATGCGGAGGGCCCAGGTTCGAGACCCTGGGGTCACCAGCTTGAGCGTGGGCTCATCTGGCTTGAGCAAAAAAGCTCACCAACTTGGACCCAAGGTCGCTGACTCAAGCAAGGGGTTATTGGGTCTGCTGAAGGCCCGTGGTCAAGGCACATATGAGAAAGCAATCAATGAACAACTAAGGTTTCGCAATGAAAAACTGATGATTGATGCTTCTCATCTCTCTCCGTTCCTGTCTGTCTGTCCCTATCTATCCCTCTCTCTGACTCTCTCTCTGTCCCTGTAAAAAAAAAAAAAACAAAAAAAAAAAACTATAGGTTAAAATTGTATTCCCTACTACTAATCCCTATTCGTTCAACAAACACGTAACTGTGTCATCACAATTATCATTACTCAACTGACTTCGCAAAAAAACTTTAAATGCAAAACTGCAGAAACTTTTTAAAAGATAGCTTTAAAACTCTGTAAAGAAAATTCTACACAAACTGAAGTCAGAAAATGGCTGAAAACAGATGTCACTACAGCAATCCCAAAGGAAGATGAATAAGTGATGTACTTACGTTTCAAAACAACGATCCACGTTGTCAGACATCAAAAGCAACATGCATAGCTGTTCAAGGGCTATTAGTTGCATGTCCCTTTCATCTCCCTGTCCCATCTGTAGCCATTCCAGCAATGTATCTGGATCCACATCTGCCATGTTTTTTTTTTTCTTTAAAGACTCCGCTTAAACTTAAAAAGTAAAGAGGAAAACTTCCTTTAAATGTCCCAGTCTGATCAGCTTGGGTTTATTATTTTTTTTTCTTTACATAGGCTGGAACCAAATTTTTGTGGTGTCCTCCTAGGAATTAGAAAAGACTCATTAAGTATGTTTTTGGATAGTGCTTAATGTAGTTTTCCAACTTTCCCTATACCCTGGGTTTAACGTTCATGTATCATAGTAAATAAAAACCAGTTTAGCACAAGAGTATAAGCTGATTAGGTTGCTGCTTAACTGGAAACCAAAGCTCTCTGTCAAAGACATACAAGCTTCGGATGCCACCACTGCTATCACTAACGTCCCTGCCAAAAGGCAAAAAACACCTTACTTACTAAAGCTTTCTTTTTTTTTCCCAGCAAACTTCTTCCCCTACTCCTCCCCCCAAAACTGATCTTCAGATAAGGGTTAGATTCAGACTTTTAGCACTTTGATCCAACCCCCCTCCAAATTAAGTTTCTGCTTTAAATTTATCTCTAAAATTCACAAATTTTGCTGACTTCTCAATTTACTTACTGCCATTCTTAAGATGTCCAAATACAAAACGATAATTAGAACCATCTATCTACGAATAAAGACTTGGTTACGAATTTTGGCAGTCTTTTCAATTGTTCTTAAAAGTTTAAAAAGAAATGCTAAAAGCAAATGCAATGGACTAAAACATTACGGATCAGAATATAGGCCAACCTCATGGCCTCGTTCCCCATCCTCACAGAATAGAGCAGTTGGTTTAAAAAAAATTATACAATAAACACAAAACAGAGAACCAGCTCCAACAGGCAAGTAAGTAGCCTGTAAGCGGCCTGATGGGAGGTCAGCTCTGGATCCCACGGAACCCCGATGCAGGTGTCAAAATCCAGAGTCGGGCCCCGGCAGGCAGCCAACGGCGGGGACTAGCAGAGATGACCCAACACTCCGGGCCCGGTGGAGCCCCGCGCAGGGAGGCGCAGTTACCGCGCTCCGGTTTCCTGGCACCCAACCCCGCTAAGTTAGCTACCTGTGACCAGGAGAAGGGGGAATTTCAGAAGCAGCAGCAAGGGAGGCATGCCAGACAGGAGGACGCCGGACAGGATGGGGTCTCTGGGGAGCGGCGCCCGGAGCTCCCGAGCCCCGGCGGGTCGCCCCCGGCTTGGCCGCGCAGCGAACCCTTCTGAAGGGCAACGGGAGCCGCCCTGGGCAAGCCGGGCCCCGCCGCGGGAGGGAAACAAAGGGGCCAAGCGGTGAGTCGGCAGCAGCCCCGCCGCCTGCACCAGGGGTCGAGGTCTCGCTCCAGCCCGCTGCCCGGCCTCTGGATCTCGGCCGCCAGGCCTGGCCCTTCCGACCACGCAGAGCTCCCCGCTTCCCTTTCCCTCAAGCTTTTACCCGGTCCAGTCGTCCCGAACCGCTCCGGTCCAGCTCCAAGCAGGCCGCGGGCAGAGCCAGGCCCGGCCGCGGCCCTCGAGTTCCCAGAAAGCCGCAGGCCGCACAGGTCGAGCCGGGCAGGCGGTACAGGAAAAGCCGCACCTCGCCCCTCCCCTTCCTCCGCGGGGTCCTGGTGACAGAGAAACGAGTGTCCCCCGACCAGCGAAAGCCAGCGCACGTTCCGGCCCCGGCACGCGGCTCCTCCAGCCCGGCAAGTCAGAGGCCCGCGCGGTACTGCCGGCGGCGGCGGGCGGAGGCCGCGTCCATCGCGATCGCGGAGGGGGAAGGGAGGAAAATCGAGGGAGAGCTGGGCTGAGAGGCTGAGGAGGGTAGGCCAGCTCGGAGGGGCGGAGCAAACCGGCTCTCCTGGCCGCCACCCGGCGGCCAGCCACGTGGGGCGCTGCGGAGACCAGTCGGCCAGCCGCGCAGGGGCGCCCTCCGGCCGGAGGTGTCGCTGACCGGCCTGGGCGCTCAGGCCTCCAAGGCTTCGGACTCCCGGCCGGGTCAGCTGTCGCTTTTCTATTGTACGACCTGACGCCTGTACGCTTCGCTGTCAATGCGAGCGCGCTCCCAGCAACGCGTACACTGGTGCATGCGTGCCCCGCTGGCTTTGCACGGCGCTTTACTCACTTAGCCTGGCCCTGGCCGAAACCTCCACGCTGCACGTCAAAGCTTCGTGTCCCCGTCCCCCCCGCCTCCCCCACCCCCGGCTCGGGGCACCCGGCCACCCGTGGCCACCCGTACCTCACCGCTGCTTCAGCCCCCTCCCAGTTGGTCGCGTCTCCTCGCGCGCGGAAGTACGTCGCGGGAGGAAAGTGTCTCCCTTCGGTCCCTGGAGGCAAGCCACCCTCAGTCTAGGGGAAACAAAACCTTTCACCACAACCCTGTGAAATAAATACCGAGTATTATCTCCATTGTACAGATGTGAGAACTGCCGCTCCAAAAAGCATAAATTCAGGTCCAGTGGCGTCCCCAGGAAGCGCGAAAGCACCCGGAGTGCGCTTTTGCGTCTTTCCTGCGGATTGGGTCTCAAATATATCCGTGGTCGTTCTCCTCAAACGTTATCTTTCACACACATTAAAAATAAAACGTCTGCTTGTAAGACATACTTGGAGATTTTTACGACGTAATGAACTGGTAATGTGAACATAGCTATCTCGGTTTGGGAGATAAACCCTCTTACTGTATATTTCATCCTTTAAACAAACAAAAATGAATATTATATGATAGTATTTGAGATATGCTCCTTTAAGAAATCAGAGAAACTGCTTACTAAATTTGAAGAACCAGTATATCGGAAATTACAGATTTTCTTTTCAGATGTGTTGAAGCACGTCCCCATGTCACAGGTAATGGTCAGATCAAGAGAAAAGGGTAGATTTCACTATCTTGTCCCAACTACAAAACATGAGAATATTATTTGGGAGCTATGCATGTGACTTGGAGCTATGTTGGGCAGATAAAATATATTATGTTCACTTTGTTAAACATGGCCCTGCCCACGTGCAAGTTTTAAGAGTAAGTTTTTCCCCATATCCTTTACTGATTGGATGATGTGGGGTGGTGCACTCTGCTGGAGGAACTCTCCCATTATGCCTCAGATAAGTGACTTTGTATCAGAGACTTTCTTGTTTGTATAATTGGATTAAAGGTTTTGATTCTACACTATAAAGTAAGACAGACCAGGAGCTTGCTCTCTTTCGGTTCCTGAGGTTAGTATTAGAAAGGAGAGCAGATTAAAGCCACGTGGAGGAGAGGAAGCAGCCAAGATGGCGGAATGCTGAGGAAGAAGCCAGTTTGTAGAGTTTGTGCTAGAGAAGGAGATGGGAAACAGAGGTGAATAAGTCTGGTGAGCTAGAAACCTTTTAATTCTAGGAAAGTCGGATAAGTCAGTAGCTTTGTGAGCACTGAATGAGTGGGTATTGGAGCCCAGTGTATGTTTTTGCTTGACAGCCGGGTGCAAGCTAGAATTAAAGCTGATGACTCACCAGTTCTTGGCTCCATTGTTTCATTACCGACTGTCTGAATCTTATGTGAACCTGCATTGGCCAGGCGACCCTGATGGTGACCCTGGCCACTGGCCTTATAAGCTGCCAGGAAAATCTTCAAGGAAGAAGTGGCATTCTTTCTGGACCTTGAAGAATGGGTATAATGTGGTCACAGCAAGGGAAGGAAAACATTACAACCAAAGGTTGATATGTTCTGAGATAAAGAGAACCTGTGCCCCAAGCAAAGCAGTTGCATTAAGCAAAAAGAAGTAGAGAGGTTAAGGGCTAAAGTATGCAGGGCCTTGAATGTGGGGGCATGCAAAATTTAGGCTGAAATAACTAACAAGTTTTGGACTAGAACACTGACTGGAAAAATTAGTCTTAGTATAGGGCAAGAGTGTTCAGAATGGCTAAAAGGAGCTACCTAGACAAGAAGATTAGCTGGAAAGTTGTTGAAGTCTTCCAGCGGTGTAGAAATAAGAGCCTAGGTATTGGTAATAAAGAATAGGGAAGAAGCAAGTTGGGGGTGGGGGGTGTCATAGAAGTGTTAAAGGAAGGATAAATGGTGATGGAAGGAAACTTAGCTTGGGGTGATGAACACACAATACAATATACAGATGATGTACTATACAATTGTAACCCTGAAACCTATATAATTTTTAACCAATGTCACCCCAATACATTCAATTTAAAAAAAGAATAGAGACGACTCCTTTTGTGAGCCAGCCTGGCAGTTTTCCTTTCAATAAAAGGAATGCTGATCTTTCAGACTCCATGGATTCTAACACTAATGTTGTTTAAAATAATAATTTCCTTGGATAGTTATATTACTATCCTATTAAATAAGAAAATACATACTTTAGAAACTTGAAAAGAAAATTATCTTTATTTTCATATTTATATTATATATAAAGATTTCCTAGGAGGAAGGAAGATGGCGATGGAGTAGGAGGAAGTACCAACTTCCAACTCCCAGAACCAAAGTGGATTATAACTCAATTTTAAGAACCATCATCTGGATAAACCAACTTTGAACTAAACTAAGTGGACTCTTCAACCAAGGAACACTGCAGAAGCCACATTGAGACTGGTAGGAATAGCGAAAACGTGAAGAGGGCTGCCCAGCTCCCCGGAGCAAACGGCAGCCCGGAGAAACCCGCGTGGCGGGAGGAGAGTTTGGCGGAGAGGGAGGGACCTGGGTCCCAGGAACCAAGCCCCAGACTGCAGTCCCAGAGCCTAGAAGAGGCGTATGGACAGTATTGAGCTGTGAAGCAAGTGAGGATACTGTTTGTGATAAAGAAAGAGTTTTCTCAGACCCAAAAATCTTTTTAAAGGGACAGCTCAGAAAACCTCTCTCACAACCACGCACCCGGGGCTCCGGGGAACTGGGACAGAGGAGAGGAACAGAGCAGCGGGTACAAAGAGTGAACTGAAGGCACACAGACACTCTGAGGGATAGCCACCCCGACCCTTGGGCTAAGTCACTTCCCTAATCAAAAACGAATATTTCCCCTGGAACTAGCAATACCAGCAAAGGGAGACAGGACACTAGCCAAACAAGCTCTCCTGTGGCAATTAGAGCAGAGCTGCTTAGAGGGAGGGAGCTCCCAGGCCTACAATGTGGAGACTTAGGGCACTTATATCACCCTGAGGGTTGCTGAAGGGTGCGGTTGCAGCAGAACCTGAAACGCAGTCCTGTCAGTGTGGGTGGAGGCACAACCGGTGTGAGCTCAGTCTAGCCCAGCAGGGGCGGAAGGGACGCACAAAAGCTGTCCTTTAGCTGTGGGCCCTCCTGCAATCCCTCCTACAGGGAAAAAAACGGGCAGAGATCTGCTCTGCAACCCTGCACAAGCCGGCCCTGACCGCGGGGACGGGGCTTAGAGCAGGGACGGGCGAGGGTCTCACAGCTGAGCTCACACTGCCAACCCAGCCCAGACGGAGAAACCGCGGTGTGCCATTCTGTGTGCGCGAGCGGGCTCCTAACGCGGGGGCAAGGGAGACACTGAGACCAGGAAAGTTCGCGGCTGAGCTCACGATGCTAGCCCCGCCCGGCCAGAGAAACCACGGATTCCCATCCTACATGCACGAGCTGGCTCCGAACGTGGGGGCGGGGTAGGATCAGGAACGATCAGAAGCTAGCAGCTGAGCTCACGCCAGCAAACACGCCCGGCCCAATAAACCGCAGTTTTCGTTTTAGACCCTGCGCAGGAGGGCCGTGGCCTCGAGGGCGGGGCTAAATTCTGGATGGGCAAAGGTTCACAGCTGAGAGCATGTCAAAAACCCCGCCCAACCCGCGAACTGTGGCAAGCAGGCTCTGACTGTGGGGGCTGGGCGTAAGCTTCTAGAAATAGGTTGGGTCTGCAGCTGAGCAAAGGTGCTTACCTCTGCCCTGGGTGCTGAGGCTAGTGACTTGAGTGACAGCCCCTCCCGCAGAGGAGAGGCGGAAATCACAGCACTACCTGCAGTGAGGCGGCGCTGGCAACGCCCACACCCAACCACCCTAGGCAGCGGCAGAGGGGGTGGCAGGCCTGCAGACAGAACACACCTAGAGAACACAAAGGCAACACCTATTGGACTCCAGTGGCCACAACTTGCTTATACACAGACAAAATGGGCAGGCAGAGGAATGCAAACCAAATGAACCAAGAGAAATCCCCAGAGAAGGACCTGAATGAACCAGATATAAACAAATTACCAGAAGCAGAATTTAGAATAATGATAGTTAGGATGTTCAAAGAAATTAGAGCAACAATGGATAGTCACTATGAGCACCTAAATAAAGAGATAACAAGTATAAAAAACGAAATTGAAACAATAAAAAAGAATCAGACAGAAATGACAAATACAGTATCAGAACTGAAGACCACAATGGAAGGAACTAAAAGCAGGATGAATCAAGTTGAGGATCGAATCAGCGAGTTAGAGGACACAATAAACAAAGTTACAGAAGCAGAGAAAATAAAGGAAAAGAGATTCAAAAAATGAGAGGAAACACTAAGGGAGCTCTGTGACAACATGAAGAGAAACAACATTCGAATCATAGGGGTGCCTGAAGAAGAGGAAAGAGGACAGAAAATGGAAACTGTGTTCAATCAAACCATAGCAGAAAACTTCCCTAAATTAAGGCTGGGAAACATTCCACACGAACAAGAAGCACACAAAACTCCATTAAAGAGAAACCCAAAAAGATCTACACCAAGACACATCATAGTTAAAATACCAAAGCTAATAGATAAAGAAAAAAATCTTAAAAGCTGCTATAGAAAAAAAGAATATCACCTACAAAGGAGCCTTCATTAGGATGACATCGGACTTCTCAACAGAAACACTTGAGGCCAGAAGGGAATGGCAAGATATAATCAAAATAATGCAGAACAAGAAACAACAACCAAGACTACTCTATCCAGCAAGGCTAATGTTTAAAATTGAAGGAGAAATAAAGAGCTTTCCAGACAAAGAAAACCTAAAGGAATTCATTAAAACCAAACCAATTCTGCAAGAGATTCTAAGGGGCCTGGTGTGAACAGTTCAAAGGGAGGAAAGAATATAGCAAAAAAAAAAAACGCACAAAAAAATACAGCTTTAAAGAACAAAATGGCAATTAACAACTACATATCAATAATAACCTTAAATGTAAATGGATTAAGTGATCCAATCAAAAGACATAGGGTAGCTACATGGATAAAGAAGCAGGACCCATACATATGCTGTCTACAAGAGACACACCTTAAAATAAAAGATGCACATAAACTGAAGGTAAAAGGATGGAAAAAATATTTTAGGCAAATGGAAATGAAAAATAAGCCAGGGTAGCAGTACTTATATCTGACAAAATGGACTTTAAAACAAAGGCTGTAGTAAGAGATAAAGAAGGACACTACAGAATGATAAAGGGAACAATTCAACAGGAAGATATAACTATTATAAATATCTACGCAGCAAATATAGGAGCCCCGACATACATAAAGCAGACTTTGATGGATATGAAGGGCGAGATTAACAGCAATACTATCATAGTAGGGGGTTTCAATACCCCACTAACAACACTAGATAGATCCTCAAGAAAGAAAATTAATAAAGAAACAGCAGACTTAAAGGAGACACTAGATCAACTTGATTTAATAGATATCTTCAGAACTTTTCATCCTAAAGCAGTAGAATATACATTCTTCTCAAGAACTCATGGTACATTACTAGGATAGACCACATGTTATGACACAAAAACGGTCTCAATAAATTTAAGAAGATTGAAATCATATCAAGCATTTTCTCTGATCACAATGCCATGAAACTAGAAATTAACCACAAAAGAAAAACTGAAAAATACTCAAACACTTGGAAACTAAATAGCATATTATTAAATAATGAATGGATAAACAATGAGATCAAAGAAGAAATAAAAGAGTTTCTAGAAACAAATGATAATGAGCATATGTCAACTCAAAATTTATGGGACATAGCAAAAGCAGTACTGAGAGGGAAGTTCATTGCACTACAGGCATATCACAAGAAGCTAGAAAAAGCTCAAATAAGCAACCTGACCCAGCATCTAAAAGAACTAGAAAAACAACAACAAATACAACCCAGGACAAGTAGAAGGAAGGAAATAATAAAGATCAGAGCAGAAATAAATGACATAGAGGCTAAGGAAACAATACAGAAGATCAATGAAACCAGAAGCTGGTTCTTTGAAAAGGTAAACAAGATTGATGAACCCTTAAGTAGACTCACCAAGAAAAAAAGAGAGAGGTCTCAAATAAATAAAATTAGAAAGGACAGTGGAGAAATAACAACTGATACAACAGAAATACAAAGCATTGTAAGAAAATATTATGAAGAACTCTATGCCAAAAAATTAGACAATCTAGATGAAATGGACAAATTTCTTGAATCATATAAACGTCCAAAAATCAATCTGGAAGAATCAGAGCACCTAAACAGACCAATTACAACAGATGAGATCGAAACAGTTATCAAAAAACTCCCAAAAAAGAAAAATCCTGGGCCTGATGGCTTCACAAGTGAATTCTATCAAAAATTCAAAGAAGAACTAACTCCTATCCTCCTCAAGCTATTTCAAAAAATTCAAGAGGAAGGAAGACTTCCAAACTCCTTTTATGAGGCGAGCATAATTCTAATCCCAAAACCGAGCAAAGACAACACAAAGAAAGAAAATTATAGGCCTATATCCCTGATGAATTTAGACGCTAAAATTCTCAACAAAATATTAGCCAACCAGATCCAGCAATATATGAAAAAAGTCATACACCATGATCAAGTGGGATTTATTCTGGAGAGGCAAGGCTGATTCAATATTAGCAAATCAAGCAATGTGATTCATTACATAAACAAAAGGAAGGACAAAAATCACATGATAATTTCAATAGATGCAGAAAAGGCATTTGATAAAATCCAGCACCCATTCATGCTCAAAACTCTCAGTAAAGTGGGAATACAAGGAACATTCCTTAACATGATAAAGGCCATCTACGACAAACCCACAGCAAACATCATACTAAATGGACAAAAATTAAAAGCAATCCCCTTAAGATCAGGAATCAGGCAGGGTTGCCCCCTTTCACCACTTTTATTGAACATAGATCTGGAAGTCCTAGCTACAGCAATCAGACAAGGAGAAGAAATAAGAGGCATCCAAATTGAAAGAGAAGAAGTAAAACTGTCACTATTTGCAGATGATATGATATTGTATATAGAAAACCCTAAAGTCTCAGTCAAAAAACTACTGGACCTTATAAATGAATTCAGCAAAGTGTCAGGATACAAAATTAATACTCAGAAATCAGAGGCATTTCTATATACAAACAATGAACTGTCAGCAAAAGAAATTACGGAAACAATCCCCTTCACTATTGCAGCCAAAAAAATAAAGTACCTAGGAGTAAATTTAACCAGGGATGTTAAGGACTTGTACTTGGAAAATTATAAAACATTGATAAAAGAAATCAAAGAAGATACAAACAAGTGGAAGCATATACCGTGCTCATGGCTAGGAAGAATAAACGTCATTAAAATGTCTATATTACCCAAAGCAATTTATAAATTCAATGCAATACCAATTAAAATACCAATGACATACTTCAAAGATATAGAAAACATATTCCAAAAATTTATATGGGAACCAAAACAGAACACGAATAGCCTCAGCAATCTTAAAAAGAAAAAAATAAAGCAGGAGGTATCACTCTTCCGGATATCAAGGTTTACTACAAAGCCATTATACTCAAGACAGCCTGGTACTGGCATAAGAACAGGCACATTGATCAATGGAACAGAACAGAGAACCCAGAAATAAACCCACACCTTTATGGACAACTGATATTTGACAAAGAAGGAAAGAACATACAATGGAGTAAAGACAGCCTCTTTAACAAATCTTGCTGGTAAAATTGGACATCTACCTGCAAAAAAATGAAATTAGACCATCAACTTACACCATGCACAAAAACAAATCCAAAATGGATAAAAGACTTAAACATATGCCGTGAAACTATAAGCATCTTAGAAGCAAACATAGGCAGCAAGCTTTCCGACATCTGTAGCAGCAATATATTTGCCGATTTTTCTCCACGGGCAAATGAAATAAAAGGCAAGATAAACAAATGGGACTATATCAAACTAAAAAGTTTTTGCACAGCTAAAGACAATAAGAACAGAATAAAAAGACAAACCACACAATGGGAGAACATATTCAACAGCACGTCTGATAAGGGGTCAATAACTAAAATTTATAAAAAACTTATAAAACTCAACACCAGGAAGACAAACAATACAATGAACAAATGGGCAAAAGAAATGAATAGAAATTTCTCCAAAGAAGACATACAGATGGCCAAAAGACATATTGAAAAAATGCTCAACATTTAATTATTAGAGAAATGCAATCAAAACCACAATGAGATATCACCTCACACCAGTCAGAATGGCACTCATCAGCAAAATAACACAGAACAAGTGCTGCCAAGGATGTGGAGAAAAGGGA
The DNA here is from genome assembly GCA_037038555.1 of Rhynchonycteris naso. NCBI lineage: Eukaryota > Metazoa > Chordata > Mammalia > Chiroptera > Emballonuridae > Rhynchonycteris > Rhynchonycteris naso. Next base: position 99,662,163 of record CM072999.1, read on the forward strand.
ACCCTTCTGCACTGATGGTGGGAATGCAGACTGGTGCAGACACTGTGGAAAGCAGTTTGGAGATTCCTCAAAAGATTAAAAGTCGAACTGCCTTTTGACCCGGCTATCCCACTTTTAGGAATATACCCTAAAAACACCATAACGCTGTTTGAAAAGAAGAAATGTGCCCCCATGTTCGTGGCAGCATTGTTCACAATAGCGAAGATCTGGAAATAGCCCAAGTGTCCGTCAGAAGACGAGTGGATTAAAAAGCTTTGGTACATATATACTATGGAACACTATTCAGCCATAAGAAATGATGACATCGGATCATTTACAACAAAATGGATGTACCTTGA